>CM053506.1:5385772-5402303 GCA_028627145.1 Eidolon dupreanum
TTTTCTTTTTCTTCCTTCTGTGGATTTACTGTACATACAACTTAATTTATTTTTCTTAAGAAAATGATTGTTTTAAAATATCCTCACAGGAGTTTCAAGAAGCAACATGGGGCTCTGTATGTATCTATAAAGTGCACTTACTTTGATTCAGAAAAATCTTGGCTCCATCCTGGCCAATTTCCCAACGATATGAAAAAGGAAGGGGGGGGGCGGATATGGGTGGCTCACCAGCACCACCAATACCTATCTGTGACTGTTCCTGACCTGGATTTTTCTCTGAAGCCAGTCCTAATCCCCGACTCCCCAGATCTAGCCTGCACCTTTCCTCTGTCTCTCCCCTGCCCCCCTCTCTCCCCACAACCATTTCCTTCTCTTCTCCTCCTTTTCCTTCCCCCCAATTACCATGTCAGAAGTCATGGGCTTATCACACTCTTATTTAATTTGATGTGCAGAACTCCAGAGCAGTTCTGTCCAAATGAGCTTTCTTCAATGCTGAGAAGATTCCATATCTGGACGATCCAGCATGGTGGCCACCGGCCACATGTGACTACTGAGCCCTTGAAATGTGGTTCAAATGCTTAAGGAACTGAACCTTTAATTCTAATTTGTTTAAATGTAAATAGCCAAATGCAGTTAGTACCTGCTATGTTTGACAGGTAGCTTTAAAGGACTAGATGCCTTTAAATCTTTCAGGTCATCACTGCTGGCAGGCTACAACAAAGGATGTGCCCAAATCAATCCTAAGAAAAATCCAGAAAAGAAGGTGGCCTCCACCATCTTTACTCCAGAGCTTTGGCCCACCAACTCCATCCTGGTCGCTGCCCCAGAAAAACCACCAAAGCTCGACCCAGAAGGCACCACTGCACACATGTCTTGCTCTTGGATCTTGTCATTCCAGCCAAAGGGTCTTCTTGCCATTGTGTTTTGTGGTGTTCATTTGTAAGAAATGACCTTCATAAAAACACACTGTCTTGGAAAATTAGCAGTTGTCTTCCAGATCTGGGCCTATCCCTCAAGTATGACCTTCAAATTAGCCTTAAATCATATTTGGTCCCTTGGGCTATTGATCAAGTTCTAGGCACAGCAGAGCCAATACAGTGTACCCAGCTAAGCAATTCACACCACAACCGGCATCCACTTTTGGGGGTGGGAGGGGTGGAAACACCTACTAGTTCTAGTCATATCTGTCTTACCAGTTTAAATGCCTAAGAAGATAATAATGGTACCCAATTTCATCTCATCACCCACCTCCAGCTGCCTCTCTCCAAGGCTAACATCTAGAATGTTACCTGCCACAAGGTCCTTCAACAGTCAAGGCTGAGTGAATAAATGAATGATTTTACCCTTGTAAGAATTTCCAAAAACAATTTAAGAGTGGTTTTCTCAAAGATGAAAAGGGGAGGGGAGGGGCAGTGTCTGATCAGGATGTCGCTTTCTTTTTAAAAGGTAGCGTGATTTACACAAAATGGAGTGCTTCCTCCAGTGTTTGGATGGTACTAAACAAAACAAGATTGTTTGCATCCCCAAAAGATAAAATTTTAAGAAGCGTGATTTATTGATTAAAATCTTTTCAATATTTAAAATATTTTTAAATAAAAATTTTCACTGAAATATAAAAGGATGTGTTTTAAAGTAGAAATCAGTCCTGTTATCTAAGCCCACATAATCCATTTTCATCATTTAAAATCACATCTTAAACCCCTTTGTCTTCACTATTCTATTTTGATGTAGATGTAGGGGTTCGGGGTAGTAAGACTGAAGAACTTCCTAATTTCCTTTTCTAATGTGTCACCTATTTGTAGTCAAATTTTATTGTTCCTCAAGTTTCACCTCTGAGTTGAATGATCTACTTCAGTGAAATCTTTTTGGAACCATAAGAGTTTTTTCATGTCAAAAATGTCTAGATATTATAATGCTTTATCTTGAACCACAAATATATTGGCAACAGATATTAACTTAAATATTGCCTGCAATCCTGGATGGTTTCCTAAGAATATTGGGAGTTCCCAGGTATGGGTGGAAAAGCCCTTAGTGACAGTGAATTTGGTCATCTGTTGAGCTCTTTCCTGAAATTCACTTGGACATTACAGAAGTTTTCAGCCCAGACCTAAAGGACATTATTTGGCAAGGAACTACAAGAGTGACAGCTCCTGGAGACATAATTTGAACACGGATTAGTTTGGGCACTGGAAGAATCAAGCTTTTTGGAGTTTAGAATCTGACAAGGAGCAGCTAAGCTCTTGAAAGTTGAGAGTCTTGTGGGCATTTATCTGATGATTTTAAAAATAAGCAATTGGGTTCATTAAAATTATCGCTTGAAATCTTTCTGGAAGACAGCAAGACCTTAAAACATTGCTTCTGGTTTCTCGACCTCCAAGGTGATGGTCCTGAACAGAAACTTAGAAAAAATAAAAGGGAGCATCATTTAATGGCATTGTGCTTAACAGGCCAGCCAGCATTTCCACACACTGGGCTGCCTGTGCCAGGATGAACGATATTGCTCTTCTGTGCCATCAGATTGAAGGGCGAAGCCACAGGGTGCGATACGTACACCTGCCGATAGCAGTAAGAGGGCTGCGAGCTTCAGAGACATTTCAGTGTTCTAATAACAAAACACCAATGTTTCAATTTCATTGTGAAGAACTAGTGGTCCTAGGGAAAGAAGGAAGAAGAGCCTGGGCTTTCATCCTTGCTGTGGAATGCTGCGTCTGTCCAGGCAGAGCCTGGCCCTCATGGGCTGGATGCCATTCCCCACTTCCTCTTGCCCTCCCCAGCCTCAGCTGGCCCCCAGATTCACCTTTTCCCAGGACCCCAGTCTTGATCATCAGGAAGAGCCAGGCCAACAAGTCACCGATTTATCTGAGGAAATGGTTCTCACATATTCTTGTTTTCAGCAACTGTGATCAATGGCAAAGTCATTACGCTTCTGACGTCTCAGTTCCTGTGCTTGGTGCCTGCTAGAATCATGCTCAGGAAAATCTGATCAATACTCCCTCTGTCACCTGCCTGTGGAGATAGGAAAGGTAGACCCCTGCAAAATTCCTTCTCACCACAGTTCACTCAAGAGTGAGGCAACAGATCTAGAATATGAGAAAAACATAAAAACCCTTACAGCAAAAAAAAAAAAAAAACACATGCACACACAAAAAGCACTCTGCAAACACTCTTTCTCACTACTACCATTTCAACACTAGCTTGCTTGCCAATCTTCTGAGATTCCAAAATGTAAATAAATAGATAGAGTTAGTCTGGGCCTCTTTTCATTAAATGCTTAATCACTTAGCTCATCTCCATAAATTGGCATGAATTCAGTCTCCACTTCTTTCTTTTTTTCCTTAATCATTTTTTAGGGGAGTAATCTAAAATTCCTAAGAGAGATCAAGTTGGTATTTTCTCATTAGATCAGGACATATAAATGGCCCACAAAATACATTTGTGTGATTTAAAATTTTGAACCCAGATCTTGATCTATTCTTATTTTAAAACATTACAAAAGTGCAATTTACTTGCTTTGTTTTCTAATTGCTAATAATGAATCATTTTTGCTCTAATCTACTCATAGGTTTTCTATATTCATGTTTTTTAATATATTGCTAAATGCATGTTTTCCACTTTATGTTTTATCATAGTACAAATTTGAATTTACTGTGAATTTAGAAGTCATCTGCTTTTCAGAATGCATAATAATAACAAAAGATAGGCCCCCAAATTATCCACCAACATGGACAACTACAAATTCCTTTACAGCATTTGCAAAGTGTGCCTGTCTTTCTTCTAGGCCTGTTTCTCTGTTGTTTGAGACAAATATGACTTCCTTGAAAGCCACATTTCAGATTGTTTACAATATATTTTGTTAAGTGACTAAGTTAAATTTCACATGCACTAATTATATTTCTCATTTGTAACCATTCACAAGAATCTTCAAGAAGTGTT
Source organism: Eidolon dupreanum (assembly GCA_028627145.1). Classification (NCBI taxonomy): domain Eukaryota; kingdom Metazoa; phylum Chordata; class Mammalia; order Chiroptera; family Pteropodidae; genus Eidolon; species Eidolon dupreanum. Next base: position 5,389,706 of record CM053506.1, read on the forward strand.
TTAAACATTCCAAACAAGTCAGATTTCTTAAGATACTATAAATTTTATGTTAGTATTTCACTAAACTGACTGGAACTTTCACTTCTGAATATTTGGAAAATATGATTATTTGCAGATTTGCTTAATTAAAAAAATGACTTCAAGTACATGTGAACTGAGAAGAGAAAAATTAATTGCTTTTATTTCTAAAAGCTTTTACACTAATTAAAATATACGTGCTCACATTTTTAATAAAGACCCAGCAAGAAGAAAATGGGAGCACTTAAAATCGTGGATTCTGTTTAGACGGAAGAGGAAAAGAGGGAAAGAAATGCAAATTTAAAAATGAGTTCCACGTGATTAATTTTTCTTATTCACGTGTCAGTCTCTCCATTTCCATACAGGCAAGGCCCTCTCCACTTCAAAGGCAACGACAAGAGCTATTTTCTCACCATGAGCTGACTATCAAACTCTCAAAGAGAAATTGAAAAGACTCTAAAAGGAAAGGGAAGTGTAAGGCACATTCTCGAGCGCTTTTAATCACTGTAATTCCGTCATCCTATATAAGCCTCCCTGAAGCAAAACCCTGAAGCAAAAGCCTGCAGAGCTTTCCTCCCTAAGGTTCTGGAAAAAAAAAAAAAAGAAAGAAAGAAAAACAATTTGTTAACCTGACAAGTCAAAATATCAGGCGGTGGATTCATTTAGGTGAAAAATAAAAACTGGGCAGACAAATTTGGGGGAGAAAATTGATAATACTTTGCCCACTCCAAGCAAAACATTTAAAAGATGCAACCAAATGAGGAGGAAAGAAAAAAGCATGCCCCAGGCAAAGGAACGCGTAGACCAGCAAATCTCGGGAGCAGAATTCCCCGGGGGCAACAGGAGACACCAGTGAAACTTGCGAAGCCTCTAGTACCATCCTATTCAGTGATTTCCCAAGAAATAATTTCAGAATGGAGGGAGGGAAAAAACTTTCCCAGCCTCCGAGCCCTGAGAAGTACAACCATGTCCCACCACTAGGTGGCGGCTGCCAAGGCTGAGAGCTGGGGCGGGTGGGGAGGGGCTCTTTGCTCCGCTTCTTCCCCTCCAGGACGCACTGCCCAGTCCATGGGAGAGACCATCAGTCCCCCACCTTGTTCCCGCTCGCTAAAATTTCAGGTTGGGAAAAAAGAAAAAAACATCAGGACTTAGAACCTGAAGTTGCCAAGAAACAGCCTCTCCTACAAATCTGTTCTCACACCAAAGCTGAGCAATTGGGCCGGGGTGGGGGAGAGGATGGACCTGCATATTTTAAACTCTGCTAGGGTTTTCAAAGCAAATCTTCCAGGCGGTTGCTTTAGAGCGACAAATAACGACGAAATTACGACGTGAACGCTGAGTTGAATTAATGGGCTGTGCATCACCCCAACCCGCACAGCATGTACAAGAGCCACAAGGTGATGGAACCGGCTGAATAAACATGAATCGTTTTATTGCTGGCCAAAAATTCTTCCTTCATTCATCAAAGTGGGTGAATAAAAATATTAAGAGGTAGGTAAGGCATTTTCGTGGGCTGCTCCCTGAGTATCCTTCTGAAGTCAAGACCTTACTTAGGCTGTCTTCTACCTTGGGTGTCAAATAAAGCCTCCTCCCATGAAAGGGAAAAACCACTTCCCCGTTTTATAAAAAAGGCTGCACGCCAAAGCTCAAATCTTGGCAAAAGAGTTGTTACATAAATTCCAGGTGATCCTAAATACGTATGTTTACAGGCACGCAATCATTTTAGGAAGCATCTAAGTTTCCGAGCCACTTTTTTTTTTTTTTTTTTTTCATCTCAAGGAAGCGTCAAAACGTGTTTATAGCTTTGACTTCAGGATCTTACCCACTCCGTTTAGACATTTCCGGCCAACTAAATGCAGGAAATCTAGTGATTTGCACCCAAAACGCATCTAAGCACTGGTACACATGCCTTTCTTTTCTTAAGTGAGCCAAAATCAAACAATTCAGTTACTCCCATCCCAAGTCCAAAAAGAAAAAAAAAAAAACACGTCTGAAATACTGAATTATTTTCTAGGTGATTTGTACAGCCATCCTCTCGTTATTCTAGGAACGGGCTAATTCCTCAACATCTTACTTTGCCTTTAAAAGGCTTCCTTCCACACGACGGGATTTCCCTAAGAAACATTCCCAGCGGATGGTTTCCAGCAATAGCCTGTATCAACTCAGCCTGCGCAAGCAAAGACTTGGCGTCTGCTAATTCCACCCCCAGCAACACACATACACATATACACACGCTCACACACACCAATTCACACTCAGAACCATCCCGGGCGGACTCGAAAAGCTATTTTATTTTCATGTTTGCCCATCTCTTCCTGAATGAATGCTTTTTCCAACTGACCTTTCAACAGCTGCCGCGATGTCTGTAAGGTTAGAGCAGGAAACTAGGGGATATTTTAGCATCCTAATCCCTACAACCTCGATGTGTTTCCTGCTCTACCCAAGTCCAGATTCTCTGAGCCCAAGGGCAAAACCCTGAAGCGTTTGCGGAGCAGCTCTCCGAGATGTCCTGCTCGCGACCAACTCACTGCGGGCATCCTACACACACACGCCCCAGCCCATACGCCGGCCGACACCCGCACCCTGACCCGCGGCGAATGAGCCAGGCACGCACTGGCCCTGCCTCTTACCTTCCCTGGCTTTCAACAAGACCGTGTTGGCCACGATGTTTTCCAGCTCCATTGACAGTCGGCGGTCAGCGAGGGAGCCGGCTGGTGGGGCTGTCAGAGCCTGAGGGTGCTGTCGCTGTCGCTGCCGCTGCTCGGGCTGCCGCTTCTGCTGCCGAAGCCGGGAGCCGGGAGCCGGGAGCCCGCCTTTCCTACCGCATTATTCCTGCTCTTATCCCTCAGAGTTTTCCCCCTCTGCAAAGAGGAGCCGCCGCCGCCGCTGCTTCTTCCTCCCTCTGTGTCCCCCCTCCCCCCTCCCTCAACAGTCTCCCCCCCACCCCCCACCCTCCGCGTTTCTCTGTCACTCCATTCTCCTCCCCTCCAGCTCCCTCGGATGCTTTAATGCTTCGGATGCTTCTGCCTCCCCTCCGTCCCTCCCGGGGGTGTGGTACTAGCAGGCTCGGGCGGCCGCACTGCGCAGGCGCCGGGCCGGGCAGCGCCCCCTGCCTCGGCACTCGCGGCGCGGGGCCTTTTGGGACTTGTAGTCTTCCCCGCGCGCCGCGCTGGGGCCGGGCTGGCGCGCTGCTGCGGGAGTTAGAGACCTGCCCTGGAACCCGCACCCAGAGTGACGGTGGGCGCGGCCCGGGCTCACAAACGACGCGGGGCTCGAGGGGCGGCGGGTGGATCAAAGGCGGCCCGGCTCAGCCGGAGCCCCCAGTCCCGGGGCCCAGACCCGCACTCCCACGCTCCGTGCTCTGGCTTGTCCGCTTCCCGCCCTGCGGAGAGCCGGGAAAGCAAAGTCCACGGGCCACGGCGGCGACGGCAGGCGAAGCGCCGCGGCCCGGCAGGAGCGGGTGCGGGCCCTGGCCGACACGCGGGACGTGCTCAGGGTGGGAGGAAGGTCAGCCCGGCCCGGCCGTGCGCCTCACGCCTTCTCCCCGGGCCACGCCGGGCCCACGCGCGGGCTGCAGCCCAGGGGTGGCGAGGCGCGCCAGCGGGCCCCGCACCCGGCGGCCGGTGACTGTGCGCCGTCTCACACGCACACGCGCCCGGCCGCTGACAAAGGTGTACTTTGTTTCCTCTAAGGGCGCGAAAGGGTCTGCGACTCGGCGGCGACCCGGCGCCGGCGGCAGCGTCAGTGGCCGTGTAGCTCGAGCGCCCCCCGGCGGCCGCGGGGTGACGGCGCGGCGGCGGGTCCACGCGAACGGCGTTCCCCCGCGCCCCGGACCGCCCGCGCCCGCCTGGCCGGGACTCCAGGGATCCCTACGTGGGAAGCGGCTCGTTTGGCTACTAAACTGCTTTCCAGCACGCAGGGCCCGCAAAGCAACGATCCCCAGTGCAAACAAACGCGTTCAGATTAATAAAAACGCAGAATCGTTTGAGTCGGCAGTGGGGAGCGTTAATGAGTAACAGCGCCAAGCGGGTTTTGGAAATGCGTTTTCAAATTCCGGGCTTATTTATCTTGGGGCTCTTAGCGCCTTTGCACTTTTTGTTCAGAGCATCAGACTCCAGCTCAGCGCTCAGCCTCGCTTCCTTGCTTCCTTTGAAGACTCCACTCCTGGGAGATGGGCACTTGGTCACCCCGAGTGTGTGCAATGAGTGTCCTCTGGGTTGGGGGAGGGGTAGGTTGGCCCCAAGAACAATGAGGCCTTTGCCTCTTCCCCACACTGCAGGCCGGATATCCGCTCAGAAGCCGGCTCTGGGCCTTCTCTGTGCAAAACGAGGAAACCTTCTGTCCCCAGGGCTTCCAGGAAGTGGCAGGGAGTTGCCGAGAGAAACGGAGGACAATTATCATTGGAGAATATAAAGAAATCAATAGACTTTCCAGGCCTTGGAAACCAGAATGGTTGCTGATTCTAACACACAGGATTGTCTTGTTCCCTGACGGTGTATACCCACCATCACCACTCCCTAGTGTCTGGATTTGGGTCAGTGGGTCTCCCTGGACCTCACTTGTCTGCACAGTGGGGGCAGTAACAGTTTACCCGTTAAAAGGCAGGGAACTGAGCAAATAACTTCTTGGGCATCTTCTGCTCCAGGAATTACTGTTCTAAGCAAACCAGGCTTTGTCTTGGCTACAAATCCACATGCCCAGAGCCCTAACTTACAGCAGAAAGTCTCAGAGAGAATCCTAGAGCTGGCAGCATCTCAGAGCCACCAACTACAATGATCACTTGCTGGCAGCCTAAGGCTTGATGCAACCCTAAATTTGCTATTAAGTTGGCTGACACTAAAACAACAACAACAACAAAAACCTTGAATACCTTTAGGTGGCTTGTGCTCCACAGCAGCCTTCTCAAACTTTTATGTGCATACAGATCACTTAAGGGTCTTATTAAAATGTAGATTGTTTCTCTAGGTCCGTGATGGGACCTGAGATTCTGCTGTTTCTAACAAACTCCAGGTGCACCACACTTTGAGCAGCAAAACTCTACAACTAACGATAATCCCCACTACTCTCCGATGTCTTATACGCAGCCTTAGTCACAGTGATTTTACCTTTCCGGCTTCTATAGGCAAATTTAAGTTTGTAACCCTGGAAAATTCGTGCCTGTTCCCCCTCATCTTACAGATGTGAAACAAACAAGATGGAATACGTCAGTTCTTCATGGTCATTCAGCAAGTGAAAGGCTATCTACTTCTCTCTGCCACACGGTAATACATCTTGCCTACAAAATAAATGGCTGTACTTCAAGTATCTGTGCCTCTATGAAGAAATTAGGACATTCCAATGCAAGAATGGAATGATAATGGCTAGATTTACTGGATACCAACTCTGAGCCTGGTCCTGTGCAAAGTGCTTTCCATAGATTATATCATTGAACACAATATCTGGATAAGGGAGAGAACATAGTCCCATTTTATAGGAGAGATTTTATAACTTGCTTAAGGTCATACAACTAATAATGAGTAGACGACCTGGGATTTGAACCTAGCAGTCTGACTCAGAGTTTATGTACTTAACTTCTGGCTAGCTCAGGCTGGCCAGCAGAACTTGGTTGCAATTGTTCTCTTTGGCTGCCAGAGCGAACTTAAATTGCATTGTAAGAAGGCAAAGCAGGCAGTTGGCTAAATGATTAAGACCTAAGGGGGTTTTCCATCCCAGTCCATAATTCCACCATTATAGCTTCATTCCTTTCAATTAACTGCATTAAGTACTGGCAGTCCTCTTGAAAAAATGGGTCAGATTCAAGGAAGAGTAGTCCATTAAATATCAATAGGAACACCGGGACTCTTTCTAGCTGACAGCAAGAATGGAACTCCAAATGGAGGAGTGGGTGAGTTTGAGAGGGATGGGAATATGCCAAAGACAAATACTGACTTCTAATTCTACTTAGGATCAACTGAGCTGGAAATGCAAAAGAAACATGAAATCTTCTCATTCCGTTAGCACCTGTATCACATGGATAAAGCTGCTCAGAGTTCTTATAAATAGAAATTGACTATTCTGCAAAGTCACAAACCTTTGTCCTAAAATATGAATTACTTTTGCCTGAAAAATCAATCTGGCTTTCTGAATAGTGCTGGAGCTGGGGTTTCCATCCCTTTCCTTGCATCACAGCTTTCTAATCATCAGGAAACAGCTGGAGATAGTGCTTTCATTCTCCCATTTATTCTCTCATTCTTCAAAGTTTACCTTTATGTGCCATGCGCTGTAGGGAATACAAATAGGTGATTTCCCAGAAGAGCTCACCACTAGGAAGGAAGGCAAACTGGGAGGCAAACTACCGAGATAAAGTAGACTAAGGGCCATTGTGGACACATACACAAAGGACTTGGAAACAGAGAGGAAGACGTGATTTCAAGCACTTAGGAAGATTGTAAGGAGGAGAAATGAGAACTGATGGATGCATGTTTTCAGCCACACTCCCTCCCCTCTGCGAAGTCCCTTCAGCTGTGGTCCCCAGCAGTTACCAAATTTAACATTAAAAATTCTACCATGCTGTAGACCACCTATCATCCTTCTACTGATATTTTTCCTGAAAGTCAAGTTGCTTTAAAACTTTTTATTCATCCTCACCAGTATTTGGAAGTGTAGTAGTAGAATTATCACACTTTGAAAAAAACAAACAACTGACCTCTAAGCAACCCACGTTGGGAAAAAAATGCCTCTAAGCAATAGGGCCTGAGCAGACTTTGGTTAAAGATGAACCAGCTGATCTTCATACATCCGTTGGGATGCTTCACCCTGGTGTTGCTGGATGGTTATGACCTATCGACATCTAAACACCCAGCTTGGTAACAAGTCTTTTCAGACTCATCTGTTGGAGTCTTAACTACAAGTTCAGAAAAGAAATTCCTGGTGAAACCCACACATCTGCCAACGGTTCCAACCACACATGGTTTCTGTGTTTCCGGTGCCAGAGAGTTTAACATGGTCCTCTTTAATGAGAACAAAAGGCTTCCTTCCCTGGGGTTGTGTTCAGTTAGGATCCCCACCATTGACTTACTTGGGCACTGAATTGCTAAAAAGCTGTTGCCTCCTTTGTATATAGAGGAGGTCTGTTGCCTAAGGTCAACTGGTTAGTGGGTGCAGAGGTTGCTTATTCAGGTGTCTGCCTTCTCCAAGGCTTGAAATGTGTCCCTCTCATCTTTAAATTCCCTTCTCTATGGAACCTAGTAACTGCCTAACATGTAGTGAGCATGTGGCAGCATTTGCCAACTCAGAGCAAACATGGCACCTCTCAACCCCACTTAGGTCTCTGGTTATTTCATACTAGTTAACTATCAAAATTCCCACATCCCTGCCAGATCAGAGATTAAAAGGGAAAAGTAGGGCGGATTTAGCCCCTGGTATCAGAGGTCAACATCACAGAAAGCCATGGGCAATTTCTCAGTGCCTGGGACTTCCAGCTGTCTGACTGTACCTCCATCTTCAAATGCAACTGTCTCTTGCCATCAGCCCAGTAAAACCAATCATACAATTTTAAAGGAAACTAAGCAGACCAATTCCAATTCACTTTTCAGACCAAGTGAAACATAAGATATTTATCCCAAAAATGGTTCAGGGAAAGCTGGACTTTTTTCATTTGGTTCAGTGCTAAACAATCAGATTTAGATGGAAGGAAAATGTTCAAATTGGCAAGGAAATTTACACAGCAAAAGTATAAAAATTAATTCAGGGTGGAAAGAGGAAAAACAGCCTCTTAAGTAATATACCTAAAAGCCAGTGGTTTTCTATTATTATGGATAAGGAAAGATTTCAAACCATCACTTATGGTCTGTTTATGACCAGCATCTATCAGGTGATAACATGAGGAAAGCCAGGTTCATTTGAGCATGGTAGCCTAAAATAGAAATGCAGATACAGTCTTGACAACAAAGATAGAATCGCTTCTTAAAGAGGAGGAAGTGAGATGAATGCAATGTTAAAAGCCCTTAAAATCAGATGACTCATAGGTTGAGATGGGCTCCAGCAGTTTCGACCTTAATGCTGCAATAACAAACTTTTTCTTGCTCCAGAGACTGGGCCTAATTATCGTTGAGACCTTAATACAAAGCTTTTGCTGTCCTAAGATAGGCCATTGCAGGTATGTGAATATTTAATTGACCCAATAAAAGAAGGGCATACTTGCTCCCTTCTAGAAGTCTCAGCTAGCTAGCCAGTTATATGCTAATTAGAATCTAACAAATACTGAGTTTAAAAAATGTAACATTTTGCACAGGTTGCTCTTTGACAATTTTGTAAAATAGAATATGGTGTCTAATTTTCCCAATTGATTTAAAACAGCTTAATTTCTTCCTGTAGAAGCAAAAGGCATGGGTTACCCTGCTATGGAAATGAGCTTGTGTGGGAACCAAGCTTACAGCACTACTTCCCCAAGGCTGTCCAAGTCTCCTCCATAGAGAGAGGATGCCATCTAGCATGGACTCTGGAGAGCTGCAGCCAGCCCTCAAATGGCCAAAGTAAGCCTCAGGCCCCACATTTTGTGGTCTAAAATGAGTCTGTGAGTGTGCTAGCCTAGTTCATTTACAACGCAGTTTCCACGTGCTGCAAAGGCAATTCTATTTGTGAAGTGGTTGCTGGGCCATAGAACATTTTCACTTCTTATAGCTCAAGCTCCACAACCTTCTTGTGCACCGGGAGCCAAATGGGATTCCAATGAATCTTCTCTTCCCCAGGCTGAATTTGACCTATGTTTCGAGGAAGGTTAGCATGTTCTTATGAAGGACGCAGGATATTCATTCTATTGAATGGCTGGACCATAACTCACTTAGCTAGTTATCCATCAATGAACATTATATTATTATCGATCTTTTGCCATAGCAATGAGACGATTGTTTTAAAAAGTAAATGAGCCTTTTTTTTCTCTTTATCATCTACCTTTTAAATTTACATACAATAAAAGAAAATTCACTGTTTTCAGTGTTCTATGAATTTTGGCAAATGTATATACTTGTGTAACTACCAACAACCAAAATATGGAATAGTTCCAACAGTCTTGATATTTTATTTTATTTATTTATTTTTTTATAGAACACATGAATTGACGTCATCCTTGCACAGGAGCCATTCTGATCTCTGTGTTATTCCAATTTCACTCTTGATTTTTTAATTCTTTTTTCTTTCCTAAAAAAAAAAAAAATCAGAGTTTTTGAAAAAGTTAAACAATATTGACATATAGCCCAGCAATTCCATTCCCAGGTATGTACCTGAAAGAATTAAAAACATGTCCACAAAGACTTGTACACAGATGTTCATAGTAGCACTATCAAAATAGCCAAAAGGTGGAAACGATTCAAATGTCTATCAACAGATTAACGGATAAGCAAATGTAATATATCCATACAATGGAATATTATTCAGCCATAAAAAGGAATGAAGTACCGATACATGCTCCAAGGTAGATGAGCCTCAAAAACATTTTTCTAAGTGAAAGAGGCCAGAAAGAAAAGGACAAATGTCATATGATCCTAATTATATGAACTATCCAGAAAACTCATAGCAACAGAAACAGATTAATGATTGTCAGGACCTGGGGTAGGGTGAATGAGGAAGGAACTGCTTAATGGATGTAGGGTTTATTTTAGGGTGATGAAATGTTTTGTAATGAGATAAATGTGGTGGTTTTCCAACATTGTGAATGTCCTAAATGTCACTGACCTTTTCATTTTAAAGAGGTTAATTTTATTTCAATAAAAATAAAAATTTTAATCCAGATAATAGTTGAAGGATACTTGGATAAGACCAAGTGATGAATAATATTAATGTGCTAAGCAATTTACAGTTTACAAAGTGCTTTCACCTACCTGATGAGTAGGTATGTATCATTACTCCAATTTTATAGATAAGGAAATTACAGGCTAAAGAAATAAAACACGTGACCAAAAAGTTGCAGAGCTGGGACTCCAAGACCAGTCCCTGATTCCATATGCAGCATTGTTTCCACCGGGGTAGGGAGGATGGGGGTCTTCTAGGTCTTCTAGTGCAATCTTCTAGCGTGATAGGAAAGTTGTAGCGTTTTTACCAAGTGGCACTGATCCGACAGGAAAGAGAATATTGGCAGGAATCCTAGAGTCCAAGGGACTAGATCAGTGGACAAAGGAAGTGGCAGAGGAGAGGAGGAAGAAATCAACAAATAGAGGCCCCCCGCATTAGCATGCTGAACAAAACCAGGACAGTAGGGGACAACAGGCAAACCTGTTGGAAAGAGGCTTTGAGCTACGATAAGCACTCCCCATTAGGAAATTCCAAGTTAGTGCTTGTTTCGTTAGCACATAGACTGAAATCGGAAATTCTAAATTAGAAGCTTTGCCTCCCCACTGACCTGGAGAGGGGCTGCTCCACAAACTCCCCTCCTACAGCCCTCTCATCCTCCCACCTCTCTGATATGTCATTTTTCCTGCTTGGGAAAGACCAAAGACAAAAGCAAAACTGCACAGCATCTTTATTTGCAGCCACCTCTCACCCCACCTCTACTCAACCTCTCACTCTCTGGCCCCCAGCATCCGACTTGGGAGAACACCTCATGGAGCACCCTTGATCTCACCTCTTTTTCCTCACCCCAGCCCTCCTCTTCCACCCGCCTCCACTATTGTCTTCTCCCAGAAAGACTAATCCCCAGAGATCAGACTTCCTGGATGAAGACATCCTTTTCAAGTGTTAGACCACACAGTTTAAATCCTCTTTATTCCCAGCTTCTCCATTCCAGAGTAGGAAGTCGGCTTGATTTCAAATTCCTAAAAGCCCCTCAAAGTGCTTTCTCAGAATAAAAGAGCGTCTCCCCCTTCAAATGGATTTTTCATTCACCCCTACCTCAACAATCACAACAACAATAGAAATACTGCTTGCCTAAATAGTTTGTGACTCCCTTTAGTCACCAACATTTTAGCAATAGTGGTGCCAGGTTGCAAAGCATGTAACATAAATACTAACCCTTACCATTTTCAAAGCATTTTTATGGGCTCCATCTCCCTGCTCTGTCAAGGCTACTTAAGTGAGGGGCCCAAAAGGAGAAGCTGCTTTTCATTTCCCTGTGTTTTTTGCCATGGAAAGAGGAAGAACTCAGCAAAACCCAGAGTGATGTTTGCCATCTCTAATTGTAGCCCCAGCTACCAAAATGTTAACTTGTGGTTCCAGGGAGGTATTTTCCTAATCATCATAAAAAGCAGCATATATATTTTCATTTGCCTTTCCCTCAACTAGGCCCAAAAATTCTCCCAAATTCAAAAGGAAGAATTTCAGTTATTTTCTACTCTTTGGGTAATGAAGACAAGGTCAGTTTGTCTTTTTCCTTTAGGGGAACAATCTGTGTCCTTGTTGTGACCGCTAGAGAAAACTGCGTAAAAAGATGTTTTTCCAGAATGAATGTGGAAAGAACGTTTTGGCTACCATGTCAGCCACTGTTTATTCACTCATTCGACAAACTTTTTCTGAGCAGTCGCTACGAACTAGGTACTAGCCTCGCCATTGGGGCCACAGATTGCATAAGACACGAGCTCTGCCCTCATGAAGTTCACAGTTATATTTAAGATACAGACAAGGCAAAAGAAAATTCCAGGGTGATATGATGAGAGAGATGAGAATGAGAAAGGCAGGTGCACAGCGCTTCCTAGGCGCCTGGGAGGGTTCCCTAACCCAGACAGATTGGGGGGTGGTCAGAGATGGCTTGGCGGAACAGTGCTGATATTGGTGATCAAAGATCAGTCATGGTTATCTTTCTCGGGATGAACAAATGGGGGAACTCTGCATGTCCTTCCAGGAGAAGTTTTGGCTGCAGCCTGAGATTAGCTGAAGGCCATTCATTCACCTTGCAATTCTGAACAGGCCACTGGGAGGCTCAGGTATGAAATTCCTTCTGGGCCTCTCGGCCTGAGATTCTAGGGTTTTTTATTCCCTTTAGGACAAAGGATATCAGCTTTTAGAAAGAGATCAGCAGACCAGGAGACTCACGTGTCTACTGGAGAGTTCTCAATTCAAATGTCCACGAGCCAATAAACCCGTGTGCTCTGAGGAAAGCTCTTTAACCACAGGCAACTGCCTCAACTTCCTTTATAGGAAAGAAGCAATAAGCAGTAATACTTCCTATCCAGTGACCAACAGACTTGGGAATTGGGCTGCTGTGCTGGGCTTCTGCTTGGTGTGAGGGGAACTGTAGTGCGTTGTCGTGCGTGCCTGAAATGCCCATGTGAAGAACAACTGGAATGACTGAGAGTTATGGAGCTGCAAATTACAAAATGTCCTACCATAATCTACGTTGAGGGGAAAGACAAAAAGATACCTAGAAAGCAATACATTTTAAAGATGAAAATTAAACCATATATTAAAAAGAAAACATAAAACGTGTAGACACAGGTTAATATAGAGTTAATTCTTTCCATCAAAGAGAACTTGTTTCAAAATCGTACCAAGCTATTGGACACCCAACAATAAAAAACTAAAATCTGCAACAATCTTAGAAGTGATCAAGATTTCTTTGTAATCATAGCTAAAATCCATTTCAGGTAGATGGGGATCTGATAAGTGTCTTCTT
>CM053506.1:5402803-5422574 GCA_028627145.1 Eidolon dupreanum
CGTGGCTCAAAGGCCTGGTGACATAGACTTCAGGGTTTTTATTCTTATTTGCTGTTAGTAGTTACCTTTCTTAGAGGGGTGGTTTTCCTTGATTGACAGCTAAGACTGACAGGACTCAGTGATTCATCATTTGCTTTCTGCTCATGTTCGTTCCCAGAATTCAGTGTTATGATATTAATGAATTTCTGGGCACGTGCATGTTATAATGGTGATATAATGAGGCTCAGGTGAATTGAAGGTCATTGGGGTCTTCATTGCCCTGGTGCGAGTGACTGGCTTAAACTGGTACCTAATTCTCTTGCTTGTTTCTTTGTGGAAATTACTTTTAGCCTAAAAATGCCTTCTGGCTTGCTTAATTGTAGGTAGATTAGGGCAGACCCCTTCTAGGATAGAATGACTTCAGTGTCTTTGCAGGCAGACCTGAAACCCCCTACCTAACTTTCCTGCCTAACGTCTAAGAGCCATGAACCCCTTTATTAGTATGGATGTGGAAGGACAGGAGGTCTCTTCTGTATCTGCTTCCTGCTGAGAAGGGTCGTAGTCCCTTCCTATTGGAGTTTCATGGAGCTCTTTCCCTCTCTGCCATAGTCATGACAGGGTCTTGGGTTTCCTGCTGAAGTGCCACCTCAGTCCCTAGGCAAGGAAAAGAAGATACAAACTTGTTATTTAAATCATATATCTATTAATTTCTATTATTGATTTGCCTGTTAAGCGAGTAAAGGGTTAATATATTTCTTAAAGAGGAGAAAAAGACCTTTGGCCTAAAGTCCCCTCCCCTCTCAGATGCTAAGGCCCTGTCTGGCCTAATACTATTTATGCTAACCATGGGCTGATGATCCTTACCAATAGTCAGAGGATCTGAGTCACCAGTTTCAGGACAATTATCAGAATTTGAGGGAGAGGGTCTTTCTCCTAAAAAAAAAAGGAGGAAAGAAAAGATTTAACTACATTTACTAAAAAGATTAAGAACTCTGCAGAGATGTTCTGTATCATTTTCTGCTAAAAGATAATTTTATAAGTCATGTCCCATATCAGATGGATATATTTATCTTTGTATAGTATAAAAAAATGGACTGTAAGTTTATACTTTAAACTTATAATAGTGGTTACCTCTGATAGAATGGGGAAGAAAATGAGACTGAGGGTGATGGCCCTTTTGGAAAAAAACATTAGAAACAAACATAACGGAACGTTTACAGTTATTCTGGATGAGGTAATGGATTACGAGCATGCGATTATTCTTTGTATTTTCTGTATTTAATTTTTTCCCCTCAAATTAAGTGAAAAAGAGAGGAAATAAAACTGGATCGATTAGATGAGGAGTGAGTGAGAGAGAAGGGACTTCCAGGTTTCTGACTTGCACAGACAGGCAGATGGGAATGTTATTCCCTGAGACAGTTGACATCAGAGAAGAACGGGGTGCGGAGATGGGAGGGTGTAATGGCAGCACTAGTGGAGTCAGTTGGAGCTGGCTGGTGGCCGGGAGGTCCGAACTGGAATGACACATGGGACCATCCTAATGGATCCTAAAGGAAATTCCCAGGGAGTAGAGGGCCTTGGCTACACATTGAAATCAGATGTGACAAGCATTTGATTCCTAAATCTGTGGATAAATCTGAGCAGTGATGAGCTCATGGCTTAATTTCTTTATATCTGATTGTAGGAAAAAATAGAAAAATCAAGGCATCTACTGTTAACAAATGAAGATGCATCTATTCGTGACTTGGAGGACCAAAGTGTAAGTCTCTTGTGCCTGCCTGTGCTTGGGTGTGCCTGTCAAGGCTGGGTGTGGTTGCCTTCAGGTGATTCCACTGCATAGTCTGAAATCTGGTGGAACCTTATCATTGAAAACACTGCCCAAGGGATCAACTTTTCAAACTGGAGTAGTTTTTTAAATGTAGTTAGAATTCCTTCTCGTAAATCAGATCAGTATTAGGTACTAGTAGTAGGAACTAGGATTAAGGGGACAATCACAGGGTTCCTATGATTCATGGGTAACAGACATTAGTGGGGCTTCTCCATAGCTGATTCCTGGAGCCTCATGGGAACTCCAGAATTCAGGCAGTCTTCGGAAGTCAGAATCTATTTCCCATTAGAGGCAGTGTCCCAGGGCAGGGTTCCCTTTCTGTCCAAAGACGCAAACCAAGTAATTGTTACCTACCTTGCAGTGTATGAGGCTTTCCAGAGCCCACAAACATCAGTGTCATGAGGCCACCTGTGGAAAGCTCACAGATTTAAGTTGGTTTTTCTGAGAACTTGTTGAGGCCTCTGGGCTCACATCTGGGCTCTGTTGCAGGTGACTTGGCTAATGGCGTGGTGTGTCCTCTGCACACAGCCTGCTCTGCCCTAAGCCAGGCTGGACTCAGTGACTCACCTGAGGGATAAATTAGGTATTGGCCTTGAGTCTCTTCCAAGGTCAGACACTTAGAGCCTTTTAATGTTTTGGTCCTTTTCTTTATATGAATCATCTCTTTGCCTGTTCTTTTATTCCTTCATTTGTCTGATTCATTTATTCTGATGTGCTCTGTCCATGTGGTATTCATCAGTTCCACCCTTTACTCTCTGAAAGGTAGAGCAAAGGCAGCATTAGGAATGAGGCAGGAGAGATTTGTTTGCTGCCAAGCCACCTTTAAAAACTATTTCTTGTTTTTTCTCTTTTTAGATACAAGAAGCTTGGAAGAGAAGTCTTGTAAGTTTCAGCCCCTTCCTAATTTTTAGCCTCCTAAACTAACGAAACCAAACATCAAACTAACCTTTGTGCTTATGCTTTCGAAGTCAACAGTGCACCCTGACAACAGCGAACTGATCCCTGTTCTTTTCCGACCTGCAGGTAAGCTGATTCTAATTTTCAGAAGTGGTTTGGGAAGATGTGGTTTGTAAGAAAAAACTCTGCCTGCCTTATTTTAATTGCTTTTTTTCCCTAGAAGGATTTCTGACGGTGAGTCTGGAAACCATAGCTTAAAAAGAACGTTTGAAGAGTCTGGGGTCGATAGTGGAGAAGAGCAGGTTTGGGCCCCAGAGCTGTGTCCAGTCCTGTGGAAAGATCTGGGTTTTGGGAGTGAGAGGACAGGCCTGCTCCATCATGCCCTAAAGTACATAACCGGATATCACTGATGGTCCATTAAGTGCCGGTATTAGGGATCCCATTTGGTGTTCTCTCTTTCATAACTACAGTGAGGGGAATAATTGTATAGGGTCCTTCTAATTCTACAGTTCTTTCTATATCGTACACAGGAAACTAGAAACAACAAAGATATCCAACAATTCAGACTGTAGTTAAATAATTCATTAAAAAGAATGAGGTAAATTCTACATGTGAATATGGATGAATAGATCTCCAGGAACTAGTATTAAGGAGAAAAAAGCAAAGTATGGAGCAGTGTATAGTGAACCTGTTTGTATAGATAAGTGCTGTGTGTTTAAAAGTGTGAGAATTTGCATTATTCCTGGTACATCTTGGGAAGGAAAAACACTCATTTCCCAATACTCTTGGTCCTTCACTTCTGACACCAAATGTGTGCGAGCTTCTTCCACACCATCAACCCTCACACCAGCTGGCTGTCCTACAATCTTAACTCTATTCCGACACTGTCTACCTGGCGTTAGTGTCAGATCCCACAAATTAAGGGCTCAGTCCCACTGGACTGCCCCTGCCCGTCAGATGCCAGTTCAAAGTCCAGGTTGTCACCTGTGTTTCTGACCGACCTGCTATAAATCAGAAGTTCCCATGATCTTGTCCTTAGGTTCAAAATTGCGAGAATAGCTTACAAAACTCAGGGAAACAGCTTATTTACTAGACTACGAGTTTATTATAGAAGTATATAACTCAGGAACAGCCAGATGGAAGCGCTAGGGCAAGGTATGGGGGAAAGGGCGAGAAGCTGTCATAACACCACCCTACCCGTAACCTCGTGTGCTCACCAACCACGAAGCTCCCCAAACCTGCTCAGTCAGCATTTTAAATGGAGGCTTCGTTAAGTTGGCCTGGTTGATTAAATCGTTAGCCATTGGTGGTGATTAGCCCAACCTCCAGCCCCTCATTTCTCCCTAGAAGTGGAGGTTGGGGGCGTGGGGCCAAAAGGTGCTTAGTTCACCTGGTTAGTTGCCCTGGAAACCAACCCCAGCCTTAGGGGCTTTCTAAAAGTCACCTCACTAACATAATAAGCTCAGGTGTGGTTGAAGGGCGTGTTATGAATTACAAAAGACACTCCTTTTACGTTTATTGAAATCTCACTTAGGAAATTCTAAGGGTTTTAGTTTCTTTGTGTTTGGAACAGGAAATCAGAGCAAATACACATTTCTTATTATAAATCATGGTATCCAGACTTATTAAATCCTTGTGGCAGGCTGAACAGGGTCCAGTTAACTGCCTTCAGTGAGAGGGACTAGGGAGCATGGTTGGATCTCTCTGTACTGTGCGGATTTAAATTTTTGCCATAGGCACATAGTTATTATTTGTATTAGGAAAATAAAAATGAGTAAAAACCATCGTTGACATCTGTGCCTTAAGGAGGCAGGGAAGCGGGTTGTCGGGCGGGCAGTGCCTTCCTCTGGCCTCTTTGTAGTCGCTGACCATCTTCTCTTCTTTGGCAGCTCTTTTGCCTTTCACGGCGCCCATGGTGAGTAAGCTGCCCTTTGCCACTGTGTGTGTGTGTGGGGGGGGGGTTGAAGAAGATGTCTGCCCATCTCCTGACCTGGGGGCTTGTGTCCTCCAGTGCTGGACCCCTGACTGCCTGATAGGTGGTTTTGGATCCCCTACCTCTGACCCTTATCTATTCATATAGCCCCACCCCACACCCGCTTATCCAGTCAGCATCCATGGTGTCACAAGGTAATCCTTTCTTTGACCTCCTAGTGTGCTTAAAGCCCTATGGAAGGAGATCTAAGAGTTAAGATGTGCTTCCTGCCACAGGCCCACATAATTGTCCTTGACCTTCTCTCCCCAAGCCTTCGCCCTGATGCAGGCCCTCACCGAGACCTGGAATTGCCCCCAGACAGGCCACCTGCCTTGGCTCTCAGGAGGTGTTCACACAAAGTGACAGCATCTCCTCTGTCACTTCTGTAACTGGAGGTCAGCTGCGTGCATCTCAGCCAACAGACCCACACAGGAGTTGAGAGGTTTAGAATAAGTGTTATCAGAGCACAGGTGATCTGAGAAGGCAGCAGGTTAACACCTGCAAAAGCTGCCTTACTTTCTTGGTCCGGCTTAGGGTACTTAAGGGGAAATCAGAGCATTATTCCAGGGGATATGTGATGGTTTTGGGGGTTCTGCGCTTCACGGAGCCATCGCTCTGGCAGCGTGGTCCTCTGGTGGCATAAGCAATCCAGGGACAAAGATGGGAGTAGTCTGGAAAGAATGCTAGACCATAAACATTGCGCATGAGGGCATTCATTGTAAGTGTCAGGGCAAATTTCTATGTCAGCGGTCGTTCCAAGCTCTGGGTCAAGTCACAGGGGACAATCTATTGTTAAGCTATAGAGCAAGGAAAAGTGCAACCAGGGATGCTGTGATGGGTCCCAGCCGAGCCCTTCTTCACTTCCACACCTGCCCTGGTCTGCGTCCCCTTGCAAGTATGGCCTGCACAGTTGCGAGTCTCAGAGACAAGGACTGCTGTGAGACTCCTGTGTGTCTTCGGTGCCCAGTTGGTGCCCATTCAGTAGCATTCCTTGTCCACCGACCTATAGCTGCCTGCACTGGCACCTTCCTCTCCTTGTCCCAGCTCAGTTCCACATTTCCTCTGGGAATGATGACAATTCTTGCTCCTATTAACCCGCCTTCCCCCCAAACACTATAACTTTGCTTTTTTTTTTTTTTTTAAGCTATTTTTGTCACTGGTGTCAGTAAAAAGTCTGAAGTCAATGATTTTACCTCAGGTAGGAATTATTTCTATTTCACGATTACTAAATTCTGTTCTCGAAACCAAAATGTGATTTATTTGCCTCTGTCCTTCCGCAGTTGTCCTTCTATGCCTACAATACTGCTTTCAACATCACCAATGGAAACGCAAGTTATGTGAGTTTTACGAGGCCCAGAGAGCTGCAGTTTGGTTATTTCCTTAGGAGTTATTTTTTGTTTTGATTATCTTTACTGGGTAAAACGGTGGTATTTGCTATGTGCTTTTGATTTTCCCTAGAATCGTCGCCCCTATGAGACTGTGTTACTAGGGGCCGGAGCAATCGCTTCTACAACGTTTTTTGGAGTAAGTATTTTAAATTTCTGTCAAATCTTTTTTTGTTCTTCAAACTTAAAAAAAAAAAATCCTTTATTCTGATTACAAATCTCTGTTCCAACTTAAACAATTAGAAAGTCTGACTAAAACATAAAGAAAACAAGTCATCTCTAACCTTGTCACCTCTATATAATCATATGAATATTCCAGGTTTTTAGGCATTTGCTCAGTACTGTTATCTTTTTAAAAAATTAATTTATGCTCCATAAACATGTTATACAAATTGTATATTGCTCTTGATGTCAGGATATTGTGATGATAAGCTTGGGTTTGTCATCTGGCTCAATTCCTTAACAGCTCAGTGACTCTGGACAAGTTATGTCACTTCTCGAAGCCTCCATGTATTCCCCTGATGATCAGAACACCTCAGTGCTGCACCAAAAACAAACAAACAAACAAACACGGCCAGCCCTGGCAGTGACCTGTAATAGGAACTAGTTTGGTGCTAATTCTCTGCTGTCGAGTGTGTTCAGCTGACTTTCTGGTCCCATGTAATAATGATTATTCTGTTTTCTTTTCTAGTTAGTCCCTCGTTTACTCCAAATCAAGTTTTCCCTGAACAACATTTTGATAAGAAAAGCCTTGCCTGTCGTCATTCTCGGTAAGCAGGAAGCATGCAGTCTTTGTGGTCTGAGCCTTTCTCACATCTTTGGGGACACTCAGGTCCTTTGGCCACATTGTGGCTGATGATAGCCACCACCTTCAGCTGACTAATGGCTCCAGACCCAAATTAGGGCTGTGGTTTGAGAGGTGACACTCTCTCTGTAGATAACCCCTTTGATTGTCAAAGGATGGACACAAACCTGGAGACACCAATTACACTTTAAAGACTATCTGTACAAGCCTTCTACATGTATTGTTTCGCTTAATCCTGACCATTTATGGGTAGGTAATACTATTATTCCCATTTAAGGGGAGACTGAGGTGAGGGGGTGGGGGTGGTTAAGTAACTTTTCCTAGGGTCGCACAGAAAAAAGTAGTGGTGTAGGGGCTTCCATCCTGCTGGTCTGACCCCAAGGGAGTGACAGAGATATTAACGAACTATTTTAAGTTTGCCAGCCTGCAAGTTCATACTCTGCGTTTGGGTTTGGGAATCATAGCACTTTGAAGAGTTGGCAGAATGTCAATGTCAGTGGTAACATTTGGGAAATTATATTACAGAAACCTGGTCAAACCAGCTAAAGCAAAGAAGTAGGAGCATGTTTCAGGGACCCCTGGGGTTCCTCCTGGAAGCCTGTCAGGGAGCCAGGCTAGACTTCCCGGGGTGTTAGAACCTGGTGCTGGGTCATAGTCAAGATCCAAGTCTGAGAGGCCAGCAGTTCCAGCCCAGCTCCACAGCCCCAGGAGAGAGCGCGGTTGGCCCAGCACGTGTCAGGTGACCACTGAGGGTCAGAGAAGCACAGCCATCCGAGAAAGTCTTGGCACCAGAAAAGGTTTTTCTTCACTGGACTGAAACTCTCTGTGTGTTCCCTTCTGCACATCCACAGCCCAAGTCAGTGGGGTGAATGCTGTCGCATCCCGAAGTTTTGAGCCTGTGCGAGGGATCGAGGTCATGGACAAGGAAGGCAATGTCATAGGCTATTCCAAAAGAGCTGGGACAAAGGTAGGGGGACATGATGGAGCTGTAGCTGCTTGCTTTTTGGGCAAAGAATTGAATTTTCTGTTTGAGACCCAGTAACAAATTCATGTCTCACTTTAACCTTTTCTTTTCCTATCTTCCCTCATTATGCTGATTTTACATCTTGTACCCTGGTGCTTAAAAGATGGTGCATTAGTCTGGGTTCCCCGGAGAGATAGGACCAATAGGATATCTATCTACATACATATATAGTAAGAGATTTACTTTAAATAATTGGCTATGCAGTTGTAGGGCTGGGAATGTGTAGGGCAGGCCTGCAGCTGGGAACTCAGGAGCTGATGCTGTAATCTGGAAGCTGAATTTCTTTGGGAAACCTCCGATTTTGCTATTAAAGTCTTCAACTGATTGGACAAGGCCCACCCACCCTGTTGGGTGTGAGCACCTTAAAGTCAACTGATCGTAGATTTTAATCACATCTATATAACACCCACACAGCAACACCTCAATTCATGTTTGATTAAATAACTGGGTACTACAGCCTAGCCAGGTTGACCCTGAAGACTATCACAGATGGGCGTCTGCCAAATGCGAGGCCTCTCTCTAGATGTGGCATGTTGTTCTTCGAGCTCAGCATCCACTCTCCCAGCCTGCTCTGTACTTGTGGAAGTCAGTGGGCACCCTCTCTGCATTTAAGAGAAACCCTCCCTTTCTACCTCATAGCAGATTTTTCTTCATCTTAAAGAACCAATTTGCTGTCAAGGATGGCGTGGCCTAAGAAAATCCAATGCTTTGACCTAAAACTCTGCTAATACTTTTAATATTTTTTTTACTATTAAATAGTTTATTCTTTTCTTCAATTCAGCCCAGTGACTATGCATTTAGCTCTAAGAACCTCCAATAGCTTATGGTCATTTCATTTTGGGTACAGATTTTTTAAGAAATTTTTTTTTAGCAAGTGAGATTTTTTTTTGGTTTCTGTGAAGTGACTATAGCTGAAGAATTGTAACATGATGCAGTTGGCAAATAGCCTAAAGAGCAGCATGGTCTAGTCCCTGATATGAAGCAGAGAGAATGACTGAGCATCTCACAGTGTGAGCGTCCAGGCCGCCCCCTTAACCAGCTGGACAGCCTTCTGCCCAGCGTGTCTGAAAGAGGAAAAGATGGCTACCTCATCATTCGGCTCATGAAACATGTTACCCTAAATCTTAACAAGATTTACAAAGCTGAATTATAAACCGTCAGATACATGCAATGATGTTTCTACCAGTCCATCCAATGGCATGTCTGAAGATAATGGCCACCTTTCTAAACAATTTATGGTAGGGACAAGATCATTGCAAATAACAAGGAAGGAAATTGCTGCCAGAAATAAAATAACATTGTTTTTGAAATGAAGGTTCTATGCCTAAGAAACTATCCTAAAGAGATGTTTTTTAACAGCTTTAGTGAGGTGTCACTTACATACTATAAAATTCATTGCGAGAGTACAGTTTGATGAATTTGAGTAAATTTAAAGTCATGCAGCCATCACCACAGTCCAATTTTAGAACATTGTCATCACCCTAAACATTTCCCTCATGCCCACTGTCAGTCACTGTCCCCTCCCATGCCCAGCCCCAGGAAAACACAGATCTGTGCCATGTCTTCATAGTAGGCCCTTTTCTGGAAATTTCATATAAATGAGTTGTACAATAGTTTTTTTGTGTGTCCAGCTTCTTTGACTTTTGAGGTTCATATGCCTTTTCACATGTATCGATAGTCTGTTGCTTTTCATCTCTGAGCAGATTCCACGGTGTGGATGTCGCACAGTTTTGCTTCTCCATTCCCCAGGCGATGGGCGTCTGGGTTGTGTCCAGTTCTGAGCTGTGATGAATAATGCAGCTCTGAACATTCACGTGCAGCTCTCTGTGTGGACATATGTTTGAGCTTCTTTTCAACTCAGTTTTAACTGCAAGGTGCTGGTGGTGGCGTGAGCCGTTCTCATGCAGCTGAAGAGTGAGAGAGAGCAAGTGTCGAATCCACAAGCTGTTCCTTTGCACCTCCGGCCGCCAGGCACTGGGCTAGGCTCTCAATACCCGAACCGTCACCAGGAGCCCAGAGCGTGGGGCCTCCCAGAGGGGAGATGGCCTCTGGCCCTGCTAGCTACCAGCATATCTAGTCCATCTCACCAGGAGGAACTTCAATTTAGGGTAAAAGAAAGGTGTGATGTTTTTTCTTAAGAATAAAATGTCTGCAGCTGTGCGTAAGCATAAGTATTCTTTTATCACCGAAAGGTTTATTTTCTTTGGCTAAAATTTCAGAAACTACGTAACCAGCAATATCTGATTGTAATGGAGCACCTTTGATCAGATTTCAGGAGACTAGTCCATGTTGTTCCCTTGACTGGCCTTGTAAGCCACTCAGTTGTGAGCTGTAACTCGTCTCCCAGTGCCTCCTAATGACGGCTGTCTTGTTTGGAGTGTCTTCCCCTTGCACGTGAGACAGATGGAGATTGGCCACCTCACCCCACTGATGTCGAAACACACCACACTCAGCAGCCACTTTATTTTATATTCTTGAAAGTTTATTTTAAAAGCCACCCTCCTTGTGTCCTCGTGGGGGAAAGGCATTCCCTACAGAGAGATCAGATGAACTGGGCATGAGTGTAATAGGCAGAGAGCAGGTGCCTAGGAGGGGAGCCCAGAGGACAGGCTGTGGCCAAGTCCTGGGAAGCTGGATGTGGAAGGAGGGGAGTCGGGGAAGGGAAGTGTGGCGTGTGTGTGCCCATTTATCTTGCAGAGAGAGAGCAGTGCTGTGTGTGGAGGTGTGTCTTACGCAGGGGTTGGGTTCTGGAGTTAACACGTGAGTGTCATCTGTAGTCAGAATTCCCCTTGAAAGTCTCCCACCTGGCCCTTGAGGACACATGCTTTTGTGCATGTAACCCATACAGTCAATCACGTTTACATGTTCACTGTATAATGTATATAATACAAAAGATGACAAGACGTTATAAACTATACATGCTTGTACAAAATAAAAATGTATAGCACACTTTTAATTACACAGGCAAAAGATGGGTGCATAGGGGTGGACTCGTGCCCGTGACGTGTGGGTACGATGCCATGCTGGTTCATTTTGAGCTTGGCTTCTGGAGGATTCCTTCATTGGAAGGGGTGGGAATAACTGGGGAGCCATTCGGGAAAGGGAGGCCAGTGGCAGAATCTGGATTGAAAGGAAAGCATGGATTGATCCTTAGTGGCAAAAACCAGCATTTCTACCAAGGAAAACGGCCATTTGGTTCTAAGCGAGGATTTGCCTATAAGCCGCCTTTGCTTATACTTAGTATTTTGTTTGGAGTGGTTGGCAGACTGATGGAGACCATAATGGAGCCATGGGGAGGCAAATCCCGTCTTTAATTACTCCTGGCACTGACCCCAGCCGTCCTGCATACATTTGCATGTCTAGTGCAGCCTCCACCTCTTTGCAAGTGCGTTACTTTTTTAAGTGAGAAAGGAGAGCTGCTGTTTGCTTGTCTCTGTCATGAGTTACAGGACCCCTGGAAATCCTCTCACTCTGTGTGCTGAGCTGCTTCCTTCCTCTTCCTACTAGGCCGTTAAAGATACAGCAACATCCAGAGTCGTGCTGTTTGGGACGTCAGCTTTGATTCCTGAAGTCTTCTCATACTTTTATAAAAGGTAAGACATGTGCCCATCTCCCCAGGTCAGAATAAATCTTTTAACAACAGTCAAAATTCTTGTATAACTTGTCAAATACCAAACCTGGTGGGAGGGACAGGAAGAAGTAGTTTCAGTGGCCCCCCTACTGAACACTCTTCATCACCGTTGGAACTCCCATGTGGCTGCTGTATTGCATTTCTATGGACTGACAGCAGGATTGATTTGTGACAGGTGTGGAAATGCAGATGCCAGCAAACCTGGAATCTAGCCAGGCCCTATCCTCGGTTAGCTCTGTGTTCCTAGGCATATGCCAGCACCTGCTGAGGCACGTCTCCTCACTTCTAGAATGATGGTATCAAATGAGCGGATGCACAGGAAGTGCTTAACCCTGGACCTGATGCTAGTGAGCAAAACAATGAGCTGCCATTCAAGCAGAGGGCCAGCCTCTAAAACAATTCCCTGTAACCTTGTCTCTTCCAGGACCCAGTTCTTTCTGCGATATCCAAACTCACTGTGGACTTTAAAGCTGTCTTGTACCATCTTTGTAATGGGACTGATGGTGCCGGTTTCTTTCAGTATGTTCCCGCAAATTGGACGGGTAAGTGTAACTTATTCTAAAAAATCTGCAAAGTTTACAAGATAAATAATGTTATTTATACATAATCCCATCCCTCAGATCACTTGTGCAGTTTTCAATTCTATTTTTCTTAATGTATGTCAGCAGCATTTTTCTGGGACATTAAAAAAAAAAAAAAAAACCTTTGAGATTTTGAAATACTCCATAATCTTCTGTTGCAGTGCCCACCTAGTGGATCTTTCTGCAATGATGAAAACATCCTATATCTGGTTTCTAATACAGTAGCCACTAGCCACATGTGGCTGTTTAGCACTTGAAATGTGGCCAGTGGGAATGAGGAACTGATTTTTAGAACTCCCATGTGGCTGCTGTATTGCATTTCTATGGACTGGCATATGTTATAATTCACAATGAGTTAGGCTGCCTGGACTCAAATTCCCATCTCCTCCATGACCTTGGTCAGATGTGCTTAAACTCTCTGAGACTCAGTTTCCGTATCTGTATCTGTTAAAGGGGCATGAAAGATAAGAGTATCTCTGCAAAGGGTTGTTCCTGGTGCCAAGGACATTATGGATACTAGTAGACATTAGCCGTTTATAGCATTTCTTGGCTGAATTCCAAATGCTTGTTTCTATCACAAGTTAAAAATTAGTCATGTCCTCGAAGCATTTATATTTATGGAATGATCTTGTTGAAAACCCAAATTCCCTAAGTTTAGGATTATAGAATTGTTAATTCAGGCAATTAACAATTGCTTTGCCAGCACATAACATACAAGTTTTAAATTATTTAAGATACTTGCTATACTTGCTTTAGGGGTGGTGAGGGGCAGAGGGGAGTAGCTGCTCATTAAAATTTTAGAACAAAAAAATATTTTGAATCCTCAGAGGCCTCCCCTATAGAACACAGTTTGTAACAATAAGATTGGAATAAAAGTGAACCTTTTTACAAATAATGACTTCTGATTGCAATGGACTCAGAGTGGAACAGATGACTCATCTGCAGGTTGGGTCATTTATAGAAGTCTGAATCTCATGGGATTGGCAGATTGTTAATAGTTAAAGCTGAGTGCTGAGTACATGAAGGAAGGTTCATTGTCTTCTTTCTTCATTTGCTTATATTTGAAATTTTCCATAAGAATGTTTTTAAGAAGTTGGCTTTTTCCTCTAGATGAGACATCACTGAAAAAAGTCGGACTGGGAAATAAATGTCCGAAAACTTTTTTTTTAACTTGGTTTCTAAGGCAAGGCAAGTTCTTAATGTATACATTAAGAATTTACTTTTGTTTTTCAGATACAGTACAGTGAGCTTGAAAAGGAAATTCAGTCTGCAACAGAAGAAACAGAACTCTTCTATAACAGAGGGGTGTAGGGGTGAGTTTTAGGTGAATTCGTTCGGTTCCTGCTTATACAAACCTTCCTCTCAAGTTTTCGGTTTCGAGAACTTTGCCAGAGGTCTCCTGGAAACCCCAGAAGTGTCTGCACAGATAAGGTGGCTTCCAATCACTCATGCTAAGACCTTGTCGAGGCTGGTCACGCCTGGGGTTTTTAAGCCTGGATGGGAGAAGAGACATGGGAGGCTGTCCTGTCTGACTCTCCCCTATGGGTTGCTAAGGGGTGGGCAGTGTAGGATTCAGTTTCCTGATTCTTCATCAGCCTGTGAAAGGGTACTGTGAAACTACTAATAAACTTGTTTAAAGTTGAGTATTTGAAAAAGTGAAGAAGGGTCCACCAAGCCCAGGGCACAGAAATCCCATCTCTCTGGTGAGCTGCAGAAGGCCTCCAACCCCAAAGCAATCCTGGTCCATACTCAGCTTACTCCCATTTTGGAAAACTACTGACAATCTTTGCCACCCGCCACTGAGCGCCTTCTTTCTCCTCACTGGCAAACGACCCTGCCTCCTCCTCCACAGTGCAAACCAAGGCTATTGTCCAGCCTCGGAACCTCCTGGCACCAAATCTGCAGACCTCCCTCCACCACACCCAGCCTTCCCTCCACCATGCAAGGTCAGCTGGGCCCTAGGCTCTGGGCTCCTCTGCCTGCAGGCCTCTCTGTCTGTTCCTTCTCAGTAGCATTTAAGCTGCCTGAGTCACCTGCCTCATTAAAAAAGCCATCCCCCCACCCCTCGCCTGCACCACCAGGTTGCAGCCAAACTTTTCAAGATTGTCTGCCCCACCTTCCACTCTAAGACTGCTCAGCCGTGCCCCAGACACTGTACCACCACTCTGCCGGCTGCTCAGACATCATGGTGCTCGCCCTCCCTAGCTACAAGCCCACATCCAGCTGTCGCCCGCACTTTGCCATTTGGATGTCCACTCGAGATCTCCCAATCTCAGGAAATAGCACCACTGCTTACATATTTGCATCAGATGGGATCACTGGCGATACCCTTACCCTTCCCTCCCCCACCCCCATTCAGTAGACCAAGCCCAGTAGTCCTCTCTAGAACGTACTCCATGTCCACTAGCACTGCCCACTCAGTCCGACAGCATCCCCTGCTGGTATTACTCGTTTGTCTGGCTCCCTCTAATCCATACTCTAACCTCTCTTCTAAACCATACCTGCTTATAAGGTTTAAATGGCTTCCCAGTAGTACATCAGTCAAGTACAAATTCCCAGCCATGCTAGAAAGAGCCTGTGCCTTACTTATCTCTTGCCACTCCCTCATGCTGGACCAACATGCAGTTCTTCAAATAGGTTGTGGTCTCTGCTCTGGGCTAACTCCTGCTTCTGCTTTAGGTCTGACTGCAACATCAGTCACTCCTTCCAGGGAGCCTTGCAGGATTCACCATGCTGAATCAGGTGCCTCTTCTCTGCCCCTGTGGACTGTGAGCCTTGAGAGCAGAACTCTCTTATACATCAAGGAAGCCCCAGGATACAACAGTACATGGTGCAGAGTAGGTACCCAAATAGTGCATCCTGGGGATACGTTTCCAACACACCCTGCCCCAAATCATCGGCTATATCTATGGCTTTCAGTTTTCCCTAGGCTGGAATGGCAGTTATCTCCAGATTTGGTTAAAAGGGTTCAGTAACAGCCAGAGGGCAGAATTAGTAAAAATTGACCCACCAGATAGCTCAGTATAGTCCGACTAAACAAGAACAAAATGTTCAAAGGCTCCAGGCAGAGGTTGCCCACTAACATGACGGAGTAGAAATGTGAGGGCATCCCTTCAAAGACACTGTCAAGTTGGTCAGCTCTGGGAATGGGCGACGGCGGAGGGCGAGGGCAGGGAAGGGGCCGAGCCAGGTGTGGAAAGGCCAGACCCCTTCACTTTCAAATAAGTCTTTTAATTCCCCAGCACATTGGCAGTTGACAAAAAGAGGTTTTGTTTGTTTGTTTGTTTGGAGTGGGAGAACTGGAGAAAGAGGGCACAAGTCTTCATCTACCTAAAATTCTGTTGAGTATCAAAATATTTCCATTTTATTTTGGCATCATAAATTTGTAATTTTAACAACTTTGATCATTAGCTAATATAGTAATACAAAAATAAGGGAGAAAAAGATGTTAGTATTCATTTTCATAAAGTGCAGATTTAATTTAAATTGTTTGCTTTTAGTAAACATCCTCTTATTTCAGATCCTCCCCTACCTAAGGGGAAAAGGCTATTTTTAATTTTTACAAGAATAAATGAAAGATCCAATAAAGACAAGATTTTTTTTTTTTTTTTGCAAACATTTTTCTGGGTAAGATTTCTAAGGACAACAGTTGAGTGTAAAATAACCTTTCATAATTGATATGAATACATATAATAACAAGTATATAATTTAGACCTCATGCTTATTTTATAATTTTTAGGTCTCCAATTATGAGAAAGGTACATAGCTGAACAGAACAGTCACCTTCATATGTGGCCAAGCTACTTCCACTGAAGTTGTTTGAAGACGTTCTCTGGTTTTGGCCTTTGCAAGAAACTAATTCTCGCACTCCCTTACCAATTACATAAAGTCGCTGTTTCAGTCAGGCAGACGTGTAAATTCAAAATGGACTACTTATTTTACTCTGCCACATAAGGACTGGCTTCTTTTACAAAACAACATTGCTAGCAACAGGGTTAACTGAGAGTAATCAGTGGCCTAAGTCTGCCAAGCGCTTACCTCTGCAACAGTATAAATATGGATTGTTAACGCTGTCTACTCAAGTATAAAATTTATGCAAAACCGTCATAGGCAAAAAGTTCAAAGGCCAAGAAAAAAATTTTTTCTTTTATAAGAAAGTGCAACTGCAGGGTCTTTTGAATGATCTTCTAGACAGTTCTGCAGAAAACTTAGTAGTCTGGCTCAGAAAGGAGAGCTCCTCATGAGGAATTAAAGTTCTTCCTGGAAGAATACAAAGCAAAATTTCAGGTAGCTTTCTGAAAATAAACCATCAGTTTGTGGCTACACAATGAGACAAACTAAACTTATAATAATGAAGGCTTTTGGGTTTGCTGTGATGTGCACGAGAACTTGACAGAGCTTTTGTCTCTTACTCCAGAACATCGAGCCATTTACAACATTATCTATGGAAGTTACAACACTTTGTCCAACAACAGTAGGCATGAAACTAATCAGACGGGAGAAAAGCAGAAGTGTTTTCATATGTGTTTCAGTGCTTTTTCAGGTCAAATCTCAAAACTTTCAAATGAATCATTAAAACAACATTGTTATTTGCAGTATTTTACATAGTTAATGGATAATCATGGTCAAACAGCTTTAGATCAGTCATCAGTGATACAGTCACATGGTCAGATTTTCAGCATTTGTTCAGCTGCTGCTAGATGGTAAAGAAAGTTTTCTGTCGCTGGTGGAAATCGTCTTTGCTTTAGTGCCTCAAAGTTGAGAACTAGCTTTTCTCCATCACCTGAAACTTCTGAAAATGGTGCCAGGTTGGTGAAGATTTCTTTTGTTTTTACAGAAATATCCTTCAATAGAAGAGGAAAATATGCAGTATGTTAGCATCAAAAAATTTGAATAGTTATTGCATTTGAACAGAATTATTCTATTTTTTAAAGTTTTTCAGACTAATTTTATAAATTAGGAAAAGTGAAACAACCTTAAAACATTAAAAAATCAATGTGACCACTAATTTTTTTATTTTTGCCATTTTCAAGTGTACAATTCAGTGGCATGAAGTATGTTCAGAGCATTGTGTAATGACCACTGCTATCCATTTCCAGAACTTTTTCATTATCCCAAATTGAAATTCTATACCCCTTAAACAATAACTCCCCATCTCCCTCTTTCCCAGCCCCTGGGAACCACCATTCTATCATGTGTCTTTATGAATTTGCCTGTTTTAGGTACCTTATATAGGTGGAATCATACATTATTTGTCCTATTGAGTCTCGCTTATTTCACTTACCAGAGTGTTTTCAAAGTTCATCTATGTTATAGCACGTGTTAGAATTTAATTTCTTTTTAAGGCTGAATAATATTCCACAGCACATGAACACATTTTTTGTTTATCCATTCAGCCACTGATGGACATTTGGGTTACTTTCACCTTGGCTATTGCTAACAGTGCTGCTGTGAACAAGGGAGTACAAATGTCTATTTGAGTCCCTACTTTCAATTCTTTTTGATAAGTACCCAGAAGTAGAATTGCTGGATTTTAACTCTATGTTTAACATTTTTGTTTGTTTGTTTTTTTTAATGCCTACAGCACCTGGTCTTCCTAGGTGGTCTCCCATCCAAGTACTAATCAGGCCCGACCCTGCTTAGCTTCTGAGATCAGATGGGATCGGGCTTGTTCAGGGTGGCATGGTCATAGTATGTTTAATTTTTTGAGGCAAAGGAGAGTCTCAGTGTTCGGGTCCTCGAGACAAGACTCACCCACTCTTCCTGGCCACAGCTAACAGGCCACTGGCACTGAACAGAAAGAACAGTGCTGCTGGTGGGTCCCTGTCAAAACCTGTGGCCCTTCTCACCCTGCGCCTCACATGTCACTTTCTCAGAGAGCTGTCTGACCACTTGTCTAATATTCTCTACCTCAACCCCTTGTTTCTGTCACAGCGTTCATTTATTATAGTTCACAATGATCTTGTCACTTATTTTCTGTTCATCTACTCTGCTAAAATATAGGCCACAAGGGCAGGGACTTTGCTCACCACTGTCATCCATCCCACTGCCCATGCAATGCCTGACATGTAGTCAGTGCTCAATAAATATCATCTAAGTAAATAAATGGATAAATGAAGAGCTAGGTGCAACCAGGTGAGCA
This sequence comes from Eidolon dupreanum, assembly GCA_028627145.1. Classification (NCBI taxonomy): domain Eukaryota; kingdom Metazoa; phylum Chordata; class Mammalia; order Chiroptera; family Pteropodidae; genus Eidolon; species Eidolon dupreanum. The sequence goes on from CM053506.1 coordinate 5,421,048, forward strand.
TGAACAGAGCCTGCCTATCAGAGATGCCCCCCAGGTAGCACAAAGCAGACAGTAGGAAATGATCCTTCCAGGCCCCGGGCCCCCAATGTACAAATGAGGCAGGGCCTGGGAGAGGCTGGGCTGGAAGTCTCTCTTGCAGGAGAGGCGCAAGTTGCTGCAAACTGACATCAGACAGGTGGGGAGGAGGCTGGGCCAGCTGGGAGCAGGGGAACGCCTTTATCACCACATGGAGAGGCATAAAACCCATTTCCATCCCAACCTGGCAAGGGGAGGAAAGGGGGTCCACATGGACACTGGTCAACATGAAAGGCAGACCCCACAGAGGAGCTAGAGCTCCCTGCGCATTGTGACACCAGAGCTGGCTAAGTCTGGCAGGTGTCTGTCTGTGTGCTTACCAATGCCCTGGAGAGAACACGTCAGAGCCAGGGGACGATGTTCCATCTAATGCCCCACGATCAGCAGCAACCTTCTCTTGAGAATTTGTTCCTCTGAAAATTTTGCTAGGAGAGGATGCGCTGGCTGGTCCAGAAAAGCATTCCAGACCACGCAGCAGTCACATTTCTCTCCATAAGTGCTTGGCTTCGCCACCACCTGCCCCCCCCCCGCCCCCGTATATATCTGTCCCCAAAGCCTGAAGACTGATCATCTGCCTGCTGGCCTCCTCCAGTCACTTGCCGCTGTTCGTGTGAACAGAGAACGCGCAGCCCTGTGCTACACCATTTCAGGACTCTCAGTAAGTCCGCAGAGTAAGGAGTTACCTGTATAACTTGGCTGTCTGATTTCTCTGGATCTTCTGCAGACTGAACAATTAGCTGACCCATTTCTTTGTGCAGTTTGCCCATTGTCATGGCCTCTGGTGAGATTAAGAATATGTTGTATGAATATTTAGAAGTTTACATAATAAAAAAAAAAATCATGCCATCTGAAAACGTGAAAGAGGAAATTTTCAAAAAGCAACTGAAAACCTCCCACATTTCCATCTTATTGCTAAACATGAGTATGATGACATGCTACGAGGTAAGGTATAATCATGATTTATATACTTCATGTCCAAAATAAAGACACACCAGTATTGAACCAAATTCCTCCTTCATACCTACCTGATAAGAATTCTTTTTCTTTCTAAAAAAATCTAACAAAGCTTCTGACTACAAATAAGTTGGGAGTTTAAGCCAAGAGCCCGACTTCCTTTTCGAGGTCTACAGTTAAGAATCCGAGTTGATGTTTCTGGCAGGAGTATTGTGAAAGAAGCGCTTCCTGTCAGTTCTGCAGAGCCAGCTGCACGTTCAGTGTGTAAAGGCCGCTGGAAACGAGCTAAAGAACCTAGGTTACACTAATCATATCCATTGCTACTTTCTACAGCAGGAGATAAACAGAAATTTGTCTGTTACTCCAAGGGACAAACTCGATTTGAATGGGGCTGACTGGGGATGAGCCCATTTTATAGACTCAGAGCAAAAGATGGCAACAGGGAGATGGCCATCCTTTGTGGTCCTAATGCTTCAGCAATTTAAGTGGCCCTGGCCA
>CM053506.1:5423074-5507526 GCA_028627145.1 Eidolon dupreanum
TCAGAGATTTTTGAAGCATTTATAACCAACAATGGGTTCATATCCTGAATGTGTAAAGAACTTTTATAAATCAATAAGGAAAACAATCCAATGGAAAAATGAGTACAAGATAGAGAAAACACAAATGGCAAAAAAAAACATAGAAATATGCTTAACCTCATTAAGAATCAGGAAAACACAATGGAATTCCACTACACACCCACCGAGTGGGCAAACGTTTTAAAGTGTGGCAATAACCAAGTGCTACTGAGGACATGAAGTAATGGGACCTCTCCCACACTGCTACTGAGAGGGTAAATTGTTAAGAATCCCTGAGGAAAACATTTGGCATTATCCTGCAGCTTGAGGATTTGTATACCCTATAACCCAGAAATTCTACTCCCCAGTGCGTAACCTAGAAAGTCTTGCATATGTGCAGCAAGAGACCTGTGACAAGCATGCTCACGGCAGCACTGTTTTAAAAGTGAATAACTAGAAAAGTCAAAATGAGTAAACCATGGTATATCGCTTAATGCGATCCTATACAGCAGTGAAAATGAATGGTATTACAAACAATTATACGGACAGGATGAAGCCCACAAAAATATTAAATGTTAAGAAAAAACAAAGTAAACAAAAACAGGCCACAGAAAAACTCATCTGGGAGCATTTGGGATCATGTTTCCAGCAATTGTCAATTTTGGCTCAAAGAAACTACAAAAATTAAAACAAACAAACAAAAAAAACACCAAAGAACTCATCCATCATCTATCATGAGTTCATATGTATATATAGTTATTTTGGTAAACTTAACAGTATGTTGTTTAGAGATATGTGTTTATGTGTAAGTGGCTAGAGGAGAGGGCGGAATGAGACAGGAAGGTCCATGGGGTGCTTCAAAGTACTGCATTCTATGTCATCTCTAGTGAGTCCATGAGTGTTCCTTTTTTTATAACTTGCATAAATATTACGTATTATTTTATATGTAACAAATATTTCATAATTAAAAAACCAACAACAAAAGCCCCTACTATCTACCATCATTGTTCAATTTAAAGACCTTTTAAGACTATAAAAGTAAAGAGTATTTTAACCTTAAAGAAACTAAAACAAAAAACGATGGCACTACAAAGTTAGGATTACTGTAGACATAAATAATACTATATTATTAAATTATTCCCAGAATCATTAAAAATTATTGAACAAGTATAAAATCATTTAAAAATAATTTTACTTTTTCCTTCGAGAAAAAATACGAAAAGGCTCAGAATGAAGTCTAAATCAAATCACTGGTAGGAAAACTTTAAGATGAGAATTTCACAAGCTAAAAATAAGTGCTATTTTGGTGATGGTTGCGTAGCAGTGCAAATGTACTTAATGTCAGTGAACTATACACTTAAAAATGACTAATCTGGCCAATTTTATGTTGTGTATTTCTCTCAATTTTTCTTTAAAGTTTTAAAAAGGAAAATAACTGGTTCCATTTACCAAAGAAATAATTGATCAGTACTCTCCTTAGGAATGCATGCAAAACAAAAAACAAGGAACCAAATGGCACCCCTGGTTAAAACCCAGTCTCCCCCCGCCCTGGGGTCCTGTGGTCTACCTGTGCACACCTGCAGGGCTTCCAGCTCTTCGGCATTGAGGTGCACGTACGAGTGCAGGATGGTCCAGTCCTGTCGATGCCACACCAGGGCAGGCAGAGTCCTAAGGAATCAAAGTGAGAACTCAAACAGCTGCTGGCCCGGACCCGAGGGACTCAGCCTGCCCCTCCTCCTTCCGGCGGAGGGTGCTGGCTAGCAGAGGCAGAGGGGAGAACCAACCCTACAAGTGCCAACACAACCAGGCTTCAAGTTAATTTAATGCAATGTGTTAAACTCTGCTTTTTGGGTCAGATAAGCTACAAAAAGCTCAAGGGGAAGTTTCAAAAGATCTCCACACTGTCAAAGAGTGACACTTCTAAGGTTTTCCTCCCGACACCCCACCCTGCAGACTGTCACAGGGCCCTACAGGCAGGAAATTTTTTGACATCTCTCATTTCAATTTAAAATTCCAGTCAAATAAACCACTTTGTGTTTATTTTTATTGCAAATACGTTTCCTTAAAAAAACCTTCCAGTAAAACAACTACTGCAGGAAGAAGTGCTGAATTGATCTGTGGTTTTCTGAACCTCCTGATGCCATTATATATGTCAGAAGCTCTGGACACCCCAGTTTCAGTAGCATAAATGTAGAGGAAAAGAGTAATGAGGTAGAAAAGTACAGGGATTTGAAGTCAGAGCGAGCACAATAAAGTCTGGCCCTCTCCCCAGGTCTGAGGCACCCGTGATCACAACAGTAACGTTTCTTAAACTGCACTACAGGCAAGGTACCTGCTGAGCACTTAAAACAAGTTATTTCCAATTCTAAAAACAAGCTTCTGAGGTATTATCTTCACTTTACAGATAAAGAGACTGAGGCTTAGCAACATTAGCACGCTTTATGTGGTCACAGAGCGAATAAATTGCACTCCCAGGATTTTAACCTAAGTCTTTCCAACTGCCAAGCCTTTCTTCTTTCCATTATCCAACCATTTAGTCTCTCTGAGCCTCAATTTCCTCATCCATAAAACAAGGTGATAATACTTGCGAGGTTCTTGTCCTGAGTAAATTTAATAATGTAAAGTGTCTTACATGATGCCTGCCATAAGTAAACACAGCACTAATGCTAGTTCTCCATGCTTTTAAAAAAGAATCTAAGAACAAGTTAGATTAGGCAAAGAAAAAAAGTAAAAACAAACAAACTGTATTTATTATAAGAATAAGAAAAGGGTCTGTGGTAAAATTGAACAGAAGAAACAACTTAGCTGAAACAAAGGTCAGGAAACTATGGCCCATGAGTTGCTGCCTGTCTTTGCACATAAAGTTTTACTGGAACACAGCCACGCTCACTCACTTACATGGGTACTGGTACTGTCTACAGCTGCTATTATGCTATTATTGTGACAGTTGAGTAGTCGGGACACAGACCACGTAGCCTACAAACCTAAATATTTACTCTCTGCAAGGAAAAGTTTGCAAACTCCCTGCTCTAAAACATTCATATTTCTAAATTTAAAGAAGAATCTGTGCAAATTCAGTAACTTTGAACTACTAAATCTAAACTGGACCATTATAACAAAATGATATTCCATCCCCAGTCTAACATATTCTTTTTTAGCAAAAGTGCAAAACAGAGAATACATTAACACCAAATGCCCAAACTGGCTGCCAAGAAAGTTTACACTTTTTAATGATTAGAGCTGATACCTGGTAAACTCCTGGACAGCTTCTATTTTGGGGTGATAGACGACAATTCTTTTCTTTAGCATCAGTGCTGTGTGTAAGATAACAGTTTCCATTCCAAACTGAGATACAATGTCTTAAAACAAATGAAATCATGTTACTGCATTAAATAGTATATAAGGAAATAAAGTTTTTATTATAAAGAATTCCTATCAAATGAATACAAAATTGTTTTCAACACAAAGAACAAATTTAGGTAAGTGGTGTAGGTACAGAAGCACCTTATCTGGCGGATGAGTTTATCAATCCATACAAGTGCTCTCAGGACAAGTGTCACAGCTGCCCACACCTGCCATACAAGGGACTCTATGGTGGATGCACAGATGAAGCCATATTCACAAGAAAGTAGAAAAAAAATGGTATCAAGCGAACCAGAACCTTTCTGTGCCATGAAAACTCTAAGGTTTAAAAAATGTCCACTGATCACCCTGTCCCGCATGCCCTTAACTTAATTAAGTCCTTTTGAGATAGTTGGACAATACCTCCCCTTAAGAACTGGATCTCTGAAGGCAGGGCATCTCCTCCCACCCACTCTTGGCGAGCACCCGGGGCCTAAACCCAGGACCTTCTGTGTGTAAAGCAGACATGCTAACCACCACACCATGGAGCCACCCCCTTTCTTCCCTTTTTTAAGGACCCCAAAGTCCATGGCTTGGCTCTGAGCTATCTGATCTTTTGGATGTTCCAGCTAGTAGAGAAAGGCAAGGAGCTGGACTAGAAATTTGGGCCAGGGACTTGAGCTCTCCAAATGGAAGAGGTCAAGTGCTAAGATCTCAGAAAACTATGGAGTCCGGGGGAGATCTGGAGCCACAAAATTCAGCTTACCCATGAAAGAACAATTCTACATTAACAGTCAGAATCATATGGAAAAGAATACCATAAGTGTGGTTTCCCATGACAGAATTCAAATTAAATAAGGAAGTGCAAAGCTGAAGTACCCTCCTGTATAGGAAACAAATATGACATAGATGGAAATATGTAAAAAGTTGGAAAAACAGTCTACTGAGACTGTCTTGGACTTGGGGATTTTGTTGTTGTAGGGATGAAATCCCATGGGAGGAATGGAATCCTCTGGGATGAGTTTTTACTTCTTCGTTTTTTTTTTTCTTTTTCTTTTTCTTTTTTTACCTTTGATGGAGCCTGCGAGGTATGCCTTTCGGGCATCAAAGTCCTTGCTAAGGAAAGAGCCATTTTCTTCACTCTGGCATATCCCTTTTGTGAGAACTGCAATGTAACACTCCATCATTTTAACTGGGCTCCCATATTTCAGGTACATTCTGTAAGAAAGGACAAAAAGCAATCGTACTTGTATTTTGCATGAACCACATGGAGAAATGCATCAAGGCTAGGCATGGGTACTTTCTAAAGAATCAAAGCGAACTTGCGAATACACTTCTGAATGCCTGAATCTTTCCGTGATATGATTATTCTATAATTTAATTTGAAATGTATTTTAAAAGATTTAAAAATCACTTGGGAGACCCTCAGTTATTTGAGGTCGTCTCTCTCCATACATCTGGGAAAGCCTGCTAGAAGTCCACTCAGGCAGGAGAATGAACTGTGGGCTGTCTGAGGCTCCGTTATTCTCAAGAACACTGTGTACTCGTATCTTTTTATGTCTCACATTCACAGCTGGTGTTCTAGTCATGACAACTCTGTTTTATTGCTGCGATCTCCTTTGACAAGCAGTTTCATGCATTGTTCAGAAAGCAGTAATTAGTTGCAGAACCTATATTTATTATCAGAGTTCCCAGAGATAACTATATTTATATCATTAAGAAATCAAACTCCTGTAAGTTTCTGGTGATAAATGCACATTAGATATATTCATCAAGTTAAAACTTCCAGAAAGTGCTGACAGGAAACTGGCTCCATTTATAGCTCACATGTGAAATCAATCCCTTCCCTTCCCCTGAAATCTCTTCCTGTGAGTAAATTTTGCTTGAAAAGCAGGACTGGGTCTACTTGGGCCTTTCAGTAGCTTAAGGAATAGACTATTGAGAAAAAATAAAATAACTTTTTAAGACAGATCACTTAAAAATAATATTTATTGCAGATTAAGCAATCATAATTGTAGCAATAATGATCTCCCTTTGTGTCAAAGCCATATTAGCAGACAACTGTTTATATATTCTACAGTGAGCCATCTACCTGGAATTCATCTTATGACAGCAAGAAGTGTTTATCACAGCTGCTGCAAAAACAGTAAAACTTCATTTGTCAAAATACAACTTAACTGAAACCCTTAGGTAAATAAGAAAGTATTCTTAGACTATGTTGTGTGTGTATACATATAAATGGCAAAAAAGGTAGCCATTTATCTAGTGACAATATTTTTTAAAAAACAAAACTAAACTAAAACCCTGCAAAAGTCTTCATTATAGAAAAAGCCAATGTCCCTAACAGGTAAGAAAGATTTCCTGAAGGCAACTAGATATACTTACACAGGCAAGAAAGTAGACCGGTGTATTTTGGATAATTTTTTCAATAGCTGGGATGAAACTAAAGGAGTCTACTTGAATCATGATTAACCAATTAATCTGTTTTTCAGCTCCTCAGCATTCCAGCTAAGAAATGTTCTCCTGTGCTTTGGCATAATTCAAAATGCCCATTAACCTTCTCCAAAATGGCTCACACACATAGACCCTGACACACACGAACCAACTTACCACTTCATAAAGCACTAGCCATCCTATCCTGCTAAGGAGTTCTAGATTGAAAGTGAGTAGAACAGACTAGAAGTGGCAAGTGACTCAAAACACCCGAACTACGATAGTTGTGCAAACTGCTTTCTCTCCTCCCCTCAACCATCTGCCCAAATAAGAGGAGCAGTATCACTGAAGCAGAAGACAAGGTTCCTCTTTTATGAACAGTCTCCGAAAGGCCAGTAAAGATTAAGCTGGGGAGATGGAGGACTAAATTTGCTTCCTCAGTATAGAAATCTGCTCTGTTACTATCGAGTAAGATCTTCATTTTTGTACATTAGCAGTTAATACACTTTTCATACAGACCTACACAATATCCTAGTGAAGGCGGCATATTTCTCTGGATTAAAATCTTTGGCGGTCAGAACAATAGAAAAATGAGTCACCTGTCCAAAAGAAACAAAAAAAGTACACTTTTTAAATACACCTTAATGTAATAATTTTTATTCCTATATTCTAACAAATTTCTTATACAAGACACAGCAGCATTAAGGAAAAGACCAAAATATAATGAAGTCCTCACTTGCTTATTTATACTTTTATATGTATGTACACACATATACAACATTATATATATATTTAATTTCCTACATAAGAATACTTTTAGTTAGAATTTTTTTCAAAAGCAAAAATCTTTCAAATATCAAAAATATGAATTTTTATTTAAAATCCCCTAACCTCATCAAAGCTGAGCTAGGAATGCCATATCATATCTACCAATTTAGTAACTATTTTTCATTAGTGAAACAGGAGAATGGAAAACAACAAAAATATATCTCAGTAAAAATATATCTTACATTAAAATTTTACAGTTCCTGAAATAGTCAATTCTCTGTAGGATGATGCTATGTAATCTAAAGGGCACTGTTACAATAAGCTTCACTTATATATATGCCTTTATTATTGCAAATGCAAATTTCTGATAATCATATACCTATTATTCCTATTAATAGAACAAACTTCAGAATTTTACAAAAGCAAAGAATTTAAGAAATATATTTTGAAAAATCATATTTTGAAGTATAAGTTCTCTAAATTTTGTTATTGTTCAAATCTGAAAAACAGATTTAAAATCGATGTTGCTATAATTTGGCAGTTTGTAGTGTAAAAGGTAGAAAAATCTACCTAAGGATATATTAACACTTTTCGGCAAGAACTTAATGAACATAAACCAAAGGTTTTATAACCCATTGAAAACTATCATTTTGCAAATTTATATTTTCTAATTATGAATCTCTTTTTGTGTCTTAAACCTCTAACAGTTTCTAAATTGTTCCCTCCAGTAGTTTTTCCCTTAAAAAATCTGCTGGTTGTTTGGGATTAAAGTCCACAAAGACCACATACTGGTTTCCAACATGTCACATTGATATTGTTCATAACAAATGACACACAAAAAACCTACCAAACACATGAGTTTTCTTAATTATCCTTTCTCTTCTTAGTATAGCCTTACCATCCACAAGCAAATTTTAAAAAGTTTTCTTAACTATATCAAGGATAATTATACCCTCTAAAATAGCTTTTAATTATGGGGAAAAAATACTTTATCCCACTTTTAATCAGTCATGACTTTGAAACTACTCTTACATCTCTACTCCATCAGAGTATAACCTGGAAAAGGCTTCACTATACCAACCACCGGGTCAGCCATATATCAATAAAAATTGATAGGACAAATGAGAGTGAAAGACGAAAGAGAACATTCTCAATGAAAATCATATTTAATGTCTTTCAAAAGTGTATGGTGCATGATAAAGTCTAAAGCTAAGAGTTACTACAATAACCTTACATCACTTCAAATATTTTTGTTTTGACCTTTATGTTTTCATACCTTTTTCAAAACTGAAGAATCTGGAACTTCAACTGTTGTGATATAAAACCATGTTCTTCTGTACTGACCAAAGACAAAGGGATGGAGAAGTTTGTTTTCATCCGTAAGGCAGCATTTTCTCAGCAGCAGATTCCTTAACGTAGCTGTTGTGGAAGGATAACACCACACCCACAGAACTTCTCCATTTGTGTCCTTTTCTACGGTGGAAAGATGGTCACTGTGAGAATGTCAAACAGCAGCAAGGAAGTGAATTGATTGGTTACTCAGAAGCACTTAGTGGAATCACTTTTAACATCCCATTTTACAAAGCAACCCGGAGCGTGTGAGACCCCTAATTCCCACCTACCTCTACTGGTCAAATTAAGTAGCTCTCCTGACCTTGAATTTTAGTAAATCATGTTACGTATGGATTGCGCAAATTCTGTATTTAAAATTTCAATAATAATAATAATAATAAAGGTTATTCAGTCACGTATGTAGTTTCATCATCAAAGTAAACACCTCAATAACAAAACAGAAGCAACTGACTAATAAAAACTCCAGGCAAAAAAATAGCCTAAACTTTAGAGAAACAGTTACTGCACATATAGCAGTAAGAATCTAGATTTTGATCTATAGACTTAAAAACGAACTTTTATTATGGAAAAATCAAGTGTATAAAAAAAGCAGAGAAAATAATGAAATTCTCGCTCCTCCATTACTCATTTCAGTAATTATCAACACCTGGCCCTCCTTGTATCATAAGGGGGAGGAGCCCCCGATCATTTTCATTTTAAATTCCTTTAAAATGCATGTCAATATAAAAAAGAATCCTGCTGAATTGAAAATATGATTACAAGTCATTTTTTGTTCCGCTGCTACGAGATAAAGTCAGAGTTTAACTCAGTCTTAATTCAGAAGTACCTTCGAACAGGACTCATATGCCTGAGGTACTTAGATTTTGCTTTGAAGCAGTTTAAAAATTACATTAGAAATCTGTACGAGAAGCCGTTTCCAGATAAACGTACTCCTTTCAGACACTGAAAAGCAATCAGCACATTTCACCAGTTTTCCTAAAACCAATGTTCTTGTATACTAGGAAAATAGAGTGTTTAGGGGTCTGTAAAAATCTCAATAGAATAATACTTTTTGAAAGGGCAGTGAGTGGCACGCAGGGAACAGACAGTTCATTTAAGCACCCGTGCCCGCAGTCGCCTATCGAATGAATGGTTTCTTGAAACCCTGCCTGAAACATTGCACACGGCTCAAGCACACATTCTGGGCTGTCCAAAGATCCCAAGGCACTTCCTCATCCATTAACCCCTCAAAATTTACCAGGATCCCACCTAATGAGATTATGCAGACAGCCCTGCTACGTGCACGCACTCTACCATATAATGCAGGAACCCTTCAATGAGTTGGGGCTCTGGATCTAGAATGCAAGGGTCCCAATCCGGGCTTCGCCACTTCCCAGCATGCGTCCGTGCACAAACAACACTCTGGGCCTCTGTCTGCTCCTCCGAAAAGGGGGCATCAAACGTTACCCGCACCTCGCGGAGCCAGGTGAGCGTTAAACCGGGATAATCCACGCATAGTGCGCTGCACCTGCGCCTGCACAGCTAGCCATCATGTCTAGAACCACTTGATCACAACATCCGCGCAGCAGGGGGCTGCGAGGACAGTCCTGCCTGTCTCCCCCACACTCTGAGGGACCCCGGACCTGCCGCCTCCCCGCCGTGAGGCCCCCGAGCGGCTCTCGGCCCAGCCCGGTTCCCTGCACAGAGGCCTCCTCGCAGTCGTGAGAGCTTGGTCACCCTCCACGTCCGGGTTCGTCTGCGACCTGAAGGGTTTGGGAGGAACTCCTTCCCGGGACCTAGGAGGCCCTGGGAGGTCCCTCCGCCCCGCCGCCCGGTCCGGCGGGCCCCAAGCGGGGCCGCAGGCGGACGCGCGGAGGAGGCCGGGCCCAGCGACTCCCCAGCCCAGGCCCAACATGGAGCGGGCCGCGCCCTCCACCCCGCGGTCGGCGCCGGGGACGCCAGGAACAGGGGCCGCCCCGGGCCCAGGCGGAGGTGGAGGCAGAACTGCCGCGCGGGCCTGCGGGGAAGCGCGCTTGCGTCCTCACCGATCAGCCCGACGCCGAGCATCAGCTGAGTGTCCACCGCCTCTTCCGCAGCCATCTTCCGCCCAGACCTCCGCAGCAGCGCGCCACTGCCCGCTCCCGGTTCGCAGGGCCCGCCCCTCCGCCAGGCACGCCCCCTCCCGCCAGGACACGCCCCCTCCCGCCAGGACACGCCCACCTGCGGGCCCCACCCCCAGGCTGCGGTCCCGCCTCCCTCCTCCAGGCCCCGCCCTGCTCGCCCGGACTTCCTCCCTGCCTTCCACTCACCTTTAGGCCTTGGCTCTTCACCCCAGAAACCGCCCTGAGGGACGGAAGTTTCCATCAGTTTCTCTACATCTTCATCCTCCTCCTCAACCACCTCCAATCTTTCCTCCCTTCCTCAGGCTTTCCTCATTCTTCCTCTGCCCTAAATTTGGCTAGAAAGAGGAATCCTGGGGGAGAAAGAGTCTCCATTTATTCATTCATTCATTCATCCATCCATCCATCCATGCTCCCCTCCCACCACCAAAAAAAAAAAAAGATTGAAAGCTTAAAATGGCTTTGGAAATACAGTGTTGACCAAGACAGAGCATTCCAATGGGGGGAGATGGACAATTACTAGTAAAATAATACTGAAACAGCGCATTGCAATAAAACAGTTCAGTGTTAGAAAGTGGATAGGGGTGTGCCGCTTTAAAACGGTTGTGAAGCTGACCAAAAGGTTGGTCATCAATGCATCTTTTGGACTGATTTATGACCATAAGTGGGAACTATGAATGAAAAAAAGAAAGTACGGTGGAAAGTAACCTCACAGGGTAATCTGATCACAAATTCCTACCTGGGCAGGTCAAGGTGGGTAGTCATGCCCCAGGCCTATAACTTCTTTAGTGAAAAGTTTTAAGAAAAATTTTAAAAAATAAAATAAAAGCTTCTCTACGGAAGGGCTATGTGAAATAAGATCTAAACAATGGGAAGGGGCCAGGCAGTTTAGGTAGCTCCAGCATCCCTTTTTCTGGATCCTCAGCATCTCTATCCCCAAATCACACAAAACTAATTAGGGAAGCTCCTTGGTGTTAACAGATATACAATACAATATCTCACCCCGATATCATTTAATATTTTTAAAAAGTATTTAAAATAAAATATTTCATACTTAACCAATCTAAGAAAAACAGGTAGTTACCACTCAACTTAAGAAAGTTATTATTAATGTAGTTGAAGCACTTTCCTGCGCTTCCCTAATCTCCTTCCCCTTCCTATACCACAGAGGTTACTACTATTCTAAATTTGGTGATTGCCATGTTCCTAAATGTTTATAAACTTTGGTATATGTGTATGTCTCACTCAACAAAATACTGTACTCCTTTTAAAACTTTACATCAATTACAACAATAGCTAACATTTATTGAATAGCAGGCACTATTCTAAGTGTTATACTTGTATTACTTTCTTAAATCTTCATGATACAACTTCATATAACTCCTATTATGACCTCAGTTTAGAGATGAGAAAACTGAAAGGTGGCACACACACAGCTTGCAAATGGCAGTGCCAGGATATGGACCCAAGCAGTGGGACTCCAGCCACCCATCAGATCACTGTGCTACACAGCCTCCTATTCGATAGCATACTGTTTGTGGTTGTTTGTAAATTGTTTTGGGTTTTTTTTTTTTTTGGCTCAAATCTATGTTTTTACAGATTTACCAAAGTTAATACTCAGAATTTTGGTTTAGTAATTTTAACTGTTGAATGGTATTTTGCATATGAAAATATGATTAATTCCATTGCCTGTTAATGGACATTAATTCATTTCCTTTTTTTTTTTTTTAACACCTACAATACCTGGTATTCCTGGGTAGTCTCCCATCCAAGCACTAACCAGGCCTGACCCTCCTTAGCTTCTGAGATCAGATGAGATCGGGCACGTTCAGGGTGGTATAGCCATAGATCCTATTTTTTTACTTTATCATTAGTGCTGCTATATTTTGAACAAGTCTCCTTGTTCTACATGCTCTTTATCTTGGGAAATTCAACATCATGAAGGCTCAAATACCATTTCTTCCCTTTCCCCAGGCAAAATTAACTTCTCCCTCTTTCAGCATTTGATAGAATTTGGCCATAGAACTAGGAATGGAGTATATTTAGGTGTATGTATGGCTCTTTTGTTTCTCCATTAGACTGAACTCCTGGAGGACAGTACCCTGAACTACACACCTTTGAATTCCCTGTGCTGTTGTCATAAATAGTTGTTAATGTTTCTAATTCTCCCAGAAAATACACAGGTATCAGGGACCAAGAAATGGAACACAGATTCAGAATCAGTTTGGAAACCAAGAAGACATTTGCATTCATATTTCATCGTCCTTTGAAATCTCTTGCAAGGTTCTATAGATAAAGCATTTACAAGGAAAAAAGATCCTCTTGTGAATTCCTTATAACAACCTTGGCAATAGATCAACCTGCATCTCAAAGACCTGTTTTTGGTGAAATACTTACAAATGCACACATACATACATATGCAAGGATGTTCACGCATCACATGTTCAGTAATACCGAACATGTGAAAATTACCTAAATGTCTATTAATTGTTGTGAGAGACACCAGCAGTCCTGGCAGGGTGCCTGGTGCTTGGAGCAACAAGGTCATCAGAAGTAGGTGTGGACTTGCACACAAGGACACACTGCAGGGAAGGCGAACACGCCCGACCTATTCTGGGACTTCTTGCTCTAGGGACAAGGATAAGAAAAAGAGAAGAAATAGCTGATAACAGGTGATGGCCTTGAGGCTGAATCTGTGAGTTGGCTGTAGTTTGTAATCACTAACCTAATAGTAACTAATAATAATAACAAAGCCAGCTTTGTGAGAGAGAATAAGAAAAAGTCATGGAGAGAAGGGTAGGGGATGCTAGCACCTCCATTCATCCCTCTCCCTTATCCATGTTAGTTAACACATTTCCAGACTCCGACTCCTCTTCCTAACAGTCACCGCAATATTAATAAGGAAATTTTTTTAAAATGATGATATATTCCATATTATAGAGTGCTATGAAGGTAAGGAGAGTGGGGTAGATGTATTTGTCCTAACTCCCTATGACCTTGTCTGCATGTAAAACTCCAAGGTGATATGTGTATAACTGGAGACATGCATACCCAGCTGCTGACAGCGGTTACCTGGGACGAAGGGTGTCAGGGAACAGTGTGAAGGAAGGTTTGGGGCTGAGTACCTGTTTGAAGGTGGAGGGAAGTATAGTGCCCACCAAACCATAAAGGTATCTTAACACCAAAAAACAAAGCGGGCAAATTCATTGAACATAACAGAATTTATCATAGGGTAATTTATACTTACAGGGAAGATTGGGTTGGAGCGGAAAAGACTACCCAGCAGTCTGCACAGATTATTTTCTGCTACTCTACAGTTGTTACAATAAATGTTTTGTAGTATAGCTAAACTACTAATGATTGGCAAGGCAAAGGGACAAAAAATGTAGCATAAGCCAGGAACCATACCTCTTGGTGGTCTTATGATGGATAATTGCTTACAATTAATGCCAATACCTAGTTTGATATTTATCTCAGTTGCTAGACATTCTGGCCATTTACTAACTTTATAGTTACATTGTGTAAGATTATGGGACACAGCTAACCATTAGCAATGAAGCTTTGGTGCTGGCTGAGACTAGATATGTTAGAGACCTCAGCATGGAAACTAGAAAGAAATTAGGGGGCACACAAAGATGGAGTCAACTTTGGTTACATCGACATCTATATAGCACCCCAACACTATGAGTTGTATAATAAAAATGTCAATATATTTAGAAGTCTACAAGTGTATATTTTTACAAACACTTAGAAATGTATATATTTAATACATGTATATTAAATGTACTAAATATAAGGTCCATAACTGTAATGTCATAGAAAAATATTGAAAATATTCAAATGCTAACGACATGCTAATAAAATGGTTTTCTTTAGGTAGGTAAGACTTCAGCAATTTTTCCTCCTCTTTTTACTTTTATTTCACAATTTAAAAAATACTGTGACGGGTGCGCCAGGCCCCGTCCCGGGTGCAGGCTAAGAGCATGTGGGAGGAGACGCCTCGCCTTCAGAGATCCAGTTCTTAAGGGGAAATGGCAACCTCCATAGGTCAGGGGTGGAAGTGGTGGTGGTGGGGGGAGTAGTAATTAAAAAGGGGGAAAAAATACTGTGATCACAATAGTTCAAATTTTTAAGTCTCTGAAATTGGGATGCATCCTACAATTATAATTGGGAGTGTTCTTTCCCTTGTTAAAGAAAAGTAATGTGCTCAATCATTAATGGCAATTCTAGATTTGAAGAAAGATCACAAACCGAAAAAAAATGAGAAAATAAGTTAAATCCTTAGACCCAGCTCTCCTGCCTACCACTTTACCAAGGTCATTTGCTGAATCTCAGAGAGATATTTAGCCCAAAATACATAATATAATTTTCCGTGGTATTTGAGCTGGGGGAATCATTTTCCATCAAGTTAGCGGGAGTCCAGGATCAGTAGAACTCTATTTCCCTTGCTCAGTGTGCAAACGTTTGTACAACAGGCTGTGACACATGCTCAAAACTGGAGAGATAGATGTAGATATAACTACAGCAGAGTTCTTGCCTGTGGCCACCTTACAATAAGGCGGGAAACAGAAAGGGGGAGGGAAGTCATGACCAGACCTATTGCTCCCGAAATTTCAGACCTAGAGATGCAAACTTGAGGAAAGAGAACAAGGCGACAAGTCTCCAAGGTAGAGCAGGATGAAAGCATGTCAGGTGTATTGCTTCTCCTTGCTCCTGGTGGAGTTGCTCATGCTGAGCCTCCTGCAGTCCCTCACCCTAAGTATATCCTCAGGAGTGAGTTAGACAGCAGCCCCATGTGGCCACTTTTGTCTATGGTACCCAGAAAATAAAGGAGGATGAAGACAACAATCAATAGATTCTAAAACAAAGGAGTTAAGGGAGATGGTGTTGGATGCAGGAAGAAAAAAATAATGAAGGCTCGGGTGGAGTGGGACACAGGGTGAGGGGTGGAGCGGTTATCTGTGGGGAGGGGGCCACGCCTGGAATTGCTGCCTCTCTCCCTCCCATTTCACTGCTCTGCACTGCAGCCAGACAGACCTGCCAGACGGGTTTACTAGAGTTAAGGGGAAAGAAATAGAGGGTGGAGAAAAGGGAGGCATTTCCGACCTTTAGCAATAAGCCTGGCTGCTGCACTGTCACCACTGGAAGGAGTCGGGGTGTGGAAACAGCTCTGCCATCTTAGCTGCGAAACCTCACTCATGCCCCTTCTCCTCTGTGCTTGTTGTCTCAGTGAGCAAATGGAGCTAATCATACTCCCCTCTGTGCCTCTCCCGGGGGGGGGGGGGGTGGTTTAAATCAAGAAAAACCTTTATGCCACTTTTATAGGTAAGGATAGTCTTGTGCAGTCTTGGAGTCCCTGAGACCACCCCCAGATTTGACGATTTGGCAGGGGACTCACAGGGTTCAGCATATAGCTGTCCTCATAGCTATGTATGTATGATTTATATCTGCCAGAGGATACTACGTCAAATCAGCAAAGAGGGAAGGCACGTGGGGCGACGTCCAGAGGAAAGGAGGCCCAGGCTTCCAGGAGTCCTCTCCTAGTGGTGTCACACAGGATGCACTTAGTTCCTCCAGCAACAAGTCGTGACAACACACGTTAAAATATTGTTGACCAGGGAAGCTAATTAAAGACCCAGTGCTCATTAGAGACTCAGGTTTTTATTGGGGGCCAGTCTCGTAGGCACCTTCTGCTTTGCACACACCCAAAACCCCAGACTCTCAGAAGGAAACAGGTGTTCAGTATGAACACTCAGAAAATAAATGGGGATGATCATGTATAGTTTGCACATGTAGTTTAGGCAAGTCAGTCATTCTTATCGATTCTGGGACTGGTGGGAGCACCCCCTAAATCCAAGTTCCCAGACATCAGACAAGGGCCTACTTACTAGCAGCCTTTTCTAAGGATGCCAGTCTCTGGCCTGCTGTGTCCTGTGTTGCGCAGCCCGCTTGCTCCTCGCTCCCCAGTAAAAGACTGAGTAGGTTGGCACCGATGAGGATTTGGAAAACACCCAAATTGTCTGGGCATGTGAACGAGACCCCAATATTTTCCACAGATGTTCTAATTCCCAGGGTCCTGGGAGCCAAAGGGGCTCTTCTTTTCATCTCTTTTCCCATAACTAGATGTAATGAGAGGTTAGGCATGTGCCGGCTAAGAGAGCCACTGGGGTGGCAGCTCTTTTAAGAGATTCCAGGCCCGCTTGGGAACCAGGAAGTCACCTCTGGAAGGAACGACTGACAAATGCCCAGCACTGCGTCCTGACAGTTAACTGGCTGCTGGCCTATGTCAGGCTTCTAGGATATTCCCAAAAGGAAGTCATCCTCCTCGTGTTCTCCAAAGTTTAAGGGTGCTGATATTGTAACCTGCAGAGACCCCATGCCTAAGAAGTCCCACTTTGGAGCTGTGCTGCATTAAAAGAAGTAGCTCACTCTCTGCCTCTGAGAGGAGACCACACCTTGTCCATGGAGTGTTGTCCCTTTTCTAATAAACTTTCCTTTGATTCTAAAAAAAAAAAAAAAGCTCAGCAAGAGAAATATAATTAAGATCCTTACCTGCATTTTTCAAAGCACATGATAACAGAATTCACTACCTACAGTGATATGTCTTCAAATTCCTTTCTTCTCATAGTTTTAAAATAAACTTTATATTTTATTTTTATTACTTTTATTTTTTTGGTGATAAAACCTGGGTTAAACTTTTTTTCTGTTAGAATAGTTTTAGATGTACAGCAAAGTTGCTAAGAGTTACCATTCAACCCTCACTCAGTTTCTTCTGTTATTAACATCTCATCAGAATGGTACATTTGTCACAACTAATGAACCAATGTTTGATATATTAGTAACTAAAATCCATCCTTTATTTGGGTTACCTTCTTCTTTACCTAATATCTTTTTTCTGTTCCAAGATCCTATTTAGGATAACATATATTTTAGTTAACATGTCTCTTTGGGGTCCTCTTAGCTGTATGAGTTCCCTCAGACTGTCCTTGTTTTTGACGACAGTGGCAGTTTTTGAGAGCACTGGTCATGTATTTTGTAGACTGTGCTTCAATTAGGATTTGTCTAATATTTTTCTTACGATGAAATTGGGTTATGTATTTTGGGGAAAAGACTGCAGTGGTCAAGCGCCATTCTTACCACGTCATCTCAAGGGGCCATCAAGGTGTTACCACTGATCACCTCTCTGAAGTAGTGTTTGTTGGGTTTCTCTCCTGTAAAGTTATTTCCCCACACCCTTCTATACTGTGCTCTTTGGAGGAAAGCCACCTCACCCTGCCCACAGTTAAGGAGTGGAGGGGGGTTATGTGTCACCTCCTTGAGCACAAAGCATCTACATAAATTGGAGTTCTTCTCTATGGGAAATTTATCTGTTCTTTCCCATTTACTTACTTATACAATCTTTATGTATATCAGTATGGACTCCCTCCATATTTTTGTAAACCATCTCTCATTCGGCACAGGCTCTGAACTCTCTCTCCACTCTCCTTATAAACAACTCTCCCTGTTGCGATCTTCTCCTCTCTTCTTTCCTTTTCTTCCCCACTAGCCTTTTCTCCACCCCTCTAATCTTAACTCAACACTTCCTTACCTGGATCTCCTACCCTCTCCAGCTGTCCTCCCAACTGATTACCCCATGTACCTAATAAAGTAAGTGCAAAAAAGGGGGAGGGAGGAAAATGCTCATTAGTCAATATCAGAATATCCCATGCATTGATTTTGTCCCTCTTCTATGTATATACATGAGAATGATTTCTGCAGAGCTTGTGTCAAGGATTGTGCCAAGTGCTACATGTAGCGTCCCATTTAAATCTCACATGAATTTATCATGCATATTTCACAGATGATAAAACTGAAGCTCAGAGAGATGACTCCCCTAATGTCACCGTGTTAGTAAATGGCAAAGCTGGGGGCTGAAATCATGTCGGACTCCAAATCTGATGCTTACAGGATGAACTGAGATATATTTATAATCCTCGCTCTCTGGGAAATGAAACATACCGAGTCATGCAACACCAATGTGGAGTAGTCTAATTCCTTCTTGGGGCTTTTGCTCCAGGAGCTTAAGTTTTCATGGTTAAATCTTACACAGTTTTGTCTTTATCCTTCATTTCATGTAAGGCAAAGTCGCTTTAGAATTTTAGACTCCATTAGTGTTTCATTCTTTTTTCTCTATAATATGGAGAAATGGGTTAATGTCTTTGCATTATTTTTGTATTGATGTGTAACAAATTATCATAAATTTGGTGGTCATTTAAAATAACACTCATTGATCAGCTCAGTTTTGTGGATCAGAAGTCCAGGTACAGCATGACTGGGTTCTCTGCTCGGTCCTGCCAGGAAGCGGTCTAACGTTGGTGAGGCTGCATTTCTTTCTGAAGGTTCTGGGGGAGAGTTTGCCTCTCAGCTCACCCAAGTCGTTGATGGAATTCAGTTCCTTGCAGTTGTAGGACAGGGTCTCTGTTCACTGGCTCTGCTCGCTGTTGGCCAGGGGCTGCTTTCAGCTCCAAGAGGCCACCTGCAGTTCCTTGCCACGTAGCTCCCTCCAAATCCCCTCTCATGTTCCTAATATCTTTCTCTTTTCATGACCTCTAGACCCTTAGACTTAAAGGGCTCCTGTGATTAGGCCCATTCAGATAACCTCCCTTTCTTAAAGTCAACCGTGACATATAACATAACCTAATCACAAGAGTGACAACCCACTGTGTTCCCAGTCCCAGGTTATTATGCAGGGTGTGTACATCAGGGAGTGGGAGTCTTAGCAGGGCATCTTAGAATTTGCCTATCAGTCTCCATTCCTTTTGTTATTCACATATCATACACACACACACTTATGGAGTGCCTGACTTGTGCTAGGCTTAGTTCTAGGAGTTGGAGATACGATGGTAGACAAGACAAAACTTGGTCCCTTAAACCTCACCATCTAGTTCAGTGGGACAGACAGCAACCAAGGAAACAAAGAAAGTTATAGGTTAGTGTGGAATGCTCTGCTGAGATTTAAAATAGGGTGGCCTTTAGATTTAGGTCGAGTGGCCAGGAAAGGGGAGGCAATCTCCAGGGAGGTGTCATTTTTGTTGTTCCATGAGAAGGTAACACAATGAAAAGGTCTGGGTAAAGATTGTCTAATATCCACAAAGCCGAGATGAAAGCTCACACTCTGTGGTTCCAGGGTTCTTTCTAATCATGTTTAACACATTCAACAGAGAAGCCTGTTTTCAAACCACACCCAAAGCCACTATGCACAGTGTCTTACTCATTCTGTTTTCTTGGCTCTAGTTGGTTTCTGTAGCTTTGGGTCTAAATTCCTAAATTCCCAAGCAGCAGCTGGGCTTCATGCATGCCAACCATGGCATGAGTGGGTATGTGCTCCAGTTCCCACAAACGTGCTCCTCCCTCCCCTCAGCCTTCTCCTGAAGTCTGGCAGAATATTAATGGGTAAAACTCATGAGTGTAAGACGTGTTTCTCCCATTAAGTTACAAATACGGCCAGGACATGTTTCTCCTAAAAATATACTCAACTGAACCTGCATTTCTATTTCCTGCTTTAAATCCGAGAACCCAGAGCTTCCCACAAGAGCTGCCTGGCACAGGCACAGGGCATCCTGCACCTGCCCTTGGTTCGCCATCGCTGAAAAGATTTTCAACACCAGATGAGCACTTTCGTGGTTAAGAATGCAAAGCTGTGAGGTTTGGGACCTTGTTTGTTATCATGAAGTTGGGGCCATTAATGTGCTGTGAAACACAGTGAATAAACACTTTCTGGGGGTTGACCATGTGCCAGGTGCTGTCCATACACAAAGATGAACTGTCCCAGTCATTACGTTCAAGGCACTTCCAGTGTCATAGTGGACACCACATGCAGATGGGAAATTATAATGTAGGAGGCCTGCTTTAATCAATTAAGATATTTTTTCAACAAATATTTATTGAGTTACTGTTACAGATGCCAGGGATATAGCAAAATGGACAGAAATCCCTGTCCTCATCAAATTTATTATAGTCTAGAGATAGACAGTAAAGAAATAAACTCATGAAACTTTTCAGGAATCAGATAGTGATAAATAAATGCTATGGAGGAAAATAAAGAGAAGGTGCTCAGAAGTATGGGAAGAAGGGAGGATATTATTACATTAAAGAGATGAGGAAAGACATCATTGAAAAGGTGACATTGGTGAGGCATGGGAGGGGCCCAGGAGGATAAGGACTTGTGCAGGACCCTGCAGGCCATTATAAGAACTTCAACTTATTACTGTGTGAGCTGGGGAGCCATGAGAGGGTCTTCATCAGGGGACTGCCATGATCACATCACTTTTGTTCTAAAAGGATCCCTCTGCTTGCTACGTGGAGAGTAAAGAGAAGGGAGCCAAGGGGAAACAGAAAGACAAGGTAACAGGTGAAATTATATACTCCACATGAGAAGTGAGGGTGACTTGGATCAGAGTGATAGCTGTGCAGGTGGTAGATATGGGCTTTGTTGAAGGATTGATTGAACGTGGGGATGTGACAGAAAAAGTGAGGTCAAGGATGTCTCCAATATTTTTGGCTTGACCAACTGGAAGAATGGGGTTGCCATTACTTACATGGGGAAGATGACAGAAGGAGCAGGTTGGAGGCAGAAGAGACCAGGAGTCTGGTTTGAGCCAGGAGGGGTGTATGTTGTGTGTCAAACATTTACTGGATGTATCAAATGGGTATATGTGTGTGAGACTGGCTTTCATGACAGCACGGAAGCACTGGCGATGCAACTTTATAACTTATAAGCATGGAGTTAATGGTGGCCTGAGCAATGAGCACAAGGGGCAGGTAAGTTGGCCTCTAGCTGCCAGGAAATGCTTCACAGAGGAAGCCTTTGAGCTGGTAAAGGTGGGTGGGATGGGGAAGAGTGAAGGGATATGTAGGGGTAGAAAAGCATGATACCTTTGAATGCTGACTTTAAAAAATCACAAATAAACTTTGGCACAGCTGGAGGTTAAGAATCTGTGCAATTAGGAGCTTTTGGTGAAGAACATTATTGTTTCTTCTTTAATATTTCCATGCGGGGGGCTAGGTATGTTGAGAGCTCTGTGTAGATGGGCAGATGCTCTATGAATGAAAGAAGACACACATCTCACTTTCAAACTTGTTACTTCCCCACAGGTATAGTAGGAAACTGTTTTATATAAATATTAACATGGGGATTCATTCATCTGAGTTCTTTTTGAAAGCATCCTATCTGCCCAATGATCTCCCAGGCATTGGGAAACAACATAAATGTGGCCCTTCCTCTCTCTGAGTTCACAGTCTGCAAGTAATTATACTGAATTATGATCAGGGCTAAGACAGGATGTTATTGGTGGTCACTGGCTTAGAATTTAAATAATCAGTGGATCAGGCAAGAATTTTGGAGGAAGTGACATTTAACCTGAAGGAGAAATAGGTGGCTATTGTCAGAGCAAGGAATGGTGGTAGTGAAGAATGTTCCAAGTGAAGTGATGGCATGAATCAGGTTGGAGGTGAGAGAAAAGCCTGTTTAAGGCAGTGAAAGAAATTGAGTGTGGCGAGAGTTGGGCCTGGAAAGACAATGGTCGCCTGGATGGGAGTGGTGTCTCTGTCTTCATAGAGCTTCTGGGAAGTATTCAAAGTCTTTCTCGCTCTAGACTGCAAAGTCCAAAAAGGCAGGACCCACTTCAGTCCTGTTCCCTGCTGTGCACCTCTCAGGTGCTTACTTCCTGTGCCTGGCACATGGTAAGCACTCCGTTTGCTGAATGTATAACTGTGAACCTTTACCTCTATGAAATTTTTTTTTTTGAAATTTGTTATGTTCATACTTTCATTACAGATTCTTGTAAACAAAACCATGAACGTGAAAACATTTTGTAAACTGTAAAACATGATACTTGTTTTAAAGCTGTAAGATATTATGTTGCAAAATGTATAAGGTAGGACCTCTGTTGTGCCCTTAACATCTGTTTTTGAGACTTATTTAATCCAATCAAATCAGAAAAAAACTCCAAAACATTGTATTAGAGAAATTATCCAGTAATATGTAATACAAAAGTAGCTTCATTAGGGAAAAACCTTTATCAATCAGCCTGATCACTTCCTTTTATCACTTCTTAAAGTGGCTTCTAGTATATTTAGGTTGCTTGTTTTTTACTAGGTGAGCATTAATCAACAGCAAGTAATTACGCTTTTCTCCTGGCCCAGAAAAGGTGTCATCTTGCCCTTCATGTGTACTCATCTCTCACTCACTTTACCAGTGAATCATCAACTCCTTGAAAGCAGGTATCTTGCATCTTTTTATTACCAGCATCTAACGTCACGGCTGTTAGTTGGTACTGAAATATCTGTTGGTCGAATTGGTAAATTTATTCTGGAAATTGACATATATTCTTTACTTATTCACAAATACACAATTTTACTTAATGCACTTAAATGACCATTGGCTATTATATTACCAAATGCTTCCTATACTTTAAATAACTTGAAGGAGAAAAAGATAAAGATATAGAGATACTGAATTTCATTTTACCTCCTAATTTTCTAGTGTTTGTCTTGTTTTAGGTCTATCAAATAGTAAGTATTAATCAATGAGCTATAGTGGAAATGTTAAGAATGTTGGAAAGGTTTTTCTGCTCTTTAGGTCATTTCCTTTTTATCGTTATGTTTCTCTATGGCCTACTAGTTTTCGATCTACAGCATTTAAGAGCTATATTTGCTCTTAAGTCTAGCTCTTTAATTTTGACTTAATTATTATGTACACGAATGAGTCTCTGGATTCTGCTCCATAAAACAGTTGCTACAGCTTCTTAGTACTTGTTGCTTAACCCCTCCTGGCTCTTAGTTTTTGGGAGTAAGCTCAGATATTGGGAGTGGTCTAAGTGTTTTGGAGGAAGAATTCTCTGAAATTAATTTTAAAATAACCTTTTTAGAATTTGATTATTTTTTGTGTCTGCATTTCCCAAATTTTCTTTCTTTACAGTGATAAATGTAGTTAAACAGAAAAACCTCTTTGCTGAGGCAGAAGGAATGAGGGGAAATGCTTTTTGAGTGTATGTACTGTGGTTTCCTCGTTCATTAATGTAGTACTCTCATTAATTCACACATCCCCTCCATTACTACAAAATGTGTAATAAATTTGCAACAATTTATTCCACTGTTGCTTTCTGAATTTTTCTTCTGAATTCATCTTAATTCCATACCAAGGGCTTAAGTAATTAGATTTAGTTTAAATGGCTTTCGAATTCTAGGTGTAATAATGTTTGAACATTAAGATCGTTAATCGATAATAAAGACTATAGCAAAGAGTCTGTTATAAACTGATTTTCTTTTCTCTAAAGCTCCTTTTTCTTGCTCGTGATGTGTGCTGAATGTAGAAGCGACAACATACACGTATTTTCAAACACTATGCAAGTCTGTTCTGGTGCAGGGCTTTTGCCCTCTGCCAGACTGCTCTGTCACTAGTCTCAGCTCAACACTCCTTAGGCAATCTCTGGGGCACAAACTTTTTATTTTACTTAGATATGAAATAAGCTTATTTGTTTAGTTATCCACTGCGTCCCTCCTTACCATACTAGTCCGTGATGTGACAGGTCACCACCATTTCTCAGCGGTGAGCAGCGCGGACCTAAAGATACCTACCTGCTCAATACATTTCGGCTACACGGATACAATCCGCATTTTCACTCTGCCAAAATGGGCCTCTCCCTAGGCGCATGGGACTTGATTGCATCTTTGCATGACTATGCACAAATCATAGTAAAAATGAATCTCTGCAGACGCCTGCCTTCTAGCCAGACAGAAACTGTCACCCAAACCTCACCTTTCTCACTCCAATTCTCGCTTGAGGAAAGAAGGGTCTGACAATCACCTCCCTAAAGTTTCCCTGCGCAGTCCCAAGGCGGCACGGAAGCAGGCAGACCATGCACGCCGCCGCCACGTCAGCCGGCGCGAGTGACGCCAGCGCGCCTGCGCGCGTGAGAGGGGCGGTGCGCACGCGGAGGTCCGCTCCTACATCCGGGGCCTGGGCGGCGGCGCCGCCGCCGCGCGGGGGTCACGTGGCTCCCTCCTTTCCGTCTCTGGCCGGCTAGGCGCGGGCGACTGCTGGCGAGGCGCGTGGAACCTCACGCTGGTTCCCCTTCGTCTCCTCTCCCGGTCCGGGCCACTCAGGAGTTCGCTGACGCCGGGTGAGCTGAGCCTGCTGCCAAGATGCCGGCCTATTTCCAGAGGCCGGAAAATGCCCTCAAACGTGCCAACGGTGAGTAGGGGATCGGGGCGCACCAAGCTGGGGCGGCCCGAGGCCTCGGAGGTCGAGGGGCCCGAGTCTGCTTCTCGCTGCTCCGCCGTCAGACTGCGGCTGGAGAGGAGGCCGACGCGGCCAGCCCTCCGCCGGCCCAGCCCGTGGTTGGGCATGATTTCTCGTCTCGCTCCAACCGACCAGGGGTTGGGAGGCGCGGAGCCGGGAACCGTCGCCCTGGGGGCCCTTCCTTCCCCCGGTCGCTTCCTAGTGCGTCTCCGGGGTCGCGGCCTAGGAGGCAGGCCTAACCCGGGCTGGAGCTCCTCCACCCTGTACCGCACCACCTTGTTCTTCGGGCCATGGGTCATTCGTGTGCTTAGGCCCCGCGCCCCTGGCCGCCATCTGGGAGTGCCGGGGAGGAAGAAACATGGCTCCCTCCCGGGGACAATGCACGCGAGAACCTCGGCTCCACCTCCCGCCAGAGCCGGGAGACGGGCAGTTCCACCTCTGGCCTCCCTCCGGGCCCTCAAATCTAGCGCCGTGCTTAGCTGGGTCAGGGTCCACTTACTCTTCTCCAGCCACTGTCTCTCTTCTTCGGGGACTCTGACCCCTTTAACCTGTTCTCTACTTTTTTTTTCTGGCATCGATTATTGGCAGTCCAAAAGTCTATTCCGAATCACAGGAAGTTGGAACGGAGTTAATACTATAGGACAGAGACTTAAAGTTCTTTTTAAAAGACAACTAAACAGGCCTAGAGAGAGAGAGAGAATGGTTTGCCCAAGGTCACTCCGGGAGTTAGTTGTTGAGCCAGGAGACTAAAACGGAGGTCTCTTGACTTCCAGATGATTCTTTTCGCCACAGCCTTGCTGCCTCCGATTTGTTTCCACATGTGTATTTAAGCCACGGGTCCTTTTGGGAAAACTTGTGCGTGTCTCGGTGTATTCTGTAGGCATTTATTACGTTGGCATTATGGGAATGCAAATGTAATGTGCCTCTGGTCTTTTTAAAAACTTGTTTAGGGTTTTTTTTGTTTTGTTTGTTTTGCTTAGCAATTTGTGTTAGGGAGTCCATAGCTCTTTATTATCACCTTTCCTCCACCCAAACGAGTTTTGGGTCTGATCCATGTTGTAGGTGCATATACTGTGTGTGCTACAGTATTATGTTTATTTTGTTTGAAAATTTCTCTTGCGAAAGGGTCAGAGTCAGTCATTACATAAAATTTATACTACAGGTAACTTTCAGGACCAGAGATGTGTTTGTCTTATGTTTATTTCAACTAAAGTAACAATTTGGAGGGGGTAACATAGTATGTGGAACAGGGTACATTCTGTAGAATAATTGTTTTAAAAACAGTTAAAACTACAACCTCAGATCTGATCACTCATTCTAATCAGCCATCTCTCTAATGATTAGATCTGGAAAAGTTTAAAGTCATTAATTTGTGGAAAGAAAATAATTGAAATGGAAATTTATAGCTACAAGTTTGTAGCAAAATTAGGGATATTTTTTAAGTTTTGAAACTTAAAATTATAGTAAGTGACTTGAATAAAATTATTACTCTATTTGCTATTGTAGATCTGTTTTACAGTCATTTGGGTGCTTTACCAATGGGCATTTTTTTTTTTTCTGTTCTAATAGTCTAAAGCACTGTAATCTTCATGGCATAAATATTATGCATTTACTTTGTTCAGGCCTTATTTTCATCGCTCCTCCCTTTTGATTCTTCATATGAACTTAGTATTTCAGTAACTTTTTAAAATGAGAAGGGATGTATGATGTGTAACAAATCTTAAATATTTTTTAAGTTGAAATTGATTTGATTCATGAAGAGCAGTTTGGGGAAAGCATCTGAAATTAAAGTAGGCAAGATGAGAAAGGGATACTGCTGGGTAGACGCTTGAACTTTGTGTAGTTCTCAAAAAAGGCTGTGTTGACTCCTACCTAGCTGCAGCCCTTTTAAGCTGTAGGATGGGTGTTTTCTGTGGTATAGATGAAACGGCTTACCATTCATGTAATAATTTCTGTACCTTTGATCTTATGAATGAGTTCTTCATAAAGTGTCAAGGTAAGCAGATTATGGGTAGCATATGGCACAGCTTACAAAACTAAGATGGATAAAAGCACATTTTATTCAATGGAAATAATCTCATCTAAATGCTTTATAACATTTGTAACCTCAAACACATTTAGACCTAATCTATTGCATTATCTTCATAAAATGCAACAGTTTTAAGTACATTAGTCCTTTAAGTCACCCTGAGTCTGTATATTAGAGCAATATTTTTGGAAACAATTACAGTAATCATTCAGGAAGATTAGAACCTGGTGCAGCAGTTACAAGCAAAAAATTCATATCCCAGAATCACCTTGGAAAAAGCCCCTTTTTTCCCCAGATTATATTGTTAGTGCCAAATTAGTTGCTCCTGACCCTGTAACAGCTTTTTAATTTACACTTTACATCAGCGACTTAAAAATAAAGTTGTTATTAAACCCACAAATTGTGTAACATTATAGCTTATCTACTTGATTTGTTGCAAAAATAAATTAGTAAAATTGAAGGGCTGGCCTAAACTTTTTCTTGTAGATACATAGTTTCAGACATTGTGTTTTGAAAAGTAAGCTCAGAATGCCTACTCCTTCTCATAGTTTATAATTCCAGATTTTGATTTTTATTTCAAGAATATCAATTTGGAAATGAACATCTCTTTAAACTTTACAATAGAGCTTTTAGTGTGCGATAGTTCTTTCCTGCCTCAAATTAGTTTTTGTTTGTTTTTTGTTTTTTTTTCCAAATTAGATGATTCAGAGTAAGTCTGTACATGCTACGGTAAAGACAGGAACACACCATCGTGGATTATCATGATAAATCTGTTTCCATTCCAGTTTTTTCTTCTAAAATTATTCTTGCCTGGGATTCATGTTTTCTTGGTGACAGTTGTGGGGTGGGGGGGTGGGAGGGGAGGTGTCTTTCCTATTGAAAATTATTTTTTTCATGCATTCGTTTTTGTCTTGTTTGAACCTATTTCAGAATTGAAGGTATGGGATTTGGAATCATAAATTTTGATTGGATCTTTAGGAAGTAAAAAATACTTTCAATTTTTTCCCTAAAAAAGACTTATGACATTAAGAAATCACACTCCCATTTAAAAATAAGAGGTTTGGAAAGCGAATTATTTTTAGACAGTTTAGTATTTTGTCATCACACCATGCTGGGGCCAGCTCTCAACTTTAATTTTCTTTGTGCCTATTCTCTGTTACAAGGATGTGGACAGTACTTAACATGCAGTAGTATAATATTTAAATCTTCATTTCAAGATTAGGAATTAGATATGTCATTTTAGTGTTGCTGCTGTGATATTCTTAATGTAAAGGATAAATTTAAAAACATTTGCTCCCAATTTTCTGGCTGATAGAGACTGTTTTTGTTAAATAGTTGTGAAAAACACCTAAATTACTGTTGGATTTTAGAAAATAACCGTGTATGCATGCTCCAGTAAAGATAGGTAGGTCCTCCCTTTTAAACAGGAAAGGCTTATTCCAACAAAGTTTCTGGTTGTATTAATCTTTGTTTAATTTTGTAGGATCTTTTTGGGGGGCAGGAGTAATAAAACTGACAACTGAAAATGGAATTTCATGATGACAAGATCAATATTGGATTTATTAACTTGAACTGTTGAAGGGGGTTTGCGTTCATTTGCATATGAGGAATATGATTTGATATATGGGATGAAGTAGGATACTGTGTAAAGATACTTATTTCAGTGTATTTTGCGATTTATTCTGTTGCAAGCTTTTTACTAGAGAGTTGGGGGAAGGAATGTTCACAAGCAACATTCCTGAAAGATGTGATAGTTGGAAGACTAAATAATAGAGAATTGCTAAATCTGTAGAGCTAGTAAACCCCCTTCCCCAACTAAGGGACTTTTTTTGCCTATTCTTTACCCAGCACAGAGTTGCCCGTTAGGTAATGCCATTGTTAGGTTAAAAGAAATGTAGATGTAGTATTTTAAGACTTTTTTTTATAGTGCACGCTAGTATTTTAGTTCTCCCAAATTATTTTTCTAATGTTCAGTGGAAAATTTTTTTTGTGTGTGAAATGTGGCAGTTATTGAATTTTAAGTTGAATATAACCAAATGACTTATGTTAAATAACCCTTTTCTTCATTCTGTTAAGTGTGCAAAGAGAGTAAAAAGTGAGAAAAAATTAGGCAAATTTTAAATTTAGTCAAAAGTAATGTGATAGAGCAGCCTTTGCTTTTGGCTGTATTTCAAAATGAGCAGTATATAATGAAACCTAATATTGGAACTGGATTCAAAATACTGCTACATACAGAATGCCTTCAGGTTTAGGTGGTAGTAAATTCAAAAGAGTGTAAGTTTCTTTGCTCCACATTCTAAGATTTTTTCGCAGTTTTTAAAAAATAAACACTTTTAGTAGCTTGAGATTTACAGAATTATTGCAAAGATGGCACAGAATTCTCATGTGAAACACATCAGTGTGATGGTACATTTGTCACAACTAATGAACAAATACTAATACTTTAGGCGATACTTCATTCGGATTTCCACAGCTTTCCCTCATGTCCTTTTTATACATCAGGATCTCATTCACGGTACCACATTACATTTAGTTGTCCTATCCTAAGGTTCCTTGGTTGTGACAGTTTCTTAGACTTTCCTTGTTGATGACATTGATGATTTTGAGGAGTACTGGTCTGGCATTTTATAGAAAGTTCCTCAATTGGGATTTGTCTTAATACTTTTCTCATGTTTGACTGGGATAAATAAGTGGGAAATATTCTGGGTGCATGGGTTGGAAGACTAAATTTTGTTGTCAGTTCTTCCGAACTTGATGTACAGAGTCAATAAAAATCCCAATTAATATTCTCTTTTGTAGATATCCACAAACTAATTGTAAAGTTTATATGGAAAGGCAAAAGACCTAGTTTAGCCAGCACAACACTGAAGAACAGCGTTGGAACATTCACTACCTGGTTTCAAGACTTTACCATACATTCCTTTACAGGAATCAAGACAGTGAGGTATTGGCAAAAGACTAGACACATAGATCAATAGAGAATGATCAGAATAGAGAGCCCAGAAATAGACCTGCATAAATAGTTGGTCTGAAATGAACATGTCAATTTAATGTGTTTTTCTGCCACAGGTCAGCATGAACTAGCAAAAATTTCATCAGCTAGATCATTGTGACTAAAGTCATATACTTCTGTGTGTTTGTGGGGCAAGATTGTTTTTGCTCTCATGACTTCAGTTTCTGGAACTTTAAAATCACTTAGATAAGTTTGGTGCATTGTAATTAAGTGAAATACAGCTTTACCTGTAGACTGTATTTTGAGGTTGTACCAGGTTTTCATTGTTTTTACCTTGGATAATTTCGGCATAGCTTTAGAAGTTAAAAAAAAAAGTGACCTAAAAAGATGATTATTGAGTTCAGAAATTAAAACAACCGATTTAAAAAGCAGGCTTTAAGACTTTTGTGTAGTATATATAACTGATTTTAATTTTCCTGAATTAATTACTTTTCCAGAATTTCTTGAGGTTGGCAAAAAACAACCTGCTTTGGATGTTCTTTATGATGTTATGAAAAGTAAGAAACATAGAACATGGCAAAAAATACACGAGCCAATCATGCTGAAATACTTGGAACTTTGTGTGGATCTTCGCAAGAGCCATTTGGCTAAAGAAGGATTATACCAGTATAAGAACATCTGTCAACAGGTATGAACATATCCAGGTTTTATATTTTTGATAAGTACTTTTAGTAATATTCAGTGGAATTTATCTTTCAAAGTTAATGCATTATGTTATGAACTTTGCTTTTAAAATATTTTATGGTTTGTTGAGAAGAAGGTTTTAAGATTTTTTTTCTCCCTTAGGTGAACATCAAATCTCTAGAGGATGTCGTAAGGGCATATTTGAAATTGGCAGAGGAAAAAACTGAAGCTGCTAAAGAAGAATCCCAGCAGATGGTCTTAGACATAGAAGATCTGGATAATATTCAGACTCCTGAGAGGTATGTGCATTGAACTGCTAATAAATTTTTCTCAGTGTTTTTCTTTACATATGTCTCCATCATCCTTATTTGAAATAGATGTTTATTAGAAAGGCTGCTTACATTTGAAATTTTAAATATATGGTAACCAAAAAAATCATGTACTGTTCAATATTCAGTGGAAGGTGGGATATTACAGCCCCCAGATAGGTAGATGTGTACTAATTTAAATGGTTGTAATATAGGTTGGGAATTCAAGTACTTGGACACTAAGTGACAGCTTTACAGTGTGTCCAAAGTTGTAAGAAGAACTTCCGCTCTTTTATAATGCTCATTGTTGCTTTTGGTTTTTTAGTCATACGGCAAAGTAGGAAACCGTGTCTAAAAGTGTTTTCAACATTTTTAATGTTTTTGTAGTGTTCTCCTAAGTGCTGTAAGTGGTGAAGACACACAGGATCGTACTGACAGATTACTTTTAACTCCATGGGTTAAATTCCTGTGGGAATCATACAGACAGTGTTTGGACCTTCTTCGAAACAATTCTAGAGTAGAGCGTCTCTACCATGATATCGCCCAACAAGGTAAAACAAGAACTGATTTGAAAAGCTGACTTAATAGATTTTGCAAAAGATTAACTATTGTTGTTAACCTCCTTTTCTCCATAGTACTTACTTTATATAGTTTTTATTCTTGCCAAAAGATGGTTGTTTTTCGTTTGAATATTAAATAAGTGAGTGTAAGGAACTTGTTTTACGATTTAAGGTAATTCTATATGAAATGTACTTCATTGATGTCTGAAAGACCTTTTAAGTTATTTTGCAATTTTGCAGAGAAAATAAACTTAACTTTTTGATCGCTTTATGATAAATTTGAGTTCTATTTTTAACCCCACTACTGCATATTTTGGGCAAGCTACCTAACTGCGCACTGGTTTTCTAAGGTCTTTTAAAGCTCTGGACTTAGGAAAAATATATCTTTTTCATGAACTCCTTTCTTAAACAGTATTACTAAATATGGAACTAAGCCTTCTTGATGACTTTGGATCATCATAAAAAGTATCCATTTCATATACTACATATACTTTTAATCTGAAGAACTGTATTGTTTTCCTGATCTTGTCTCTTCTTACTGTCAGTGCCTTTTAACCGTCTGTGACTAGGATATATGTGACATGAGAGTGGCTCTTGGCTTTTTCCTACTTTGGTCTTGGCATGAGTTTGTTGTGATTCTTTTTACTATGGGGATGATTGGCATTTGTTTATTCAAGTTTTAAGTGATCGTGATTATGAATATCTCTTAGAATCTGTATTCCATTTTGCTCACATGGCTAGCTTATGTGAATTTTCACTTTACGCAAATAAACTTGGATTTTTTGATAATTATTGATATAAATATTAACTTGAAGTTAAACTATTTCTTTGTTTTAGGCCTATCGAAATAGGAATACTATTAAAAAGGGCAGAATTCTCCTGAATTCTAATGCATATATGACAAAATTACTATTTTAATTAATACTTTAATGACTTATAAATGTCCATTAAGTAATTAAAATATTAATATTTTAATGACAGAGCAAATAGTTCATATTCATATCTATGTAGACAGTTGAAATTAGGTTACCATAAACCCTACTTTGTATTATGTAGTTTTAATTAGTACAAAAGCTTATTGCTTTCTAAGATAACAAGGTTATCATACAGTTGACTCTTGAACACCCAGGGGTTAGGGGCACCAATCCTCCCGCCCCCATGCAGTTAAAAATATTCGTAGAACTTCTGACTCCCCCAAAATGTAACTACTAATAGCCTATTGTTGATTGGAAGCCTTACTGGTAACAGCCAATTAACACATTTTGTATATGTGTTATATATTGTATTCTTGTAAAAAAGTAAGCTAGAGCAAAGAAAATGTTATTAAGAGAATTATAAGGAAGGGAAAATAAATTTGCAGTATTTATTGAAAAATAAATCAATAAAAATTTGCTTATAAGTGAACCTGTGTAGTTCAAACCTGTGTTATTCAAGGGTCATCTGTATTTCGGGCTAGATTTTTTTTTTTTTTTGCTCTTTAGGATTTGAAGAGAGAAGTGTTTGAAAGGTGAGTCCCCCCAGATCTAAATTTGAGTTATTTCCCATTCGTAAACTCTTAGAACTGTATTTTAGTTCTAGGACAGGACTGAAGACTATGTCCAGAAGGTAAGGTAGTCAGGTCACTTCTGAAGACAGATAAGTTCAGTAAATTTGTTAAATAACTCATCTTAATATATGAAGTAAAACCTATTCAAATGCTTGAGTTCACGGTGGAAAGTACCTAATATGTTTTACATTTGTGCTTTCAGCTTTCAAATTCTGCCTCCAATATACCCGTAAGGCCGAATTCCGTAAGCTGTGCGACAATTTGAGAATGCACTTGACTCAGATTCAACGCCACCATAACCAGAGTACAGCAATCAATCTTAATAATCCAGAGAGCCAGTCCATGCATTTGGAAACCAGGCTTGTTCAGTTGGACAGCGCTATCAGCATGGAATTGTGGCAGGTATGGCGTGAACTACTAGCTTTTTTTCTGAAGTAATAATAGCTCATGTTACTTTTTTTTTTTCTTAATGAGTATCTTCATCTTGATAACTGTTGGTTAATTTTAATAATACGTGAGGAATTTAAGATTGTTTGGTGGAGTAGGGAAAGTTCTGGATGGGGAATCTTAGAATATTTTGGTTCTAGTTGCCTGCTATGAAATCTGGGCCAAATCATGTAAAATCTCTTTTGGAACCAGGTTGTTCCCATATGCAATAGCTCATTCTCAGTGCTGCTCAAAATATGATTCACTGTCTGGTGCCAGTCTGTGAACTCTTTACTGGTCTGTGATTAAAGACAAAGTTTTTTCTTTATTGCAATTTCATGGTAATTTTGTGTCTCATTACTCTCAAAAAACAAAAACAAAAACAAAAACTGAGCTTGTCTTTCCATTTTGTTTTTGTAGTAACTTTGTATTTTATGAAAGTATTGG
Source organism: Eidolon dupreanum (assembly GCA_028627145.1). Taxonomy (NCBI): domain Eukaryota; kingdom Metazoa; phylum Chordata; class Mammalia; order Chiroptera; family Pteropodidae; genus Eidolon; species Eidolon dupreanum. The sequence goes on from CM053506.1 coordinate 5,456,322, forward strand.
TGACAAGTTGGGAATTAAAAACACAAACTTGTCTTTTACTGCAGATGGTGGAGAAGCACTGTACTAGATTGTCTCCTAGGTTTCTTAGTGCTGCTTCGGCTTAGTAAGCATGTGTAGTGGGTGTCCTACGTTGTAGATCTTAGTTATGTTGGGAATTTGGTCCTCTACTTGGATTTTTTACTCTTAAGAATTTTGCAAAGACATTTTCACATAATTTTGTAGTCATAGCTTGAAGCTCTTACATATTTGACACCCCCCCCAACATAATTGAAATTACAGAGGAAGAAACTAAAAATTGGTAGTTTTTCAGCCGCATGAAAATGTGATTTGATTTCCCACTGCCTCCTAATAATAGTTTCCTTTTCTATAGGGACACCCTTAAAATATAACTATCTGATAAATTAAACAGGAAAAAATAAGTTTTATAGAAGACAAGTAATCATGCTTATTATAGAAAAAATGGATAAATAAAAGGAAGCAAATATTCATATATTATAACTTGGAAATAACCTTTTATTGTGTTTTAAGTCCTTCCAGATTTTCTGTGTATTCCCCCAAATGGTATGATAATCACGTTTTTTTTAAAAAAAAAAGCCTGCTTTGTCTACTTTAAGAAGTTTGAGGATTTTTGTAATTGTGGCAGTTTTCAGAAACATCAGATAATTAAGTTATAGATGAATGAAAACCACACGTGTAGGCTTTTTATTTGCCACATTTATTGTTAAGTGTTTGTGCTTTAAGTTGTGTAGAGAGATTTGAATTAGACTTTTTTTGTTTAGAATGCAATGTGACTCATTTATGCCACTTCATTTTAGGAAGCATTCAAAGCTGTGGAAGATATTCATGGGCTATTCTCTTTGTCTAAAAAACCACCCAAACCTCAGTTGATGGCAAATTACTATAACAAAGTCTCAACTGTGTTTTGGAAATCAGGAAATGCTCTTTTTCATGCATCTACACTCCATCGTCTTTACCATCTATCTAGAGAAATGAGAAAGAATCTTACACAAGAAGAGATGCAAAGGTAAGAATGTTATAGTTGGATAGAATTGAAATTATGAAACAAATATCTTCTATTAAATGGCATGGCACTATGTTCTATTTTAGAGTTTCTACCCCTCTGCACTATTGACATTTGGGGTTGAATAACGCTTTGTTGTGGGGACCATGCATTTAGGATGTTTAGCAGCGTCCCTAGTCTCTACCCCCTGGTTTCCAGTAGCAGTTCTACCACAAATTTCTCTGGATGTTGTTATTCTTCTTGGGCAGTATTCTTGGTCTTCAGTAGCCATATTTTTGTGCAATAACCAACTCTACGAAAAGTCCAATTGAGAAAAATGTAATATTAGGAAAGATTAAAGTATAAGCTTTCTATCCACACACAGGTATTTAGAATCTCTTCTTAGAACAAATTAAACACCTGAAGTAAATACGCTCATCAAGTTACTTTTTTTTTCTGATTATAAAATGTTAACTGTAGCATATTGGGGGTACATATATAGATGAATATGAAAAAGGATCTATAGCCTAACAACCTAAGACCCTTTTTTTAACATTACATATAGCCTATTTTCCTTAAGTTATTTTTTAATTATTTTTTAAAAAAACATTTCAGTTGGACTTGGGCGACTCGCATAGCATTCTTATTGACCATGTTATTTTGTCCTCTAGTAAAATTATGTACACCAAATTGTTTTCCCTTTCGGCTTTACAGCAATACATAGAACCAACTAAAAGACTTTTTCTGGTATATTTTTTTGAAACTTGGGGACGGTGTTCATTGTGTCATTAACTGTCCGTTATGTAACCCACGTCTGAGATAAGAAAAAACTTGCTTTCCTTTAAGGTGTTTCTGTACCCTCGCTTTAGAGAGGGCTATAATAAGCATTAGGCTACTTAGCTCTGTGTACTTCATTTTGCTTAATCTTCACAGCAGCCTCGTGACTCAAAATTAAGTGTGTTGCGTCAGGTTTCAGTCTTGGAAATGGTAAAGCTGAGATTCCAACCCTTGACTCGGGCTGCAGAAACCACAGTCCATAGTGTCCAATGGTGCTCTGAATTGACTCCAACTTTCCTCATGTGTTTTAAGGAAGCTAAAATTTAGCTTTTGCTCCCACTTCTTAATTATGTTCCCTTATGGTCATTATAATTTCTCTCCTTTTTTTTCTTAGTTTTTAAAGCTGTCTTGTTTTTGTAAGGAAGTATGCAAATGTGTATGCAAATGTGTCTTTCCATTTAACCTAGTCTTTTCCTATAGCTAGAAAACATTCACAGTAGTAAGTGGGTGCATGAAGTTCTCATTGTCCAGGTATCTGTTTTAGCACAGTCCATTTTTTAAAAAATTAATGTCATATGAACATTTGTGAATATGTTTCACGATGGTGGTGTACATAGGCTGTCACTGGCATAGCATACCAGATGATGAAAGAGTAATGTGTTTCTGCTTATCAGGTAACATTTACAGATTTAACAGATTTGTAATTTTGTTCTCCAGAATGTCTACTAGAGTTCTCCTGGCCACTCTTTCCATCCCTATTACCCCTGAGCGTACTGATATTGCTCGACTTCTGGATATGGATGGCATTATAGTTGAAAAACAGCGACGCCTTGCAACACTGCTAGGTCTTCAAGCCCCACCAACACGAATTGGACTTATTAATGATATGGTTGGTATAAATTTGAGCATTCTTATAGGTCTGAACAGAAAACTTTATGGGCAGGTTTTGTAAGTCATGATTAAATACTGGGAATTCTGATTTGTTGCTGGGGATTCTCGTGTGTAGACAGGTTTGAGAACTGCTGATGTAACTCTCCATTGTTCAGTTGAGGTGATTAATCTTTAGTTAAATTTGATGTAGCAGATGAGACTAGGACTAGCTCTGAGGAATTGTATGGACCACTCAGAAGAATAATGCTCGGTATGAAGGTTCATGGTTTATTTTAGGGAGCTTTAGGAAATCTAATCAAGCTGACATGTTGGAAATATGACAGTGAGGCTAAGAAAGAATGTGAAGAAGATTAGGTCTGATTGTGGATAACTGAAATATTTTCAACTTTTTTCTCTTGTTACGAAAGTAGTGGTTCTTAATCAGGGCTGTGCAATGAAATTGTGTGTGAGGTACTTTTTGAAGTGCAAATTTCTAGATTTTCCCTTCTGTATACACTAAATCAATTTCAGAATATGGAGCTTAGGATTTGTGTATCTTTACAGTGTTTTATATTGATGGAATCGTCTCACACAGCAGAAATTTATCCTTTGAGTGCCTATTATATGCCAGGCAAGTGATACTTAAATGGAATTCGTATTCCAGAGGAGTTTAGATTTTAGGGATTCTGATTGACAGTAGTGTGACTTAGTGGTTATTGTGGTACACCTCCAGCAAATTACTTTGGGACGAGAAAAAAGAGGGACAGGTGCTTGAGGAATGGCCTTAACTTTCCTGACAGAATTGGTCAATTTAGGTAGGAACTACAATAATTCCCCTTTATCCATGGGGGATACATTTCAGGGACCTCCCCACACCCCTACCAATAGATGCCTGAAACTACCAAAAGTACCGAACACTATATACCCTATTTTTCCCCTATACATAACGTACATACCTGTGATAAACTTTAATTTATAAATTAGGCACAGTAAGAGGTTGACAATAACTAAAAATCAAATTGAACAGTTATAACAGTATACTATAATAAAAGTTATATGAATGTGCTTTCTCAAAATATTGTACTATACTCACCTCACTTAAAGGAAGCACTTTCCAGCTTTCCTTCTTTAGCATATCCGAATTGTCAGTATCTCTACTCTTGCTCTTTGTGGCCATTATTAAGTAAAATAACGGTTACTTGAACAAAGCATTGTGGTGATGTTGATATGATTACCCAGAGGTGATACCAATTAGGTGTGCTGGACAGAGGGTTGATGAACATGCTGAATGGGATGGAGCAGGACTGTGTGAGATTTTCTCACACTACTCAGAGTTGCACACAATTTAAAATTTACAAATACAAACGATTTACTTCTGGAATTTTCCATTTAATATTTGTAGACCGCAGGTAACTGCAGAAAGTAAAACTGCAGATGGGGGTGCAACTGTCATAAATTCTCTATAGCAGCAGTTTTCTCTTATAATATGTTTGTTATAGTAGTATGGCGAATTTTCTTTGTAGTCAAATTTTAAAAATCTATAAAACAATATTTCTCTGTCTTTGTATGCCTCCATGTTTTATTGTGCTGACACTGCTCACATAAATCAGCTTTGTGTTTGGGCAAGTTTTTATGGGACTGACTTAGGATTAAATGTAACAAAACAGTAGCATTGTTTTTAAGAAGCGGTTTTACTAGCAAATATGTTTTAAATTTTGTTTTTGTTTTTAATACTGAAGAAGTATGCCAAATGGATGTATAAGCCATATCTCTTAAACCTGTGTTTGTGTACAGGTTATTAAAGGTTAGTCTGTTATGTACTGATTCAGGGCTTGGTGTTGGAGAGTCTTGAGCCAGCTGCAGGAACATCCAGGTTTGGGTCCTCATTGTGCCCATAGGCAAGTGTAGGTTTTTATATAAGAAGGTACTGGATTGTGTCAGGTGAATAGATTACCTGACTGCCAAGAAGCATGTATAAAATCTTGGTGAGTTCAGTGTACATCCAAGGTCCAGACCTGAGCTTTGGGCTCGAGATGCTGAATTTGTATGCACCTAAAAAATGATTTTATTATCTCAGGAACAGACTCAGATTAATTTAGTTCATAAAAGATTGTTAGATCAGAAAGCCAATTATTAATTTTAGTGAGAAATATACTTTATTAGGTTAGGATAGCCTGTCTTAGCATATTCCCTCAGCATATTCTAGGTACTTATAAGGGAAGTATCCAGATGTTGTGGGACATGTGTCATGTACCGTTTTGTGTTGAAGTTAGACTAGCATGCTCAACTGTGTGGACATTGTCCTCTTTTGGGGATGGAACATCCAGTGTTTGCCTTAGTCTTGCGATTTGGTCTGTGTGGTATGTACTCCTGTACTTTGGGATTTTGTTGTGTCCCTGCACTTGAATTGTCTTTGGGTTAGCAGTTCAAAGGTCCCATGCACTACATATTCTAGGTTAAAGCACAGATGAGATATGAGTCGCTTATGGGCAGTTTTTGAGTTTATAAAATAAATACCACTCTTGTTTCCTTTGTAAGTAAGATTATGCAAGCAGTATCTTTATTATGAAAGAAAGTTGAGTTCTATTCAAATATAAACAAAATGTTATTAAACAGTTTTTAAAAAGAGTACGTACCGTGAATGTAATTGGGTAAATTCTTAAAGGTTTTTTTTCTAGTCAACACTTTCTATAACCCCCAAGAATAGTTACTGTTCTGATTTATAACATCACAGATTTGCCTATTTATGGATTTTATGAAATTTAAATTTCGTGTAAATGGAATCAGGAAATTCTTTTCCTAAGCGTTGTATTTGTGATATTTCCTTGCGTTCAGTGTTAACTGTTCATTGACCATTTTTGTGTATTACATGAACCTGTTCCTGTTTGTCCTGAGTTTTTCTAGTTTGGGGCTATTAAGAACAGTGGTGCTGTGATAAATTTTGTGATTCAGTTATTTGTAAACTCTGGTGTTTTACTTGTTATTGATAATTAATTAGGTTATTTTGGCCTCATGAGTTGTCTTTGTAAATATCTTATCAATGGTGTTTAGGGTTTTTATTTCTCTTTTAAGTTCTTGTGGGACTTTTTGTTATAGGCAGCTGCATAATTTGGGGCGAGAGACTCAACATGATTGTCCTGGATTCTTTGGTAAATTTGAAGGTTGAGGCTAGGCAATCTTCCATTCATCTTCTAGATAACAAATTCTATATATTTTTCCAGTTTATACTCAATTTAGAATCCCAGTTTGAAAATTTCCATCAACAATTAAATCTTTTCTTTTGCTTACTGTAGGTCAGATTCAATGTACTACAGTATGTTGTTCCAGAAGTGAAAGACCTTTACAATTGGCTCGAAGTAGAATTTAACCCGCTGAAACTCTGTGAGAGAGTGACAAAGGTAAGCCTTTGTGCTTAGGTTTTGGTGATACCACCACGTAGCCTGCCTTGTTGGCAGTTTTAGGTTGTGCTTCTGTTAAGAGAGAAGTGTATGTCCTACGCATTTGAATTCGTGCACATTTCATTGTCTTTTTTCTTTATGTCAAGAGAAAAGATATTTCTGATGTGCTAAATAAACCATTGGAGGTAAATTAGCAGCATGACTAATTTTTAGCCAGCCATCGCTGTCAGTCACCTTCAGACAAGTATCAGTAGCTTCACATCACATTTTGTATTTCTTTACATTGCGATGTTTTTGTATGTTAAAATTGAAAAAGTTTTGCAGATGTTTTGGTATCTGTTACATAGAAAGTATAATTCTTTGTCAATTTAATGGGTTTTTTAGGTTCTAAATTGGGTTAGGGACCAACCCGAAAAGGAACCAGAGTTGCAACAGTATGTCCCACAGCTGCAAAACAACACCATACTCCGTCTTCTGCAGCAGGTAAAAATTTTAAAATGAATGTTTTATGTAAGAACTGGAATTTCTTCTCTTATTTTGATTGCAAAACTGAAAGATTTAGGAATGGCCTAGGAACTGGGAGCCTCCCCAGATTCTACTTCCTGCCCCAAATTAGTCTTATCATGTTATATAACCTGTAACTGCTTTTTTGTTGAAATACTGTCTTGGTGCATTTTCCCTTGTTAGTAATGTAAGGGTGTGCCTTACTCCATTTAATCCCTGCATGGTTTTTCGTTGTCTAAGGTTGCCGTGATTTATTAACTCAGACTATTGATGGAAATCTATATTTCTAGGTTTTTGCTCTTAGAAAAACATTGCAGTGAACATCTTTCATAACGTATCTTTCCATATTTCTGTGACTTTCCATAGCATAAGAAGTGGAATAAGTCAGAGTTTACACATTTAAACCTTTAATGGCTCCTGGAAAGATTCTGTTACTGGCCCCTCCTACCAGTAGTACATTAGAAATCCTTTTCTCCTACTAACACTAGGTATTATCATTCTTTTAACATGTTTTAGTCTGATTTCTTAGTTAGATTTGACTGTTGTTTATAATACAGCTTAAATGTTCCTGTGTTGTCTTCTATTTGTTCCATTTGGGCGGAGCTATTATGTTCACTTCAGTATTCATGCACATTTCATTGACCTGCTTTCTCTTGTATGTGTGAGCAGTGTTATTTCTCATGTGCTATACAAGTGATCGAAGGTTAATTAGCAGTATAACAAATAGTAATGCTGCCAGTCTCCTTCAGACAGATAATTCTATAAAAAACTCTGAGATGAATTAGGTAAGTAGCAGGTCTTTATCTACAAATATGTAACCATATATTTTTGTTTGTTTTATGAAAGTGGGATTTAAAAAGATTGTGTTTTAAAGCATAGGATTTGGGGTTGAGCGCCTTATTAGAATGCTAGCTCTAACAATGTACTGTTAACGGATACTCTGCACTTCAGTTTCTTTTCTCTGAAAAATGGGCATGATTTCTCTACTTCCCATGGTTGTCATGAGACTACACCTAAAAAATGCTGAATAAATGATAGCTATTAGTAACCTTGTGTTTTTTATGCAGGTGGCACAAATTTATCAGAGCATTGAGTTTTCTCGTTTGACTTCTCTGGTTCCTTTTGTTGATGCTTTCCAACTGGAACGTGCCATTGTAGATGCAGCCAGGCACTGCGACCTGCAGGTATGTGCTGTGAGGGAGGGGACACGGAGGTAGCAGGCCTTTGAGGACTAAACACATGTCCTTTGTTTTTTAGCTTTTGGTATAGTGGCACCATTTTAAAGCTTTATTGAGTGGAGACTTTAGTTTTTGTATTTGTTATTTTCTCAAAATCAGGTGAAATTTTTTTATCAGAAGTCATTCATTTGTAGAATGACTTCATATATGCATATAGATTTAACTGCTGACAATATTTAATTTTCAAAGGTTCGCATTGACCACACTTCTCGGACCCTTAGTTTTGGATCTGATTTGAATTACGCTACTCGAGAAGATGCTCCCCTTGGTCCTCATTTGCAAAGCATGCCTTCAGAACAGATAAGAAACCAGCTGACAGCCATGTCCTCAGTACTTGCAAAAGCGCTTGAAGTCATTAAGCCAGCTCATATACTGGTATGTATCTTTGGGAGAAATGGACTACAGAATTTTTGAGGGGCCATCATGCTGTGTCTCTCACAAAAAGGTTTGAGATGATGTCTGGGAGAAGGGATTTATTTTATATTTCCTATTCAGTCCTATTTGATAGGTTTGATTTTTTTATCAAATGTCTTTATCAGGTATACAGATCATTGAACTGACTTCCATGGTGTAAAATAATATACTACACTGACTGGGCTTTTCCTTTCTCCTTATGTTTTGTTTGTTATATGTTTTTAGTATTCCTCTTTAGCTTGAACACTTTAAAGTAGATTTGTTGCAGAGAAAAGTTGACTTCGCAAATAAGGGTTTTTCAGCTGTCATTGGTATTAAAGACTGTATAAATATCTAACCGATGTATTGTATACCTGAAACTAATATAAAGTTTTAAAAAAGATTACAGTAGTAGCGCATTTGGTACTGGGAACTTAGTAGCTTGAATAATGTCATCTTCTCTTATTAAATGGAAACACATATAAAGGTAATTCATGAGAATTGTCTAGTAATTTTTTTGATGTCTAATATTGTGGTATGTCAACTTAAAAATTTTTTAATGCATTTGTTTTTGAAGCAAGAGAAAGAAGAACAGCATCAGTTGGCTGTTACTGCATACCTTAAAAATTCACGAAAAGAGCATCAGCGCATCCTGGCTCGCCGTCAGACAATTGAGGAAAGGAAAGAACGGCTTGAGAGTCTGAATATTCAGCGTGAGAAAGAAGAATTGGAGCAGAGGGAAGCTGAACTCCAAAAAGTACGGAAGGCCGAAGAAGAGAGGCTGCGACAGGAGGCAAAGGAGAGAGAGAAGGAGCGTATCTTACAGGAACACGAGCAAATCAAAAAGAAAACTGTTCGTGAGCGTTTGGAACAGATCAAGAAAACAGAACTGGGTGCCAAAGCATTCAAAGATATTGATATTGAAGTATGTAGCACATCGCTTATTAAACTTAGTTTTATCCGGATCTCTTAGCATAATCCTTTACCATTTATTATTTTATTTGGTTATTTGGTTATTTTGGTACACGTAGTTTATTAAAATCTGAAGTTAGTATTAACATTTTTATATTGCAATAGGATTTGATTCTAGAAGCAGTGCTCAATTATATTTCTTTTGTATTCTTACTAATGTTTGTGTGTTTATATTTTCAGGACCTTGAAGAATTGGATCCAGATTTCATCATGGCTAAACAGGTTGAACAGCTGGAGAAAGAAAAGAAGGAACTGCAGGAACGCCTAAAGAATCAAGAAAAGAAGGTAAAGGAAAGGACTGGTAGACTTAACATGCCGAATTAAACAAGATTTTATTTAAAACTACATTTGTTTTCATGACATTCAGATCGACTATTTTGAAAGAGCTAAACGTTTGGAAGAAATCCCTTTGATAAAGAGTGCTTACGAAGAACAGAGAATTAAAGACATGGATCTGTGGGAACAACAAGAAGAAGAAAGAGTAAGTTTTAATTGTAATATTTTTAGACTGTAAACTATAATTAAATACTGTGCCAAATAATGGGAACTAGGGTTTCAGAATTGGTTTATTTTGCATTCTTTAGCCAGAAATGGTGCTTTAATGGCTGCATACTAACAGATTGGTAGACAGACAGAAATTTATACAGTAGAGATTAAAAAAATGCAACTTGTACAAAAACTGAAAAGTCTTTTTTAAAAGCAGCTTTATGGAGGATATAATTTACATGCCATGTAATTCATCTATATAAGGAAGACAATTGATAGTTTTTAGTGTATTCACAGATTTGTTCAACCATCTAATTTTAGAACATACCCTAAAAGAAGCTTGATACCCATTAGCAGTTACTCTGTGATTTCTTTGCACCACTTGGCTGTAGGCTGCCACTAATCTTTTCTATTTGCCTATTTTGGATATTACATATATAAATGGAGTCACATACTGTGCAGTATTTTGCAACTAAACAGTTCTTTCAGAGTTTCGTTAGTCTGTATTATGTTTACCTAATGATAAGAAAGTAAAGGCTTGCAAGTGCTTATAGTGGTCAAATTGGCAATAGAAAGAAAGTGACCTCGTTCTGGTTAAAAAAGGTAATCACAGGCAGGAGACGGTATACATCTGTGGGGATCCCAGTGAGAGAATGCAGCCCTTTCTTGATTCCATCGGACTGTTGTCATTCTGGGTCTAGTGTTGTCAGCTCTTCCAGTTTTTTAAGAGTTGGAATTTTTGTGATAAGTCTCTTACTATATGAAATGAGGAAAAGTGCTGCAGACCAAATAAAATATATGATCCATTGCAATTTCTGCCCTGAAGCCTTCCATTTTTTCACTTGGAGTACAAAAGGAAAAACCTTCAATCAGTAGTTCATTCTGCCTTAATCTCCAGTTGTTTTTAAGGAAGAAGTGCCTTGAATAATTCAACCATAGTGCTTATTACCATGAGCTATTTATTGTTTACCACGTACATTATACTTTTTCCTTTACAAAATTTGTGGCACCATGAGTCTAAATAAAAACTTTCTTACGGATACCCCAGGACACTCTTATCCATCTCTGTCCCTGATTGCATTCCTAGGGACATGTTGGCACAAGTGTTAATTACCTTCCATTATTGTGACAAGGTGGAAGCGTCAAAGGAGCTGCTTGTATTCTTCATGAATATCTGTCAGGAATTTGGGGTAAATTAGTAATCAGATAATGAATGCTTTGGAAATTTAACTTTGTATTATGTATTTGCAGATTACTACTATGCAGCTAGAACGTGAAAAGGCTCTTGAACATAAGAATAGAATGTCACGAATGCTTGAAGACAGAGATTTATTTGTAATGCGACTCAAGGCAGCACGGCAGTCTGTTTATGAGGTGAGCTTATGACTTCAGAGAATATTTATTGATGAATATTTTGGCTTTTGCCTTAAGGGTTCTTCTTTAACACAGTAGCACATTCTATCTTAAGCTAATATTTATAATGTTATCATTTATCATTCAATAATACTTTAATAGAAAATTTCTTAAATATTTTCTGGGCTGAGTAGTCAGTCATCACTAACATTCTGAAGGTGAAGGTGGACTGCATAAAATTGGCTGTCGATATAAGCTTTTGTTCACTGTTTGATTCAGGAAAAAAATCAGTGTCCTGTTTTTCAGTTCTAATGTAATCATCAGTTTAGTGTGTGGTAGCAAACACTTAATATTGTCAATAATTTAAATTTTTAAAAATTTGACAAGTGAGAACAACTTCAAGTTATTTGGAATCCTGATTTTTATACTAGAAGGTTGTTTTTTATGGTTCCAAGAAACTTGGAATACTTTTGTAAACTTAAAACTTACTGCTTGTTTGTGGCTCTTCAAAAAAATCTGATTATTTTTCTTTTAAATTTGGGGTAACCAATTGCAGGAAAAACTTAAACAGTTTGAAGAGCGATTAGCAGAAGAAAGGCATAATCGCTTGGAAGAACGTAAAAAGCAACGTAAAGAAGAACGCAGGATAACGTACTATAGAGAAAAAGAAGAGGAGGAGCAGAGGAGAGCAGAAGAACAGATGCTAAAAGGTAACTAGCCTGAGATTGGAGGTACAATAGATAACACAAGGTGGTTGTTACGTCAGTATAGAGCGACCTCATTGAGATAATAAGGGAATGAGGAATCGGGATCATTGGCTTATTAACTGCAACTAACTAGTTCTCAAGTTCCGAGGTCTTAGTTGTTTACAGTTCATTATATGTGAAGATGTTATGTCCTACCAGCTGATTTTCACATTTTTGGTGTTCTTTTAAAAACTGATACTGCCTTTTAAGTTTTTATCACTGTATTCTATGTAGTATCAATATTTTTTGAGGAAGATATGCCAGATGAAACTGTCAAATGATACTTCATCGGAATCCTAGATGCTTGGGAGTTGGGAAGGGAGGAATTCCTAGTATCTCTTAAGTCATTACAAAGCTATAATGATGAGTGACATAATACTTGTTTTCTCAAAAATCTGCCCTTTAGCTAATTGTAAGCTCTTTTTAAATTCTTAAAAATAATTTGCTTCTACTCTATGCTGCATGTTAAAACCCACGAAGGAGACCTAGCACTGGGGGAAAAGTATGGGCAGGAGGCACACCTTTATCTTCATGTGTTCTTTAGAGCGTGAAGAGCGAGAGCGTGCTGAACGGGCAAAACGTGAGGAAGAGCTTCGAGAATATCAGGAGCGGGTTAAGAAGTTAGAAGAAGTAGAAAGGAAAAAACGCCAAAGGGAGTTGGAAATTGAAGAAAGGGAGCGTCGTAGAGAAGAAGAGAGAAGACTTGGTGATGATCCACTTTCTAGAAAGGTGAGTGTATAGACATTGTTTCTCCTGGGATGACATGTGTTTATCAACCAGTCCTCTTGCACGGTACATATGGTGCATGTGTTGATGTCGGGCCTTAGTCTTAAAGTCTGGTATTGCTTTGTCTTCCCAAAGACAAGGCTCTTCAGGGGGGAAAATCAGACTTAAATTAGCAAAGCTGGTGTTTTTATAGTTTTCAGTTTAGAATACTTGTCAGTTAGAACGAATCTCATGAGATTAAGTAACTTGACAAAAAAATAACACTCATTGGTGCTGTGGAAGAGGGTGGTTTTGTGTTCCTGGGGAGGAGTTGCTGTGCATTAAGAGGAGGGTGTGTGTTCTCTAACTCCTTGGCACCCAAAGATTGGTCTGGTGGACCAGCAATGTTCAGCATCCCCTGGGAACTTGTTAGAAGTGCAGAATCTCAGGCCTAAGTGCCAAACCTTCCAGATCAGAACCTGCATTTTAACAAGATTGTCGGGCCATTCAAATGCTGTTCTAAGTATTTTTAATATTCAACTCGTCAAAAACCCCTTTATTTTGAGTCTTTAATTTCCTCTCCTGACTGGTGGCACTGTTACTCAATCACAATTTTGAATCTAAACCTCCCTTTTCTGTTTCTGCATTCCTACCTTAATTCATATTTTTCTTTCGTCTATATCACTTATTGCTTTTCTTACTGTTCTTCCTGGTCATAATCTTCCCCACAGCTTCAGACCTTTCTCTGTGTTGTGACCTGCTTGATTTTTCATAATGTATACTCAATCATTACACCTGCTCTTGGGTTTCAAACCTTTCTTTGGTTGGTGCTCATTACTTAGGGCCAAAGGTAAAAACATGCCTGAGAAGCCAGGACCGTTCATGTTTGTTGCTTTTTTTCATTAGCTTCATATGTCACTGTTTTCTTCTTAGTCACTTGCATACTCTAGCCATTCCAAGCTATTTTTATGCCTTATGTATCTGTGACATCTATCTGTATACTCTTTGTTTTCCTTGGGATGTGCCCAGGCTGCCTCTGAAACAAAATACTGGTTATTTTTTAAGGTAAGAGGTAATAAGTAATTGGAGTATTTCTTGTCTGTCTTTTCTCCACTGCTTTATCTTTATCAAACACTTACCTTTATTGAAGGAACTGCTGTTGCTAGTTACCTATGTTGTCTTCAATTTGTTTTATAACGTATGTAGATAGACTTAGCTTTGTTACTCTTTCTTGTTGCTAATTTATATTTTAACTTCATTATTGGCGAATGTGGCCTTGTATGGTTTCTAGTTTTTTTTTAATTTAATGCATTTTTCTCTTGTGTCCTAAAACATGGTCAGATTTTATGAGTATTCCTTCTCTGTTGGGCGCAGAGTTATGTGTATGTATGAAATCAGAGTTTTTGTTTCATTTAATTTATGATGGCTTCATCTTATGAAGAAAGTGAGGTAACTTACCTATGTTTGTGGGTTTCTCTTAGTTTTTGCAAATCCGTCTGTGTTCATTGTTTTGTGCATTTTTAACCTTTTGTTTCTGTTTTATGCCCTGCCTCCCTCTTCTCTTTCAATTGGAGAGTCTTTAGTTTTATCTCTTCACATTTAACATGGTAACAGATTTGTTTAATTCTTGACATTGGTTTGGAGCTTTTTATTTGCTCCCATATCCCGGCCATTTTTTCTTTTCTTTAAGCCACACTTAAGAACTTTGCTCTGTTAATTTAGTGATTACTATCAGTGTTGTCCAAAGTCTGTCTAAGCTTTAACAGTCAAAGTTTTGGAAACTCTTCTGTCTCCAGAACAAAACGAAATTCTGAGTATACCTATATTTATGTTTTATTGCAATTAGCTGAATATTTTTGCCTCCAGAGCATTAAAGCAAGTATCTCTATTTAAGGACTCATTTAATAGTTTTGTAGCCATATTGGAAAACATGATTTAGTTTCAAACATGTTTACATTGTATAATTTTTCTCCTTTATAGATACATTTTTTTTGTTTTATATTTTATCTTAACTTTTTCCAACATATCTTTGTGTATGTTTCAAAAGAGGTTTTTATTTCACGGTTTGGTTCAGTAGTTTAGCCAGTTCAAAATCCTCCTCCCTCGGATATTTGAAGCCTGTGTGTCCTAGTACACAGTGGATGGGGAGGGTGGTTCTTGATAATAGTCTTGGTGTTGTTACTTCTGTAGACATTGTGTTATTCCTTGGAAACTAAAACTTTTCTCTATCCTTTTGGCCCAGGATTTAATTTACTTAGAGAAGATTGACTTCCCTTCACTTTGGGGACTTTTTTTCTCCTTTTCTCTATTTTGGTCTTTCAAAGTTCTATTCTTTTTATCTCTTTATGTTTCACTTAACTCTTTTCATCTCTTTATCCTTTTGTAGTAGGTAATCCGAGATTCCTGCTTAGTTTATGTGTTTATCAGCAGGGCCTATTCTGTTTGATCTGTCAACTGACTTAATTTTTGGTGATATGTTTTTAGAATTCTTTTTGTTGCTTTTGTTTTAATTTATTTATTTTAAATTAAAAAGACATTTATAGAATCCAGAAAGTGATCCCCTCCATTACTCTAGCACCCATCTGGCACTACACACTGCCATTACAGTAATATTGACTATATATCCTACACTATACTCTAAGTCTCCGTGACTATTTGTAATTACAAATTTGTACTTCTTCATCTCTTCACCTTTTCTCTTTGTTTAATGGCTCTCATAGCCACCCTGAAAAATCTCTTGGGGTTTTGGTATTTGTAATAAAACTTCTCATAACTTGAATTCTTTGTCGAGTTTAATTTGCAGGGTGAGTTTGCAGGGCAGGAGAACCTTGGTTTTCTGGGTGTGGACATTTCTTCCATTGAAGTGACCCTAAATTATGTTGACAGTTGAGTTCATATTTCCTCCCATGTTCACTTGGACAAGTCTCTTAGAGCAACTCCCATCTTGAGAGATACCCAGAGTGAATAGCTCTGATGGCAGATGACTTATCATCTGGCCATTCTTGGCCTTCACTGCTTCTTATTGCTAGTCGTTGGAGGTTTTTGTTGCCAAGACATTTTAAAATTTAGTACAAGATTCTTTTAATTCATCTACTTGGGATTACTGTTATTTTCAGCTTTGTTAGATTTGTATTATAGTCCTTTCACCACACCCATAGACCTTGTTATATATTATTCTTACTTTTCTTGTGGCCTTGGGTTATGTTTGTAGGAGCAGTCAGGCTGTATCAGAGGTGTACATGATTAAAATTGTATGCATTGCCTCTTAAAAAGGTTCTACCAGATTTACATTTTCTTCACCCTAAGGGTGTTGAGTAGTTCCCACTGCCTTTCCATAATTTTTAATGACAGCGTAATATTTTGAAGATGAATTACTGTTTGACCATCCTCTAGACATTTACTTTGTTCTGCCTCTGTTTAGTAGACACAGATGTACATTTTGGGACATTGAGCTTTTTTCACATAATCTCAAATGGGAATTTCTAGGTCAAGAAAATCTGTAGACATTTTAATAATTCTAGTGGGTTGCTGCCAGATTGCTTTCAAGTGGTGTTTTATCAGTTTTTAAAGCCACCTACAACACATGAGAATACCAGTTTCACTGAATTGTCAGTCTGACTTCAGGTTAAAAAACAATTTTAAAATTTGTTTATATTTAAGGACTTAAAGTTATTTAATATAAGTACAAAAACGTTTGAATGATAATACCAGTCATTGTAATGAATTTTGCGTCCCATTAACTTTGGTCAATGTAGGACTCTCGCTGGGGAGATAGAGATTCAGAAGGCACGTGGAGAAAAGGACCTGAAGTAGATTCTGAATGGAGAAGAGGTCCACCAGAGAAGTAAGTAGAGTTAAGGAAATTAGTACCAACTAATCAAAGGTCCTGTCAAGGCCTTGCTAGTGGTTTTCTAATTCGGTTTATTTTGTAGGCTTGAGAAAGGGGACAGCTGTGAAGAATCGTATGTGTGTCTATTAAATGTATTTTATAGTTTACTCCAACACTGCTGTAATTACTGACTTTTAAACATCTTGAGAAATACATGCTTCAGGTTTTTGAATTCCCTAATTGAATAATATTGGAGTTAGAGTAAGAATGAACAGTTCCATGACATATCTTTCTTTTCCTTTTAATTTCTTAAGTAGATCAAACCATCCTTTAAAATGAAAATGACAGGGTACTGGTAAAGTGCAGATACTTTTTTAAGGCAGTTATCTGCTTATTGGTTTATTTATTGATGTACTATTTTGGGTTTTGTGTTATTTTTTTTATTAGAACATATTCTTTTAGGATTAATGGATTTACACTGAAATGATTTTTAAAAATGAGTGAAATAATTTTGAAAAGAATCCTACTTTTCTAAAAGGAAAATTTACTCTTAAAAATGTTTGGTTTGTTGCTCTGTAGGGAGTGGAGGCGTGGAGAAGGACGCGATGAGGAGAGGCCTCATAGAAGAGAAGAAGATCGCCCAAGACGTTTGGGGGAAGATGAAGAGAGAGAGTCTTCTCTTAGACCTGATGATGATCGGATTCCCAGGCGCAGCATGGATGATGACAGAGGCCCTAGACGTGGTCCTGATGAAGATCGGTTCTCTCGCCGTGGGGCAGATGATGACCGGCCTTCCTGGCGTAGTGCAGATGATGAACGGCCTCCCCGACGTATTGGTGATGATGACAGACCTCTTCGACGTATTGGCGATGATGACAGGCCTCCCCGACGTATTGGCGATGATGACAGGCCTCCCCGACGTATTGGAGATGATGACAGGCCTCCCCGACGAATTGGCGATGATGACAGGCCTCCCCGACGAATTGGAGATGATGACAGGCCTCCCCGACGAATTGGAGATGATGACAGGCCTCCCCGACGAATTGGAGATGAAGATAGGGGAAGCTGGCGTCATGTGGATGATGACAGACCGCCTAGACGAGGGCTGGATGAGGACAGAGGAAACTGGCGGACAGCCGATGAGGACAGAGGACCAAGACGTGGGATGGATGAGGACCGGGGACCGCGACGGGGTGCTGATGATGACCGGGGTCCCAGGCGGAGCATGGATGATGACCGGGGACCTTGGAGGAATGCGGATGACGAAAGAATTCCCAGGCGCAGTGCGGATGATGACAGGGGGCCTTGGAGAAACATGGATGATGACCGGATCTCAAGGCGGGCTGATGATGATCGGATTCCCAGCAGAAGGGGTGATGACTCAGCAAGGCCTGGTCTCTGGAGACCATTTGTCAAGCCAGGTAAGATTCTGGAATTCAGAAAACCAGATTGGTTGCTTTATAGGATCCATTTGACATATTTACAAATAGAAAGTGAAATTTTTACACAAGCGAGTTGCCACTGTTCCATAGATGATAGCAGGTTATTTCAAACAAGGGCTGTCTCATGGCTAATTACATCTTGATTTTTTAAATAAAGTTGGTTTTCAACTGAAAAAATGAAATGTTAACATAGCCCAATTTCTGTCCATTACTATTAGTTTTTAAGTACACTGGTGTTTTATCTCTTTCCTGGAATATCTCTAGTGATTTTCATGTCAAAAGCTTGCCTTCAATATCCCACACAACAAATTGTGACTTTACCCCCTTTTTCTGCTTTAGTGCTATGCGCGTTGTTTTCTTTTTGCCTGTTTGCTTTAAGGGTTTTTCTTCCTGTGTTCTTACCCTAAGTGTCCACATTCTTCAGGTTCTGTCTTGGACTAGCCTCTTTGTAATAAATAATGAAGAGCAAAATTTACTACACATTTGTCTGTACTCTTGCCAGCCATGGGATTATGCTCATGGGAAGAACTCATTGCCTTATTTTGTCAGTCTTAGGCCTGCTTATCTTTTCATACTTTATTATTCTTGAGCAATTTTATACAAGTGTGTGACTTTTACCATATTCTCCAGATGACTTCTTTCCTTCCCTTCAGACCTGGTGTTTCCAACAGCACATCTCTACCTGGAAGTGTCACTGACCCTTCAGACTCAACTTAGCAAAACATGCACGCGTGCGTGCACACACACTCCACACTCCACACCCCTACACCTACACTCCTGCTTCTCTTCAGGGGCACCACTGTTTATCTAATTGTTTAGTTGGAAATCTGGGAGTTCTTTGCTCTTTCATCCTATAAGTTAAATTTTTCATTTAGTTCAGTTCTACTTTTTCAGTGTTCCTAAAACCACCCACTTCTCTATCCCCTGTGCATATACTTGGGTCTGGACCGCCATCATTCTTTGAACTCTTGCTGTTATTGGTCTCTGCTGGCTCTCCCACCCCAGTTTCAGTCTTTGTGCAGTAACCAGCATAAGCTGTTTGAGCAGCTTCTTGCCTTTATCCTTAGTGGATTCTTTTGTGTACTTATATCTCTTCTAGTCTCACTGCATTCTGCTGTCCAGCTGTGGGGCTTCGGGCAAGCCACTTTTCTGTGTCTTGTGTAAAATGGGGAAAACAGTATAGTCAGTTCTCATTAATTCATGTAAGTTGTGTTTTATAGAGTCTCTGAATACTGAACTATTTGCTCCTAGGGAGAATATAAAGTTAGGTTCTTGTGAGCCTTCTTGTCATAACGTTTTTGTTAGCCAGTCAATACATAACCTTGTTTTTTACATTTCTATTTAAAGATGCTTTATTTAATATGCACTACTGATTCATTAACATTGAACTCATGGCTAACAGCCTTGTAATTCATTCCTCAGTGAAGCTTATCTAACGCATGTATTTTCTCCATCCATTGCCTTGTGCTTGGGAATACTAGAGATAACATTGCACCACAATGCTTGTGGGCCATTTTAGACAATGAAATAACCAAAAGCACAAAAACACAAAAACATGGCACTAACTAGACCTCCAAAGGACACTTTTTTAAAATATGAAAGCTACAGCAAGATGACAGTGTTGCTTTTTTCAACCTTAGCTGAGACTGTGCTTGTCAGGCCACTCAAACATTTTGCCATTTTACATGTGTCTGTGAGTGACTGTAAAAGTTTTCAAGTATTACTTTTGGAGGTACAAATAAATTTTAGCATGTAGGCAAGTATGAAATGTACATAGTTCAGAGCTATGGATAGGATTCTGAGTTAATATATGCAGAGTTTAGTGAGGTGGCACATAGTAATATAAAAGCTAACAGCAATAATAATTATTAGCCTTATAGCTGTAATAAATTTTCATGAAATTTCTTTCCTTTTGGCCTCTTTGTGTGCGTATATACATAAATAAATGTTTCTAGATTTGGACGTTCCATGGATAAGTGAGAAGTATTAGACAGGGTCAAAGGGTATATCCTTATTTCATGACTGCATACGGGTAGTAAATGGTAGAGGACAGAAATATGAAAGGAAGAGTTTTTGGTTACACGGGTTTTGAAAATGCTGCAAGATACAAATAAACTCATAATTGGGGCTTTGTCTCTCAAAGATATAGCTCCTTATAAGTTTCCTGCTTAAATGAATTGTTTACCAACAGAACAGATTTTATACCCCAAATCTCTGTCTGCATATGGGATACTCAGGCTATGTAAGTTTCTTATGTGTTCCCTATATATCAGAAAAAACACGATAGGTAGTTAAATAGTTGGTCATTCTGTAAAATTAAGTAAATGGCTTTAATTTTTTTTTGAGGTTAGAATGTCTTAATATTTAAAATGGTGATTGATTAATGTTGACATTAAGATCTCTATTCATAGTTGCCAATATGTGTTTTTTGAATGGAAATTTTTTTTGCTTAAAAAAAAAAATAGGTGGATGGAGAGAGAAAGAAAAAGCCAGAGAAGAGAGTTGGGGTCCACCTCGAGAATCAAGACCATCAGAAGATCGTGAATGGGATAGAGAAAAAGAAAGAGAGAGGGATGGTCAAGATCGTGATGAGAATGACAAAGACCCAGAGAGAGAAAGGGACAGAGAGAGAGATGGAGATCGAGAGGATCGCTTCAGACGACCAAGGTTTGATGTTCTAATTCACATCATTTGTGGAGTTAACATTTAGGATTTTGTTAATGTACTCTCCTGTGTATTCCCAATCATTTTTGAGAAATGCTACTTCTCATTTCTCCCCTGCCCCAAATTATCTATTAGAATCATAATGTAGTATTTTATGTTTGTTTTAATTTTAGAGATCATCTAATCGAATATTCCCTCTTAACAAAATGAGAAAATGGGAGGTGTGGGCTGTGTGGCTGTGTATAGGTTGTGTAACTCTTTGGTAATGGGGCAAATCCAGGTATCTACCAGTTTGCTACTTTTTCCCTGTGGTTTAGGTCAGTTTTATTGCCCTTAAATTATTAAAAGCCTCTTTGCTTTTATTAGTGGTAATAGTTCTAGCTTGTTTTCTTTGGCCAAAGTGGCCTTGTATTGATAGATCTAGATCATCTATGTTTAATACAGTTTCTGCAGGGAGAAAAATGTCTGTAATGTCCATTATGGTAGCCAGCAGTCACATTTGGCTGTTGACCATTTGGCATGTGGTCAGTGTAAATAAATTTTGTTTATTTATTAGAAGAAAAAATTTTTTAAATTCTATTTTTGTTAGTAAATTTAAGTAGCCACATATGGGTAATGGCTGCTGTGTTGGACAGCATGGATCCAGATGTTCTTATTTGACCACCACTCCTGAGGCATCAGATTGAGATCAAGTTATGAGTTTAAACTTTATCCCTGTTATGTCCAAAAACTCTGAGTACCAACTTGGGTATGATATAGTCACTTATAATTACTCACATAGTCTACCAGCAGAGCTTAGAACGTGTCGTTTTGAATCACTGCAGGGATGAGGGTGACTGGAGAAGAGGACCAGCTGAGGAAGCTTCAAGCTGGAGAGATTCAGGTCGCCGTGACGATAGGGATAGAGATGACCGTCGTCGTGAGAGAGATGATCGCCGTGATCTAAGAGAAAGACGAGATGACAGAGACCGCAGAGGACCTCCTCTCAGATCAGAGCGTGAAGAAGGTAGGGACGGTCTGCACAGCTGCTGAACTTGGAGAACCGTGATTTCTGGGGGAATTTTGGATTTTATTGAATTTCCTCATAAGTTTGTATGAACAACAAAATTTAGATAGTGGTTATTTATTCAATTTAGAATTCATGGTTCTCATAAACTTAGTCAATGGGCTCTGTGAAGTTAGCTTGTCTCATTTCAAAGTATAGTGGTAGACTGACTAAATGGGATAATAAGCAAAATATATGAGATAGAAAGTTTATGTAAATGAAACAGTTTATTGGCTATTTAAAAGTAAGGTCATAGTAGATTACTACAAAGTATAAAACATTCTCTGAAATTGTAACAATTGAAATTTTAGTGAAAAAATACTTTTGGTGTTTTAAATGATCGTTGCACTTTAGTCTCAAAAGCTTCTAAATATTTCGTTAGTACAACTGGATTATAAGGGTGTTTCTTCTGTTACAGCTGTAATTAAAAATATTCTTATGGCTAATTAGCTGTTTAAAATTTCTTCAACAAGAACGAAAAATCCTTTTAATCTAAAAATTTTCTTTCAGCCAGATTTTTGTCTTAGTTTTTGTTTTTGTTAAAACAATTAGGACACTTCTCAGACCAATGATTTTTTTGTTTGTAAATTTGGTAACTCAAAGTCTGTATGTTGTTTTAAAGGTTTTCTCAGAAATTGCATCAACAAATAAAAGTATTTAGTTTTGATTGGTTTTTAATGGTGATTCTGTATTATCTTTAGTACAGTATTTCTGAGTAATTTGAGGCATTCCCTTTGCTGAGGTTCTGTTTAATCTGAGCCAATAGAATATAGTACAGACTTACTCTTTTTCTGTTCTATAATTTTTTAATTTTTATTTTTCAATGAAAATTGACATTCAGTATTATTTGTTTCAGGTGTACAGTGTAGTGGAGCATAGTGGTTAGACATTTATATAATTTACACAGTGATCCCATCCCCCCATATTAGTCTAGAACCCACCTGGCACTATGTACATAGTTACTGCAGTATTGACTATACTTTCTATACTGTACTTCATGTCTCCGTATTTTTCTTTTAATTCAACTTTAGCAAGTTCTTGGAGACGTGCTGATGACAGGAAAGATGACCGTGCGGAAGAGCGGGATGCCCCTCGTCGTGTTCCTCCCCCAGCTCTTTCAAGAGATCGAGAAAGAGACCGAGAAAGAGAAGGTGAAAAAGAGAAGGCCTCATGGAGAGCTGAGAAAGATAGAGAATCTCTTCGTCGTACTAAAAATGAGACTGATGAAGATGGATGGACTACAGTACGACGTTAAGTCTCAAGATAATGGATTCAAACTCTCATGTCTTATAAGTCTGATCACATTCAAGGATTATTATACTTGTGCTTCAACCAATCTAAATTGGATTCTTTAATGTTGTCTTACATAACACAAAAAGCATGAACTTGTATTAATCCTATAAAATAGATTGATCATGCACCGTATCCACAGAAGGTTGGAAAACCATGCCATTTTCTGGAATTTAAGGTGTTGCATTATTTCATCAATCACTTGTTTATAAAAAAGAAAAACTAAAAAATAAATTTAAAAATGTGAACCCTTCAGGTATTGAGTAACACCTGTATCTTGGTATAGAACTGATTTTTTATTTTGATTTTGAAATATATTAATTTGGAATGAGGTAAGGTTCTGTTACAGAAAATATATTTCGAGACTCTTTAAAAGCAGAGAGCTGAAACAATTTTCACATCATTAGTAGTTGAGACATACCTCTAGGGATTTTGAGGTATCAACTAAATTTAGGAAGTTTTTAGGTTCACTCTAAGTGCAGCAGACATTACCAACATTGGATACAGTGGGATTTTCTGTAGGTTTTACTTGTGAGGTGAGTATAAAGCAATTTGCAGTCGTGGTAATGACAAGAATACTGCTCACGTGTGAATCCACAACAGTTACAGCTTTTAAATTTTAAAGCATTTGGTAAACTTGCTGAGCTTTTTTCTGTTGCCAATAGCAAACTGCTTTTCCATTAAAGGAGAATTCATGCTTTTCAAGCATTTTAAATAAGACAATATTTATAAACGTGTGGTTTGGAGGAATTGTTTAAATTCTTTTTCTTAATTTCCTTTCTCTTCAGGATAGATTATTTCAACAAGTAATTCGTAGTAATGACTGTGTTGACTTCAATTTTGGAGTGTAGTAGCCATGTTAAAGATTAACTATTTCGTCTTATTGAAGCCAACACAGAACTTGCTGCTGTGTTTTTTCTTTGATGATAAATAAAATACTTACAGAATTTGTTTGTGTTGATTTGTGTTTATAGTCAGTGGTTTTTTCATGGTTAATTTGCATATTCATTTGAGTTTGACTTAAATTTTACCAGTACCATTAAATGTCTCAGTGTTTAGTACCAAAGAAAATAACCTAAGTATAGCAAAGCAAATGTGGCTAGGACGTTTCCCATAAGATGTTCTTCATTTAATGAGGACGCTCCCTTAGTTTCTGTGTAATGCTGTTGTCTCCGAGCTTGTATGCATGAGGTGTGTGTGTGTGTGTGTGTGTGTGTGTAAGTGTGCGCCTCTGTCTGTGATACCATCTTGGATTTTCCTCTGAAATTAGAACAGTGCAGAATGTTAGTTGCAAATACATAGTGGCAGTGCAGGCACTTAAATTATTTTTGATCCTGAGTAGTGGTGAGAACTCCTGTTGGTATAGCTTTTAAGGCCAGAAGAGGGAGTACTGATGCTTTTCTGCTGAAATATCAGACACAGCCTTTTCTGCTTGGTGTTACCAAGCAGAAAATGTTCTTTAAACATTTAGCTTTCTTTTCGAACAAGTGGAAGTCTTAAAAAGGTCTGTTTTGGGATGGAGGCCTTTTCCTTTTTAAAAAGAACTTGGGGCAGTAACATGCTGAGTCTCATGTTAGTAGAGCAGAACTGTTTCTGTGACATCACAGGCCCCAATGCACGATTCAGTTAAATAAGCGCATTTGTGTAGATGAGTTACAGGTGCATGCCTGCTCACTAGGTTTCCTGGCTTGTCTGCAGGCCCACCTTTGCTGTCAGGACCCTTTCCCGACATAGTGTTCTCCCAAGTCCTCTGTCCTGGTGGTCAGAATCCAGAGCACGGGATGAGAGGCAGTTGCCGCCACTTTGTGATCCTGCTCTTAGGTTTCTACTCAGGGCCTTCCTTATACCACCTGCGTGCCCCTAAATTTATTCACAGGTGTTAAAAGCAAGCTAACCAACCTACTCACTAATGTGTAGAAGGCTTCCATGTTCCCAGTGGTTACTGTATTTTTAAATGGGAATACCATTGCTGTTAAATGTGGGTAGATAAGAGGGTGAAGACAATGGCCAGAAAAGACTGCAATCCCATTAGTTGCCAACTACCAGGAAGAAGTTAGCATCTATATGTGTGGGATGTTTTTATGTCAAGAGCTACCTGTATTTTTTTTTCCCAAAGACTTATAATTTTCCAAGGCTAATTGACATATGGGACGCTGTAAGGACTGTTTCTCATGTGGCTAAGAACAGATTAGAAAATTAGGACTAATACTGAAACTTTCCCTTAAAGTACATGTATGTTTGTATAACTTTTAAACACATAATTCTAGCTTATGTAAAAATAAATATGCCAAAAGTTGTAATCAAAATTAGTAATTCAGATTCCAAAAAGGACTTCACAAGAAAGTTAAAATTCAAAAACATTAAAAGCCACTGGAAATGTCTGCTGAAGACAGGTATGTCGGGGCAGTCTATGCCTCTAGTTGGTGAAGCTCTTCTGAAGATTCGACATTTTTTTTAGCCAAATATGCATGTTCTTGTGAGAAATTTTTCACTCATTTTTTAAACTTTGAATTGGAAGGTTGCTTGTAGAGTCTGGTTACTACACTTTTCATAAGAGATCTCTAGAAAATTAACCATAGTAATACTCTCTTCATGCTTTAACTCCCAGTATTTTAATATTAGCTGGAAAACAGGCAAATTTGAAAGGAGTGATATGGGGTGTTTTAAATGAATTAATATAACAGTTGCCTGACTTCAAGATTTCATGTTCAAGGTGGCCTCAGGCACATCCCACCAAGGGATTCTCATATTGGAGATATATTAAAGCCACATGCCTGAGACCTGGAAACAACTGTCTATAATTTGGCTTTTAAAAATACAAAGTAGCTGCCTGCCTAGTCCTCTGAAGCACTGATCTGTTTATAGTGCCTTGAAAAGGTGGAATAGCGGAGAGAGAATATGAATTCATGTTATCCTGAAAACTACCCAGAAAAGCACGGCTAATTTAAGCTGGTATGTTTTGTAGCAAGAAATAATTTCATGGCATTATTAAGTTACTTGAGTTTAGGCCCAGTCAAATCTGAAGTTCCACAGCCTAGGGTTAGGCTAACAGGAGTTGAATTACTTTTTCCTGGCCAAGAACCCCTCCCTTTGTCCCCTCTTGTTTTGATGCATCTTCTTTGAACAAAAAAAGGCTCAAGCTAACCAGTTATTTACCCCAGCCCCTCTCACCATAGGAGTGTTCAAACCAATTTGCTGTAGAGGAAGTTAGCTGTTGAATATGAAAAGTCTAACCTCTTAAACAGTCCTACTGGAATCTTTACATAGACTAAACCTTTTGCTGGTATTTTCAGATAGCAATGCACTTTGTTTCCAGTAAGTTCTTAGTTTACCTTTCCCCCTCCTGTCTTGATAACTATAAGCTGTGGTGTGACATTGGTGGATTTAAAAATGAGGGTGGGAGGTAGAGTAAGGATTAAGAACCTTTGCTTAAGGATCAGGTTTACTCATTTATGGATAACTGGTAGAGTTCCAGAAGTGGACTGGGGCCTTCCAGTGAGAAGAGAATATGAAAGGTGGTGTTCCTTGTCTCCAACCCCCGGTTCCACAGTGCTTATTCTGTTTTGACCGCTGCCTGTGCCTAAAGCCAGAACCCAGATGGAACCTTCTTGAACACAGGTTATTACATTAACTTGGAGCACGGAGGATTCCATCTTCCATTTGGTTTGAGAGGCAACAGCTGGAATGAGCTTTCCACAATTTAGGAATCCTGACGTTGAGTAATTCAGGGTCAAGACTGCTCCCTCTTAATATCATAAGTGTTTTTAAAGAACTGGAAATGGGGGGGTGGGTGTATAGACAAAAGGCCAAGTAGCGAAGTTGTAGGCAAGATTAATGAATTCATATACTGTTACTGTATAAATACACAAAATTATAAACAGCACCGTTTCCAAGTGTATACACAATATGATTACAACTTGGCACAATTTTTAAAGGTGGAAAATGCTAGTTTCTAGTTTAGTAATAAAAGTTCTGGTACATAAAAGGATGAGGAGCCGTATTCTACCTGCTACAGATTGTGCATTTTTACATCTCCAGCTAGGACAGAAACAAGCCACAAGGAGGGAATACCCACCCAAATTAATACTGGAGAGTTTACTAAACCTTCACTTCTCAAAACAGCGATGCTACCAGGGATTTGCTTCTCCTGGAATTAGAATAACTGACCAAGGACAACTAAGAAATATTGTTTCAAACAATAAAATATTTTGCTGACATTCCATAAAATCTCTAGGTAAGTTCGATTAAGAGGCTTTTAAAAAAATATTCTAGACCTAGTAAAGTGCCTCCTTTCATAAAATTAAACATCCAAGATTAAATTGAGACAATTTCATACCGATGTGCATCTAAAATAGGTCGACGTATACAGTAAATCAACAGCGCCTCTAAGTTGCCATATTTCAGTTACTGGACTACACACAGCCTTCACCGTCTGGATGTGCACAAACTAGAAAGTAGAGATAAACAAATCAAGATTTTAGCGTCTGGTATCAACCGCTCTTCGACAAGAAAAGTACTGCGCACGGCCGCTTGCTTTGAAAACACCAGGACGACGTCCCAAGTTGAACCAACTGCTGAGCTGCACGCCTCCTCCACAGCGAGGCAGAGATGGTGAGCGGACCAAAAATGAGAGCGGGCAGTCGGCGACCCTGGAGGCGTCAGGTGGCAGCAGGCCGGGCTCAGCGCAGCTTCTTCCCGGGCAGGCAGTCTCTGGCGCTGCGCGGGGGCGGCCGGGCGGCGGGCAGCGGCGGCACTTTGGAGAGCGGGCAGTACTTGATGGTGTGCGCGTTGTCTCCGCTGGCGCCGCACAGGGGACACGTGTAGCGGCGCAGCACAGGGCACAGCACTCGCCCGTCGGGTCCCTTCAAGATGTGGGTGGTGTAGAGCGCCACCGCCTCCTTGTTGTTCCGGCAGAACACGCACACCTGCAGCTCGGGTTTGAGCAGCCGGGTGGCGGCCGCCCCGGAGGCGGCGTGCAGCCGGGGCTCGGCCGCCCACGCCGGGGCCTTCTCCTCGCGCGGCGCCACCTCGGCGGTGGCGACAGCGGCGGGCGCGCAGCCCAGCAGCACGGCGGCGGCGCGACCGGCGAACGGGCTCAGCTCGGCGAAGCGCTCCTCCAGCAGCCCGGCTTCGGCGGGGCCCGCGCACAGCTCCAGCGCGCGCAGCTCCAGCGCGCCCCCCAGGTAGCGGGCGCGGGACCCCGGCTCGTCGCTGTCGTCGTCTTCGTCCTCGTCGTAGTCTGGTGGCCCCAGCGCCGGCCCCAGCGCCCCGGGCCCGGTCCCCGCGTGGGGGGAGCAGCAAGACGAAGAGGAAGAGGAGGGCGGGGAGCCGCCGTCGCCGCCGCCGTCTTCGCCGCGGGCGCAGCCGAAGCGCTGCTCGCCGTCCACCGCCTTGGTGATGAGCGTGGCGAGCCCCAGGTAGTCGTTCCACGAGCTGAAGGGCTGCGGGTGCGCCGGGCTCTGGGCGCTCACGTAGCGGGCGCTGGGCACGAGCGCCATGGGCGGGGGGGCGCGGCCGCGGCGGGGAGAGTGGGGCGCCCAGGGAAAAGCCTCCATGGGCGGGCTGCGGGCCGCGCGCGCCGCCTCCCCGCCGCCGGCGCGGGCCGGACGGAAGGGACGCACCGAGCCTGCCCGCCGGCCTGCCGCGGGGTGGGGCCGCCTCGCCGCCTTTTATCGGGCCCCGCTTCTCTCCGCCCCCCGGCCTTGTCGCAGCAGCCCTGCCCCCTGCGCTCCCCCGCCCCGGCCACCTCGCCCGCGCCCGGGACGGAGGCGGAGCGGAAGCGAGCGCGCCCGGGGCAGACAGGCGCGCAGCGCGCGCTCTCCGCTCGGGCGCGCGCGGCTCCCGCGCCTCGCGGGCTGCGCCAGCCTTGCCAGCTGCGGGGCGGCTTTCATTCTGGGAGGGGGCGGGCGAGGTGCCGCCAAGGGCCCCGGCGCTAATTGGCTGCGGACAGGAGCCCTCCTGCTCTACGGGCGCCGCTCCGGATGCTGATTGGTGAAGCCGGGGTAGGGGGCGTGCCCTACCCGCGCAGCCGGGAGGGGAGGGGAAAGTAGGGGAGTAGAGAGCCGGGGAGGGGCGGCTGCTGGGCCCCGCTTTCGCTTGAGCTCTGTGCCCTAGGTTTGGACAGGTGACCAGGCCTGGGGCTCTCTTGGTCTGGTGATGAGACTCACCAAGGACAGGAGTAGGCATGGCGATTGGGAAATGAGCCAAGGTTCACGCACCCACCTCCCAGCCTTTAATGCCCCAGGCCAGAACCCCCTTCTTGCCTCCCGCCTTCTCACCAGCATCAGCAAGAAAAGCCGTGGGGAGGCAGGACTGCGCGTGATCTGAGGATGATGTTTTAAAGTCAGAGCCGCCTCGCAGTCAAGTAACTTCCGTTTGCACAGTGCTTTGAAGAGATTTCAGCTGGATGAAATTCTTGCACAAACCTCTGAGGTTCACAGAGGTTATGGTTCTTGCTGTAATAAGTAGTGGAGGGACGCAGCATTTCGACACAGTACACAGTGGCCTCCCAACAGGTGTTCAGAGACTGGGTGGCCATTAACTGATGACTTAGGTGGGTATGGGGGGGGGCTGGGCCAGAAAACCTAGCAGTAGGATTGGAGTGTGTGCATGTGTCTGTGTGTGAAGCTCCCCTCAGGATCTGGGGTGCATGTTCCATTTGAAAAACAGCGTATCCAACATCACAGTTTAATACTTTGAAGTGAATACAACCGTTTTTGTAAAAGCAGTGGGGAAAAAAAGCGAGATCTTTGATTAGGAGGGGGCGATGTGAGTTGGTCATCTCTCTCCCAGAGGAAGTGGCAGCAGAATCTAGTGCTGGCGCCAGCTGACGTTAGAGTGAATGAATCAGAATGTCAGCAGTGGAGGGGATCTCTGGGACCAGTCAATGCCATCCCACTGTACGGGATGAAGAAAGACTCAGAGAAGGACTTCTTTAAGGTCACACGGTGAATATCTACCAGCCACAGCCAGGACCTGGGCCCCATCACGCCAGGCTTGGTAGCCTTCCTGCTATACCGTGGACCCTAAAGGTATTTCAGATTAAGAGTCTCTGTTTGCATCCACAGAAATCAAGTGTAGAACTCAGGGGGCACTGGAAGAAGAGAAGTGAGATGCCTTTGGCTGAGGCCCCCACCCTCAGGGGCAGTCCAGGGGCCGGGCTGCAGGCACAGGGAAGGACTGAGGCCGTAATGTGATGCCTGTTCTGGCCACCTGTCCATGTGAGGGGTTGAAGATATGTTTTTCTAGTCTCTTCCTCACCTCCTACTCCCTAATACTTGATTTAAGTCCTGAAACCAGGCAGTAATATTCTGTACTTGCCAACCCAGTTCCTTTTTCAAGTTTGTGTTGGCACTCAAGTGAAAAAGTCATTCCTTTATTTCCTCCCCTTCTCCCACCAAAAATAAATAAAAGAGCTCGAATGGCGTGGGGCTCCTGCAGAAGCGTGGCAGGTTTGCTGACACAACTCTGAGCTCTTACCACGAGAACGAGGCCCCCAGAGTGGTATGAAGGTTATTATTCTATAAATGGAAAATTCCACTCTGTTCGCGCAGCCCTGCAGCCTGCATACTTTCAAGGTATGCGGACGTTTCAAGCTCTGAGGAGTGGGAGCCACTGTTCTGAGAAACGCTTCTGCAAGGAAAGTTTAAAATCTCCAGCTGCTGTGTCTGATCCCCTGGTCGGGCCATAGAGAGGATGGCAAAAAAGTGAGGCCTCTCTCCTGTCCTACATGACTGTGAGTGTGTGGTTTTACGAGGAGAATAAAAACTTTTAAGTGAACGTGAGAAAGAACAAATTTGGAGCTGCAGGCTGGGTGGGTGGGTGCCCATGATTGCTAAGAGATGCCCTGGGAAGAGGTGGGAGGGAGCTCATGTGTCCGGGGCGTCTGGCTGTGTGCTATTTCTCCAGGCTGTTCACCTTGTCTACACTTGGCCTTGTCCCCTGTCAAATGCCAATAGGTGTTTGACCCAGAAAGAATATCAAGAAGTTGGAACAAAAAGTGCAAGGCTCTCGTTTTGGGGCATGTTCTGGCCTCAGTGGACTGGGTGACCATAGCCAGGCTAGAGTGGGTGCCTGGTTCAGCTCTGAGTTAACTAGATAGTACTTTTGTCACGACGCACAGGCCTCACGCTGGCCATGAGCTCCCCAGCTCTCTTTGAGATGGTGGAACCGAGTTCAGAGATGTTCTTAGCGTCTCTGATGAACTCTATGTGCCTTTTGTGCCCTTTCCAGAAGTCTAGAACAAAACAGACAGAAATAGCCAGAGTGTGAAGGTGTCTTCAAAGGACACCCTGGGATTGGTGGAGGCAGGGAGACGAATCAGGACGGGCCTCATCTCAGAGGTGAGAGGGTGCTGCTCGGTTCTTTCTGGAATGCCCCAGACTCTGGCAGGCAGGCGTGAGTGGTGGGGAGGGCTGCTGGGCATTTGTCCCCACCTCTCCGCGTGGCCCCCAGCCTGGGCCATTTCCTTTGCTGGCCGCGGAACTGAACTAGGAGAGGCAACACACAGCCCTCAGGCAGGCGTCTTGAGGCTCTTCAGAAACATGAGGTCAGCCCTGGGGAATGAGGCAGCTTGGCGGGTGTCCAGGCAGCTACAGAGATGCTATTTGTCAGGCTCCGGGTTCCCGCTGACTGGCCTGCCAAGCTCTTTCGAGGGGCAGGAAGCGCTCTGGCTCCCCAGCCATGGGGCCTGGAGGCGGGCGAGAAGCGTCCGGGCACACTGGGGACTCTGTTCGGTAACAGTGTTGACCTTGTCCACGTCATGCCTCTGGCCAAGCTCAGAGTCCTGGGGACGGTCCTCCTGCCCTTTGGGGGCTTAGAGTTGGCCCGAGTCGGTTGAGAAGGCGCGGTGACGCGGTGGCAGCTTGCTAGGCCGTTGGTGGCCCGGTTTTCTTCCTGGCCCTCCCGCAGAGTCGCTTGTGACCTTGGAGGAGGGACTGAACCACTCTGGGCCCCAGCTCCTTCCTGTGATTAGCGAAAGGAGTCCTTTCCCTCGCCCGTTTCTCCTGAGCGAGATTGCGGTAGGAGAGGGCTGGCAACCCTGTTCTGGTCCCCAAAATATAAGGGGAGGTCTGTTAGGAGGACTTTGGGAGGGTGTTTGCTCCCTTGTTGAAAAAGAAATAATAAACAGAGCCTCTTCCGGACACCAGCAGGTTATGGGCAAGTCTTAGGGACAAAAAGCTGGCACACTGGTGATAGCTGACTGGAAAAGTTATTTTTGAAAAAGCCTCGGGGACATTGTTGTTGATGACTTGGTGACTTGTTACACGAGAGAATTAGACGTCTTGGTTGTTTCAGCCACTGTGAGTTGGGTATTCTTTTACTTGCAGCTGAATTCATTCTAATTGAAACATGTAGTAATATGAAAAAAAAAAAAAAGCACTTGGTAATTCTCTTAAAAAGGCAGAACACGATATTCTGGCCAGACGGAGGTGACAGCCAGGTTAGAATGGTGTGCGTGGGCAAGGGCAGGAAGGCAATCGGAGAACTGAGAACAGGGGCTTTGCTGGGTCTCTTCCCTCTCCCCTCACCCTGCCTGCCTGCCTGGCGCCAGAGCCTCCCAGCTGAGAGTGATGACGCCACATGGTCAGACCAGGTGTTTTCCAGCCGCCACCCATGGAGCCCCGACACAGCAGCGGTGCGAGGCAGGTGCTGTGATTGCCGTCCTGTTACAGGTGAGGGGCAGGCGGCACAGCTCACGAGCTGCGGGGCCCACGGTGAAACCTGTGTCCCTCTCACTGCAAAGCTGGGCCTACTCGAGGGACCTGGTCTTCCTCTGGCCATGGGCTTCTGGGGACACATGGGCGAGGCTGGCGGGAGCACAGGGGGCAAGGGCAGGAGGAGAGAGTATAGAGAGTAGCCTGTGGCAAAACTGGGGCACATTCCCCCCGAAACAAAACCAATTCTGTGTCAAGCGGTCTGTCCACCCAGTAGTGGGTACTCCGGTATAGTGAGTAATCCTTTCTGTAACACACCTTCCCTTCCCCCAGAAGTCTGGATTGTCCCATTTTGTTAAGCAGCATATGCCTGGAAGCTGACAGCTCGAAAGGCAGATATCCCGGGCTGACTGCACTGATGGCAACAGTAATAACAATAGCTCTCAGATTCGGAGCCCTTACAAGACACTCTGTGAACCCATTTCTTAAATCCTCCCATTTCACAAAAAGAAAGTGAGGTTTTGGGAAGCAAAGTGTACCCAGCCTCTCCCAGGTAGTTGGTGGGTGGGATTTCCCAAGGCCTGTGCTGTGAGCCACCATACTTTCTCGACCATCTCCTGGCCCATGGCCATTCATTCCATTAGAATTCACTGTGTCCTGCCTCCCCAACTCCTCACGTGCTTTGGTAAATCAGCCTTCCCTTGGTCATCTTCAACCCCTGCTGTCTGCAAGGGAAGAGGAGTAAAAGCTGAGGCCCCTAGTGGAGGAGTTATACTTAAAATGATAAACTGAAGCTGGGGTGGGGGTTGGGCAAGAGGTCAGTGAAGGGGACGAGATCAGATTGCCAAGCAGGCCTGCTGTGTACAGTTCTGCGGGTTCCACACTGCACAAAGGCTTCCCACCTAAGGGGGAGCTTTTTACTCCATAGATGTGGTAATACATATTCGAGTGAATCTATGACAGTTTTCTGGCTGATCTAGAGTAAAGTGTCTTTTTTCTAATGGAATTAGTATGACAATTTTATGACATATGGGAAAAGATGTCTTATGGGTGAAGTGCCTTTTCCCAGTGTGCCTTGAAGCTTCGGCTCTGGCCAGAGGTGTGAACTGCTAAGCTTCTTGAAAGCAGGCCTCTAGTGTGCCATTAGCTGGGTCCCCATGGGCTTTTCTAAAGCTTCAAGTGAATATGTCTCCCTAAATTGAGCTAAGCAGGCAGGTGCTGGGTGCTGTTCTGCCCGAGTTGTTACAGGTGTAGCAACTGCTCTGTCGGAGTGAACATTTTTAAGATTGCTTAAGTCATCTTAGGCATCTTCTGGTCTTATCTTAGACTTACATTTTCCCAGGTGTTGCAAGTTCCCTAGGGATTTCTTGTGCCCTCATGGCACCTGTGCATGGTGGTGACTTGGCAGTAGTGTCCGTCCTGGAGCTTCTGTGGCTTAGTGGCCAATAGGAAGGCAGAGTGGTGGCCTAGGCGGGCATAAATTGAGCAGTCTCAAGCAAGTCATTTCCCTTCTCTGGACCTCATTGTTCACTCAAGTAAAATAATTGGATGGCCTAAGTGTGCTCTTGGCTCTGTCCCGTTCTTAAGTTTATTTGTTCACCCTCCAAGATTGGGACCACATGGTGATTGAGACCGACATTCTCCTGAGCTCCCGGAGCTCAGACTCTAAGTGGGCACAGACAAGCCAACAGGTGATGATGCTCTGGTGGGGGCATGTCAGTTTTCTGTGGCTGCTGTAACAAATTACCACCGATAGAGTGGCTTAAAACAATACACACTTATTATTTTTTGCTGTTCTGGAGGTCAGAAATGGGTCTCACTGGGCTAAAATGGGGTGTCTGCAGGGCTGTGTTCCTTTCTGGAGGCCCTAGGGGAGAATCTGTTTTCTTGCCTTGTCCAGTTTCCAGAAGCCACCTGCATTCCTTTGGCTCATGGCCCCCCTCCTTCGAAGCCAGCAACAGCCGGGTAAGTCCTCCTTAACGTCTTAGGGCTATCTCTTTGCTCTTCTTTCTGCCTCCTTCTTCCACTTTTAAGGACCCTTGTGGTTATATTCTGCCCATAATGCAGGATAACCTCTGTGTTTTAAGATCAGCTGATCAGCAACCTTAATTCCATCTCCAACTTTAATTTCCCTTTGCCATGTAAGGTGACATATTCATAGGTCTGCGTGGCCACTGTTCTGCCAACAACACACTAGCTGTGTGAACTTGGGCAGGTGAGTCTCTTGAACTTCAGTTTCTTCGTCTTTGACAGGTTTTCCTAACCTCGGCACTACTGATATGTACTGACATAAGGAAAGAGAAGTCTTTGTTCTAGGGACCGTCCTGTGCCTTCCAGGATGTTTAGCAGCATCCCTGGCCTCTATCCATTAGATGACAGTAGCAATCACCCTCTTTCCCACAATGCAACAGCCAAAATGTCTTCAGACGTTGTCGCATGTTTCTTGGGGAAAAGCTCGGCTCTAAAAACTAATCTATAAAATGGGAGTAGTTCTTACCTCATAGTGTAGGTAGTTATGAGGATCAGGTAAAATCGTGTGTGTAAAATGTTTAGTAGAGTGGCTGGTGTGCAGCAAGGTCCCCCTGAGTGGTATCTGTCTGTATTTTAATATCCTGAATGTACATTACTGTAATGGTAATTAAAACAAAAGTTATTAGAAATAAACTCTTAGCAGTTGGGCAATAAGCTTGAAAATGAAATACCCCCAAAGCCCTAAGTACCATTTCAATGAAAATATTACCAATAAATGTTAAGTATTCAAAAGTGGATTATTCAAATAGTTAATTCCTATGATGAAAAATTCTAACAATAGAGACAAGGTGAATATTTTCCTTCATCTTCCCAACCCCCACCCTCTATCGTTTCTTTTCCAGAGGTGACCCTTGAATATAAGTGCCCTGAGGACAGGGACTTCATTTGTATTTTTCATCATTTATCTCCAAAGGTCGGAGTGGTGCCAGGCACATTGCAGATATTCAGTTCATGTTTGTTGAATGAATGAATAATGAGTTTAGTGTGTATTATTCCAATTCTTGTAAAACCTTTACTATATAAATATTTTTTTCCTTTAAATTCTATTTCCTATACCCTAGTTATAAAGTTCAGAACAGATTTTCATCATTAAATAGTGAGACATATCAAGTTTCAGATATTTATCAATCAGTGTAAACCCCAACGTGATCTACCAACATGATTCTGTGCATTTGGAGGGGAAATATCTCCTGGCTAAGTGGAACACTGTGCAGATGGCTTCTGGAAGCCCTTCATTCCAAGCAGCTTTGTAGTGAAACATGTCATTGAGAAGTCTGGACCTTCTTTCTTCAGTTTGCTGTAATCAACATTCACTGAGGAGAACTTGTATCGATCATTGGGATCCAGTTTGCTCCAGGGTTCTGGGTTGTTTTCTTCTGTTCCAAGAGACATCTGGATGGAATAATGCCAGGCACATCATACATACATACAGCACTGCCCCAGACCCTCCATGTCCAATAAATACAAAGAGGGAGGATCAAGCTCGGATGCTTCTTGGCCTGACCTAGTTTCTGGCAGAGGTCTTGCATCCGGAAGCAGAAAAACACAAAACTGCAAGGCACGGAACCAGGTCTTCTGTGCATCGATGATGAACGGACTTCCAAGGTCTACTGTATAAATCATAGTGGTCGTTACTATTATACCACTTTCACAGCTTAGCAGCCATATGGTTAAGTTACCTAAATACCTCACAGAACCTTATAATTTTATCTGAAAAATGGGGTTAATGATATGACTGCATGGGGTTTTGCAAGACGTGCCAGTTCTTTGGGCATGCATTTATATGGGCACACACACATTCTTTCTAATTCGGTACATCTGAGATGCTGTGTACTATTCTGCAATTTGCTTTTTTCATCTAATACATCTTAGGAGCTTTCCAGGTCAGTATATATAAAGCCATCTCCTTCTTTTCAGCTGCTATAAAGATGAACCATGGTTTATTTCAGGGATGGTGTCAAACTCTCTGCTCTCCTCTGGTGTCTGGCAGATGCTCAGCAAACAAATAACTTTTGCTGAATCACTGGGCAAAGTGGTCCCCAAGCTGGAGGAGCCTGTTGATATTTTAGTTTCCATCAACTGTGCAAATCTTTGAGTCTTTTTGGTTTGAATGCGTCACAGTCTGGTTTGGAAATCTCCCCAAGATTATTTTCAGCCTTTTTGGCCAGGGGATCAGCTACTCTGTGGAAATGTACACTTGGAGCCAGAGGCTTGTCTACACGTGCTGCCTTTTGCTGACAGTCACAGCTCTTGAAGATATGCCTGGGCCTCGGGTGGCCCTGGCTCAGAAGCCCATGCAGAACCTTGAGTTCCTGATTCTTCAGGCAGTACTGGGGGGTCTCCTGGGGTTAGCTCCAGCCAATCGGTACAGGGTCCAAGGGGATTCCTGGGTCCTTCTGGTCCTGCTTTGAACTGTCTCTCTGGTGGTTAGATGGTGCTTAGATGCTGACAGGACATTTAACACTCCGGCCGCAGCCTCTGCCCCAGCCTTCCCTCGGCTTCAAACAATCTGTGAGTGTTCACACCTCTGTGCCTTTGCACAAGCTGTTTCCTCTCTAGGAATACCATTCCTCCTTTTCGCCATTCAAGGCTCAGCTCAAATGTCCCCTCTTTGGTAAGCTTCCCCCTTTCCAACCCAGAAAGATCTGGTCACTGCCTTCTCTGAGTGCCCAAGGACTTTATACTTGATACATCCTGGTCAAAAGGTAGGGCTGATCATTGCTACCTGACTGTTCCCCTCGCCAGATGGAGACTTCTGGCGCCAAGGACTCTTGGTGCCCTCCTGGTGCCTGGCGTATGACCACCGGGGGAGGGAAGCTCAGTGACTACAGAATAAAGACACTGAGGAATGAGCAGGGAGGAGAAGGAGCTGAGAAATCATGTGATTTAGGAAATATAGGCTGTCTTAAAGAGGCCGCTCCTTAACCATCTTCAGAGTGGTCCGTACAGGCCGGAACAAGAAACCCAGAGCGTCAGAGACTTTAAATCAACTCAGCTGAAATCTGTTTTCTAGAAAAATACTAGAAGGATGGCAATCATTTCAGTGATGTTTTATATTATTTATAATATTATATGTTACGATATTTTTACATGTTTCTAAACAACAAAGCATCTTGAAGTACTCTCCATGTTGGAAGTCACGTCAGAGGAGCATAGTAATGGTTTCTGGGGGTCTGACCCCTAAAACCTCAGCTATCAGATGAGGCTGAGGAATGGGATGTGAGTGAAAGGCCTTGGGTAACTGTCTCAGAGAGTTCTACGAAGGAGTCGGTTCCTCTCCTCTGTAGAGACCTACTAACTCTTGCTTTACGTGCATTTGTAACAGGCTCCCTTGTCTGGTTTCTCAGCTCAGGCCGTAAGGTGGTGGTGTAGGAGGTGGTGACAGGTTGGGCAAGCCCTGCCGAAAGTGGTGAGAAGCAGTAACTCAGAACCTGACCCTGACGAGGAGACTGGGAAACCGTAAAAAAGCTGATATGGGTATTCTTGGAACAGAGCCATCTTAGATTGGGTCATTTAGTATTTGGACAAATGGCCTGACTTGCATCTCGAAAGTCACCTCTATAGCTTTACTGTATGAGCGCAGGATCGATCATTTGGTAATGTTAATTCTGAATTATTGGGAAAATATGAAATTTCAGTTATTCCGTTCAAGAAGGCAGGAAATGCATAGTACAGTTTAGAAAGTGATTAACACATAGTTTGGGGTTCGGAGTGTCTCCACTTCTGTGAGATCTCTCCTTTCTCAGAACTGCCAGACAAATAATAATAACGGTGGGTAACGTGTCCGGCACTGGCTGAGACCTCCAGCCTGTTACCTCATTTACTCTCCAGCAACCCAGGGAGGTAGATAGGATGGGTAATCCCATTTTATAGATGTAAAGGTTGAGGCTCAGAGAGGGAAAGCAACACATCAAGGGCACACAGCCAGCAAGAGCTGGAGGGATTCTGAACCCAGGCTAATAGACTCCAAAGCCGGTGCTCTCTGCACTTTGGCCCTGCTCCATGGTGATTTTCCTCTCTCGCTTCAGTAGACAGCAGCCCTGTTCGATGTCTCCTGCTGTCCTTTAATCTCTCCGCTTTCCCCAGCTCTCTGCGAAGGTTCGGGGGGATGTGGTTGACTCCCAGGAGGCTGGATGCATCATCAGGACCCCTGTCCACTGCTGTGACATTTCCTGACGAAAGCTCGCTTCCTAGAGCCAAAGAACATTTCTGGTCCAGCCACGGGACAAACACACCACGTGTCCCCCGACAGCCCAAAGATAGACAAGCTCGGGATACGCCCACAGCCTTCGATTGAACCAACCACACCTTGTCTCTTGGCCAGAGGTAAAGTCTAGGGCTATCTCTCTGCGTAGCGACTGGGCCCAGCTAAAGGGCAGGTGGGGGCAGTTTCTGGGAGGCAGGGTCCAGGGTCCAGGGCCCTGGCCAGGAAGGCCTGGTGGCTGCCCCACAGGTTGCCGTTGTGTGGGGTTGAGGGCGTGTGGGCGCTGGAACCTTCTAGGGCAGTCCGAGGCATGGTTGCACCTGCCCCTAGCTGCTGCCTCAGGCCCCGTGTTGAACATGAGTGTCACCTGCAGGAGGGAGCTCACCATGCAGCGGCGTCATGGGCGGGAAAGGGCCCTGAGTGAGCTGGAGCTGGGGGAGCGTTCAGACCCACCAGCAACTTACAAGCCTTTTCCCTCCTCCAGAGCTCAGACCCTCATCATTAAACAGAAGGGCAGGCAGTGGCATGAAAAATGTGACTACATGTCATGGTTAACAGGGCCACGAAACAGGACGACCTCCCCCTTTCTGTGAGAGGAAACATTTGGTCAGTAGAGTTGCCTCTATATCTTTTGCGTGGAAAGCATAAAAGTATACAAAAATAGGTAAAAGTGTAGAAGGATAGATATAACATTGCTAACAGCGGTCATCCCCAGATGCTGGAATTTATGGGTGACTTTTTACATAGTTATATACTTACTTTTTGAAAATACAAAAAAATTCAGACCCAGGATGTTAGATTCCAAGTACTATGCTCCTGGCTCATCCATGTGGCTTCCTCTGCTATTAAAGCCTAACAGTGACTGTCTTCTCTTGTCCCCGGAGACTGCAGCCAGCTCACCCCGGGGACCAGGACCATCTGCCAGAAAGCTCTTGGTAGCCACACCTGCCCACTCTGCCTCTCCCCTCCCACTGGGTTCTCTGAGTTACGCACCTGAGCATGCATCCAGCTGGGATTTCGTGGTGCCAGACTCCATTTTCAGAACAGCCCAAGCGGAAGTCTGGGTCCTGTGTGTTTTGTCAGCTCTCACCACTGTACCCCCTTGCCCCCACCCCCAGGTTCAAACACTGGATGGTCCTGGAGAGGTGAGAATTGGAGGAGAGGGAGGCAGGTGAGTGGATCTCTGTGGGGTCTCCCCTGCTTTCCTCTCTGTCTAGCCCGGGTTGCTGTGGCAGGGCGCAACAGACTGGGTGGCTTATAAAGGACAGAAATTTATTTCTCAAAGTTCTGGAGGCTTGACGTCCAAGGTCAAGGCACCGGCCGATTCATGCTTTGTTGGGGGACCACTTCCTGGTTTATAGACTTCTGTCTCCTTCCTGTGTCCTTACGTGGCCTCTTTTATAAGGGCACTAATCCCATTTGTGGGGACTCTACTCTCATGACCTAATCGCCTCCCAGAAGTCCTACCTCCAAAAACTGTCACGTTGGGGATTAGGTTTCAACATGTGACTTTTGGGGGAACACAAACATTTAGTCTATAGCGTTCTCCTCAGCCACTCTCTGGGGTCACTCCTGTCCCACACCTTTTCCCTCTGCTCTCCTCGCTCTCCCTAGTCCATCCTGCCCAGCCATCACGGCTGGCTCGGGCGCACCTCCTCAGAGAAGCCTTCCGCAGTGGACCAGGGAAGTGCGTTTGATCTGCCCGGCGTGCTTTCCCTCACTTTTCTTTGGGTTCTTCTGGAGAACTTCCTCACGCCATGTGATCCTGGGAGGGCTGTCAGTCACGGCTCTGCCCCTGCCACAGGGGTGGGCATAAGACACAGGTGGACCAATCAGAGGATCCAACTCCCACGGCCACAGAGGTTAGTTCAGGGGTGGGTATGTGACCCAAACGGGACCAGTCAGACTTCTCTGAAATTGATATGAGAATATTGCCAAAGAGAACTGCCCTTTTCGCCGTCACCGTTCACCTGGGATGCCACGAGTTTGCAGCTGCCGGCGGCCACCTTGCCTGCCTCAGAAGAGCACCTCTGTGCAGAAGAAAACCAGATACAGCCAGAGCCTAAATGACACCGCTGCACAGCCTCTGCATCCAGCCGCACCCGAAGCAGATACCCCCTGGACTTCCCAGGTAGGTGAGCCAGCAAATCTCCCTTTTGTTTGAGCTGATTTGGTATGGGCTTCCGTTCCTTGTACCTGAAGGAGACCTGACCAGTACGACTTCCCCAACCCCCCACTCCCAAATGTACCCCACCATGTACCTTTCGGGAATTCATAACTCATCTTTACTCCTGTGCTCTGTTGTCACCACTTGCTACTGTCCCCCTCAGCAGGACCTCCCTGTTCCTCTTTCGACCCCGAGCTCTGAGACCACAGGTCATTAAAATTAGTGAAGGGCGATGGAAAGAACAGGGGAGGGGTGGGTGCATAGGGCCGCCTCAAGACCCTTTCTGCAGCCGCCATCACTTCTACTCAGGGACAAGCTGGGTCCGAACGTACCTCGCAAGGAGACTTTTTTAAAGAAAATAAACAGATCTAGCCCCACCGGCCAACATTCCTACTTCAGGAATGAGGCTGGGCTTGGGCAGTGCGTCGAGAGAGCAGAACTGTTTCTGGAGGAACGAGAGAGCCCAAAGCCACAGCTCTGCCATTTGCCAGGGACAGAGCTGACATTGGAGTGGGTCTTGGCTCCTTTAGAGGGCGACCAGGAGCTGGCTGGGAGGTCAGAGGCAGGTCCCCATGGCCAGGGACAATGGTCCGTTGGAATGAATGGAAAGCTGACTTCCTGCCAGGAATCTTGACCATATACAGCTTCAGCTCCTGGTGAAAAGTTCAAATTAATTTACTGAGACGCAACCCTGGGAAACAGGCACTGTTTTCAGTGTGGCTTCAAGAATAAAAGTTATGGATTTTTAAAAAAAACGGAATCAGATGATCAACATGCTTCCAGGTCTGCAACTGGTAGAAAGCTTGGCAGACAGTTGAAGAAATGTTTTCCTATAATAAATTAGAAAGCGTTTTATTTTTCCTTCAGCTAATCTTTCACAGTAAATTCGATTGTGGTGCGGTGGGGCACGATTCTTTTAAATAATTCTTCTCTGAAACATAACATCTGCTGGTCTCGAATTGCCAGAAAAGACTCTTGATAAGTCTTGATAAGTTATTGAAGGTAAAATATTAATTTTATAATTTTCCCATATTTTGTTTTGAGTTGTGGAAGTCACCCTCTCCTCCTTACCCTGGCTATTAAGTAAACACCATGATGGTGACAAATATTCAGTAAGTCCGTGCATGGCGACCTTAGCAGAAGCGTGGACAGTGGGGAAGGCAAGTCTATATTTAGAGAGTCTTCCAATGAGAAAGAAGTGCTGCTCCTCCCATGATGGAAGTGACCCAATGTAGTTTACTTGCCACTGGATCACTGGCTGGTCCCCTTGGGGAATGGTGACATGCTTGTGGCCAGATGAGCCTTGAGGATGGGAAGCCCACATGGCTGAGCTCATGCATAACCTCCATTCATCAGAGTGCCGTGGCCACTTTGGTGTAGGTTTGAGGAGGTGGGGGAGGGGTCTTACCGGCTGGGAGACAGAGCCCGTGTCCGGTAATCCCTGAAAAGCCCAGTTCTTCCAGGGCACAGGAACCTGGTAACCTGCGGGAAGGTGTTGCTGGGGTCTCGGAGTTCCTTCTCATGGGGACTGTGGCAGATTGGGTTCCAACTGTGGCCGTACTGGATGTAGTCCATCTCACACATTCCCGTGATACGGTGCTGAGCGTCCTCCAGTGGGCAGCAGGGTCTGCCATCTCTCCCCTTGAATGTGGGCTGTCTTAGTTCTAAGACAGAGTGCTGATGGTTGCTGCTGTGTGCCAGCATGACTGGGCTCAGGGCTGCCCAG
Source organism: Eidolon dupreanum (assembly GCA_028627145.1). NCBI lineage: Eukaryota > Metazoa > Chordata > Mammalia > Chiroptera > Pteropodidae > Eidolon > Eidolon dupreanum. The sequence goes on from CM053506.1 coordinate 5,498,818, forward strand.
AGAGCCGGTAACACGTAATCTCTGGGTGTGTCTGTGAGCAGGTCTCGGGAAGAGATCAGCATGTGAATCGGTGGACTGACTAAAGCAGACGGCCCTCCGCATGTGGGCGGGCATCGTCCAATCCGCCGAGGGCCTGAGTAGGACAGCAAGGCAGAGGAAGGGCTAATTCACTCTTTGCATGAGCTGAACCATCCATTGTCTTCTGCTCCCAGACATCCACGCTCCTGGTTCTTGGGCTTGCAGACTCGTATCAGGTCTCAGACTGTCAGCTCCCCTGCCCACCCCCATTTTCAGGCCTTAATGACACCACCGGCTTGCCTGGGTCCCCTGCTTGCAGAAAGCAGATTGTGGGACTTCTTGGCCTCCATAACTGTGTGAGACAATTCCTATAATACATCTACCCTTATATCTATCTATCTATCTATCTATCTATCAACTAACTATCTATCTATCTATCTATCTATCTATCTATCTATCTATCTCTCTATCATCTATCTATCTATAGCCCATTGGTTCTGCTTCTTTGGAGAACCCTGACTAATACAATGGTGGTAGTGATGCTACTTGGCATCTGAGGCCAGGCTATAAAAAGCAATCTAGTTTCCGTCTGGTGCACAATCTCTCCCTCCCACTCTCTCCCTCCCTCCTTCCCTCCCTCTCTCCCTCCATCCTTCTCTTCCTCTAACATGTGCCTTGGGAATTCTGAGCCAACATGTAATAAGTCTGGTTACCCTGGAGAGAGGCCACATAGAGATGGAGAGAGGCGACCGAGGGGCCCCAGCTGCCCCAGCACTGGCTGTTTGAGTCCTTTAACCACAGACATCTGGATGAGCCTTCGGATGGTTCCAGGCACCAGCCTTTGAGTTGCCAAACTGACGCCAAGTGGAATAGAGATGAGCTGTTCCCCTTGAGCTCTGCCCCAAATGCAGCTTTATGAGCAGAACGAATGATGTTTTGAGCACTAAGTTCTGGGTGGTTTGGTGGACAGCACTGCGTATGGGCTTTGGGCCTCTGGACTGGCTTGTCCAGGGAGGGTCGAAGGCCTTCGATTCTGCTGCCCTCACACAAGTCAACATCTTGCTCACCTGACCTCGTGTTTTCCTGCTTGTTCAAGTCAAGTCAGCAGCAGGTTGCCCATCTCTTTCAGCTGTAGGGACACCGTGATCTTTAGCCAGTACCAAAGGTATCTGCTTGTCAGACCAGGAACACTGGTTCTGTCGCTCGCCGCAGAAACCATGCCAAACTTGTCTCTGGTGATTGACTACCATCACTTCACCTCCGCTTCCTAGGATTTCCTCTTCCCTATTGAATTCAGGGAATTCAGTGTGATGCCGCCATCGTTCCTGGTCTATAGAGAATGACCTCTGTAGAGATCTTTGAGGGGGCCAGGCAACCCCCACCAACATGGGGTCTTGAGTATGAAGTGTCTTGCCCCCGCCCCCCAGACACTGCGTTGTAGCTGGTGTCCTTGTTGACGACGACGAATGATGGCTGAACCCTTACACGGTGGGACAGCAGCTGGGTTTGCTTCAAGTGAGCATGTCCTCTCCAGGACACAGTGAGGAAAGGACTCGAAGGAATGTCAGTGATGTTGTCGGTGACGATGGAAATGGGCAGTGGAGGGAGGTCAGCCTGAACCATGGGCACAGGCAGCATGCGTGCCCCATGGGGATAGGCTGCAGGCACCTGAGGTCACCCCGTGGGGTCTGCAGGGCAGGGCAGTTCCGCCAGGGCAGCTGGGCTGCAAACTGTCATGGGAGGTGGATAGGGAGCCCGTCTCCCACCGGTGGGGCCTCTTCTCCACCTCTGCCACCTCCACCACCTCCACCAACACTTGTTTCTCCTGAGTACATGTGGCTGCAATATTTAGATGTCCCTTTTGGGGATGCCAGCTCTCATTTGTCAGTCACCTTCATCCTGCGCCTGGTGTCCAGGTCCTCACAGAGCTCCGGAGTGTTGGGGCTGCTCAGGGAGCAGGGTGAGGCCCGGGGCTGGTGGGTGGGGACAGGGCCCATGTGCTGAGAGACCCCACCAGGACCCCTGCTCCCAGCTGACAAGGGGCAGGAAGTCCCAAGGGATCCAATACTGTGATTCTCAGTTGGGGGCAATACTGCCCCACAGGGGACATTTGGCCATGTTGGGAGACATTTTTAATTGTCACGACCGTTGGGGATACTCCTGTGTCTCATGGGTCAGGGCCAGGAATGTTGCTAAACATCCCTGTGTCAATAGAACTGCTCCCCACAACAAAGAATGATCTGGCCCCAAAAGTCACTGTTAGTGACAAGGTGAGACCCTGGTGCAAGGTGAGTACTGAGGTGAAGAGCCTCAGTATGAGGGGACCTCAAAGGATGTAGCGGAGACCTGTGTGACTCAGTGACCAGGCAGAATGAAGACCTCTCAGGAGCTGTCAGCTGGACAGAGGCCAGCTGGGGGCCCACCTCTGCCCACTCCCTACCAGGCCTTAGCACCGTGTAGAATTTAGAAGCCAATAAGGAGAAATGAGGGGATGGGGACCCCTCAATCGATTAAGTTTCTACCATCAGGTAAAAAAAGGGGCTTAAGTTTGACAAAGATTAAGTTGTTGTGGATCTGAGAAGCAGACCTGTTGTTGCAGTTAGCCCTGACTGAACGCTGCACGCATCATCCCATTTAGTCTCATCGATAGCTGGATTATTATCCTCTTATTTTAGGGGATTTTAGGAGGCTCAGAGTAGGAAAGCGACACACCCAAGGTCTCAGCTGGTAATCGTTGTTGGGATTTGAACCCTGGTCGGCCTGAGTGCAGGGCAGTACGCCTTGCAGGTGTTTCTGTTTGTGGATAGATTTGTGAGGGGCCCCAGTCTCTGAGCCTGAGTTCATCTAGGACAATCCTTGGGGCCAGGTGGCCCGGCCTATAGCGGTGCCTCATTGACCCTTGTCTGAAAACCCCCTGGGGTGGGAACATCAGAATCACTGCTGTTTCCTCAGCTCACCCTTTGCCGAGGCCTTGTGTCAGCCTGGCCCTTATCCCCTCCAAGGGGGCAGACTGCTGCGGTATCGTCAGGAGTCTGTGCCTTCCCTTGTGCTACACGGGACATCCCCGGGGTGGGGGGCTGTATATTGCAGGGAGGTGGTAGCAGCTCCAGATCCACACTCTGGCCTGGGCTTCTCCCCGCCCCACCCAGGAACTCATTGGGGACCTTGGTATGGTCCTGCAAAGAGGCAGGAGCTTCAGCTGCAGGGGAGATAAGAGGCTCCTAAAGTCCCTGAGGACGCCTTCTTGGCCACATGGCCCCAAAGTTACACAGTGATGTTGGCTGAGCCTCTGTCCTCCCTCACTCTGGTCAGCTAGGTGTCACCTCTTCAGTCAGTACCCGGGGCCCCCAGCCAGCTGAACTATATGCCCTGTTGATGTCTTTTCTAGAGTACATCACTGCTGTAGGGGAGGGAAAAAAAGCTGACTCTTAGGTTCTGCATCAGAGGCCCAAAATTAAATGACTTTTGACAGATTAAACTGAAAAATGACAGGAGAAAAGGCATTCAAATGTTATTTGATATTAATGTTTTAAGTTCTTTTTTTTCTGCACATGGAGGCCTTCACAGAAAAGTGAAGAAACAAAGAAACAGACCTGGAGCCTTGTATATCATCTAAGTCCATTTAGAACCATTTGGGCTCCTAGGCGTGACAAATTGTGGGAGGCCAATATACAGGGGAAGCTGATAGAAGATGAGGGTTATTTTAGGAAGGTTGGTGTGTGCAGAACCCTCTCAGTGTTGACTCTGTCACTCGTGATAAGGGTCATTCTCCTGGTATGGGCGTGGAGAAAGGGGACACCCTTACAAAGGGACATTTATGTCCTGCTTTTAGGCAGATGGGGACAGCTTTGTGTTTGCTGCTCGACTGCCTTCAGCTCAAAGTTTTATGCCAAGAGGTGCCAAAGTGGCATATTTTGGGGTGGCATATTCCGGCCCACTGCGCTGCGCCCGGATCCATATACTTGCCCCCGCTTCTCTAGACAATGTCGTAATGCGCCCCAGCAGGCCGGTGTGAGGATAAAGCGAGAAGGTAAATGAAGGCATCCTGAGAACCATGGAGTGTTGTAGGGGGTGCAGTGGCCCCTCAGCCTTTCCCCCTAGTGCTGACCTCTCCAGGGGGTTCTGATCCTTTATCACCCCCCTGCCAGAGACAAGCTGGGATGGGGACAGCCGTGGAAACAAGCGGCCTGGTTTACTCCAGCCAGAGCTGCTGGCCGAGGGCCTGGACGTGCTGTCTGCAGGGCGCCCCCTGCTGTCCATCGCCGCAGATCGTCCCGCCTTGTTTGGGAATGAATGACGGACGGATGGGTTCCCCCATTCCTGAGTACGTAACCTCTTCTCCAGACGGGAGTGCCACAGCGCAGTGTGAAGCAGGAGCCAGGTCTGGTGTGCCGCCCTCCTCACGCACCAAGATGCGGCAGGCACAGGAGCGAAGGGTAAATACCACCCATCGCTTGTTCTCAAGCCCGGGGGAGCTTACCCTTTCTGTGTCCTGTTTACGAAATCTTTGCCTGCCCCAAGGTCATGAATAGTTTCCTGATTCCTTTCTAGAAGCTTTTGTTTTACTTTCCATGGTCTATACGCAAACAAACAAACAAACAAACAAACCCCTCTAAATTTTGCTTAAAGATTGGTTGCTGGGGAATGAAATCCAGTTTGGGGCAAAAATAGGTAAAAACACCTAAGGTTTGGTTTCCTGAGCTGGGAAATGGGGATAATTGTCATAGGGTTTGTCATGACATTAAAGAGATAATACAAGTAAAGTGCTCAGAGTAGGGGTGGGCACTCAGTGTGTAAAATTCAATATAGGCTCTCGTTATTGATCCGGACCCACCTAATTGTTTTTATGGCCATCTGGGTTCTGTTTGACAGTGATGGTCAAGGAGGTAATTTCCATTTTCCTCTCTTACAACCCGCACAGCATAAACATGCTCATAAATGCAGGCACTTAGAAGTATTTCGCAGGACAGAGTGTATCTATTTTTAGTGATTCCTGTGCCCCCATCAAATGTCCCCACTAAGTGAAACGGAAGAGAAGACAGGTTCCCCGCCCCTCTCCTGGGAATAGATTGGGGAGGAGCTGTCAGCTGAGAAGCTGGAGGAAGGCCAGGAGGAGGAAGACAAGTCTCTCAGTTTTGCCTTCAGAACTGGGGAGTGATCAGGATGCAGGTGTGGAAGGAGAGTGTTTGCTACAAAGGGTGAGAAAAATAGCTTGTAGGAGCCTTTGTTCCTTCAGGACTAATTGCCTTGGATGGGCTGTTAATAGGAGTCATTATGTGGTTATTGAGAAGGGAATGTGATGAGCCCAGCTCTGAATAGCTAAATTCAGGGGTCTCCTGGTTTAATGTTTTTTCCTCTGCAAATAGGGAGCCAGGCACTTTCTCTGGAACTCCCTAGAATTAGGCGTTTTAAGGCCAGCTTGAGGGTGCTTATGAATTTCTGGGGTAGCGAATGGGAAGGCAGGGAAGAAAAGGAAAGGAAGAGTGAGAAGGGAGTTAGGTCGGGACAGCAAGAAGGATGGAATGAAGGAGAGAGATGGGAAGAGAGAGGGTAAGGAGGAGAAAGAGGGAGAGAGACAGGAATGGGAAGATAGAAGGGAGAGAGAGGGGACAGGGAAGGAAGTAGGTAACGGGAGAGAAGAAAGGGGGAGAGAAGAAAGAGGGAGGGGGAGGGCTAGAGAGAAAAGGAGCAAGGAGAGAGAGGCAGAGAGAGGGAGAAAGAGAGAGAACATTAACTTTAGGCTACATTCTAGAGCGTGAATTCTGGACTGGGCTGGAATCATCAGTATCACCTGGGACCTCATTCCAGATGCTGGTTCTCAGGCCCAGCCAGCCCTGCTGATTTAATCTCTGCATTTAACAAGCTCCCCCGGTGATCACTCTGCATGTTCACGTTTGAGTAGCCCTAATTTGGAGCTCATCAGGTAAGGGAGACAAAGTGGCCTAAAGGGTCTGGGGCTTGGAGTGGCCTTGTCAGAGCCAGGAGGACTATCAGGGAGGCAAGCTGGGTGTGATCTTGCTGATAAGATAAGCTGATAGTATTCAGATGGAGAAAAGTGCTCAGGAGAGAGAGCAGAAGAGGGGGTTGGAGAGGGTCGGGAGGGGCGAGTTTGGAGCAGATGCTCAGAGGTGGCATTTGTAGAAGGACTTAGAGAAGGTGAGGGAGCCAGCCTGCAGATGTCAGAAGTGGCCCATGTGGCACTTACAGGGTGGCTTCTGTCCCGAGTCCTTCACTGTATGAGTTCACTCAGTACTCACGCCCCTGAGGGGGAGGGACATACCTCCTACCCCCTTGCGTGTTTGGCCCCAGCCCCACAATTCAAAGCCAGGAGGAACCTGAGCAGTTCCTGCCCCATTATCCTCCCTGCAAAGCCTCGAGTCACTGGTGCAGATGGAAAGAACCACCTCTGAGCCTTCGTGGTTGTCCCCTCTGCAACTTCTCAGCCACCACCCGTGTCACCAGTGCATCTATCTGCCTGACGCCCAGTCCTGGAAAGTCTGGTTTTCTTTGCAAGGCCAGAGACCCTTGCACTTAAGATGGTGGCTAAAAATGCAGTTGGTTTGTGGCCAGGAGGGTGATGTGCTTTAGGTCCCTTGGAGGTGGGTTGGGGTGGGGCAACATGTGCTGACTTCCCATCTTACCGCCAGAACCTAAATTGTGCAGCGATGCTGGCCTCTGGAGCCCAGAGAGCTGGGGATTTGTGACTCGGGGCCAGAGGGGTGGCTGAATAACGGCAAGAGCAGCCACAGCTGTGGACTCAGGATCAGGGGGCCAGGATCCTAATTCTAATCCATGCCACCGATGAGCTGTGTGACCCTGGGCAAGTGGGCTTACCTCTCTGTGCCTTAGTTTCCTTAACTGTAAGATGAAGTTCATAAAAATATTATCTACCTGTACGGTTGTTTAGAGCATGAGTGTTATCAGTTCTCAATAATAAAAATAATAGTAATGACTTTCGTTTGTATCACTTGCTCTTATTCCTCTATGACTTCCCCCATCATTGGCTCAGTGATTTAGTTCAGGGAGCGTTTCCTGCCCGCAGAGAGGAGTCAGGTGTTTGAAAAGAACCTGCGAGAGAGGACACAGGAATGGTCCCTCCCAAGCCAGGGAGAGCCTGGGCAAGGGCTGCCCCTCAGGCTTCCCCTTAGGCGGTGAATGGGGTTCTTCCAAATGGCTGGAAATGAGGCTTTCGTGTACAGCACCCCCCCGCCCCTTCTTCCCCGTTTGAAGGGTGTGCCGCCACCTTTGGGGCCAGGGGCAGGTCATAGGGCTCCTCTGTGAGTTATAAACCTCCCAGGCACCTGCCTGGCCAGACCTGGTGTGCTTCTTTCCTTTTGCCCCCGGGGGTGTTTGGAAACTGATGGCAGGTGTCGGGTGTTTTAAGAAGCCCTTTGTCAAGCCCGAAGGAAATCTGTAGTTCCTTCACACCTTGCAGCTCGCGGCTGGTCAGTGTGTGCACGTGATGGGCAGTGGGGCTGCCCAGGGGCTTGATTCAAACCAGTTTTAAATTAATTCAAGATGTCATAGGACCTGTGGATGGCGCAGCCTCTGTCTGCCACCTGTGGGGGGTTTCTCAGACTCCCCCCAGCCCAGCTGGTGCGGGCCAGGTCCAGGCTCCGCTGAGCAGTGGCCGAGTCCTTCCAGGGCCTGGCACTCAGACCTCCTTGTCCTGGCGCCCTGGCCTCAGGGTCCTCCCTTCTCTCAGCTCACTGCAGCAGTCCTGAGGCCAGGGTGCCACGCTCTTCTCCAGATGTCTGGGTGAGCTGGTCTCCCCGCTCTGCAAGCCATTTCCACCCCCTTTCCTCCTGGCTGCTTCCTCTTGCCAGTCCACCGGGGGGCCCGCGGGTCTCAGGCACGTCTTCCTGCCTTGCGGGCGGGCGCTTTCCACCCCCGTCCTGACCTCCTCCTCGAGGCTGTGGGCTCCTTGCTGGTTCAGCATCTCTCCTTTCCAGACTCTCCGCTGACTCAGTGAGTGGAGGAATGCTCCTCCTTCTCCCCAAAGCCAAAGGTTCCCTATGCTTGCTTTCTAGAATTGTCTTTCTTGTTACAGTCTCTGCTCCCGCTTTCCACCAAAATGTCAAGGAGTTCCTATTTTCTCAGGAGAACGGGGAGGAGAGGGGAAAGGAAATTCATCTGGCGTTTGTGTTGCATGACCAGCATGAGGCTGAGCTTTATCAGACCACTCTTATCGAAATGCTGTTTTTCTCTTTCTGTCCTTTTCCTTCTCTCCTTCCGGGAGGGCTGATCCACCCCAGTCCAAGTGACTCAGAATCTCTGGGGGTGGTGCCAGGCCTGGGTGTTGTGTTGTTTTGTTTTCTCCAGGTGTCCCAGGTGATTCTCATGGGCAGCCAGGGCTGAGAGCCACTGCCTCAGGGTCATAGTTGTTATTAGGACCAGAAATCCCAGAGGCCATAGCCATTGTAGGGGAACAGCGGTAGCTAGTGATATCAACGGGGACATGGCATGCCTCTCCTTTTTCCTATTGTCCTTTACCTTTGCTCCTATTTTAAGCCCTAACCTCAGAGTCACAAGATGGCTGCAGCAGCTCCAGGATTCATATCCCCTCGCTTCAAGTCCTCTGGAAAGAACATTGTGGACATAAAAGGGGGGGCTGTAATAAACCTCACAGGGTGACCTGGACAGAAATCCCCACCTGGGCAGGTCACAGGAGGGTAGTCACGCTCCAGGCCT
>CM053506.1:5508026-5564400 GCA_028627145.1 Eidolon dupreanum
TTTTTTTTTTTTTCCTTAGAATTGATAATGGCCTCTTTTGTTTGCTTAGTTTTCTGTATACTTATGAATTCAGCCTTAGATATTCGGTCACAGTCTATCACATGCTTAGTTACAAAAAAAAAACCAGAACATACTCTAGCTAGAAGAGGAATTCATTACAGGGTGTTGCCTAGCTCCAGTATCTCCAGGCAGAAGGAGGGTCAGGCTTGGAGACATCACAGCCAGGGACAGTGCTTAGGCCGTATGGCCGGATGTCAGGGATGCCAATCTTCCACTGCTGTCCCTTTTACATTCCCCTGAAAAGCAGGTGTTTTTCATTGACACCTGGAGCTGAGGGCACATGTTCACTACCTAGCTGCAGGGGAGACTGGGAAAGATCTAAGTTCATCTTTCTGTATAATTTTCAGCCTTAGATATTTAGTTACAGCCTAGTTGCTCTCTAGACCTGCTGCACAATGGCGATCCTCGGATCTCCCTTCAACATCTTTCTAGATTTTTTCTTTATCCCTCTCCTATGATGGACTTACTTCCTGGATCCCATGTCTTTCTCTTTCTCATTTTGGTGCTACATCTCCTCCAGTAACATTCTGAAAAAGGGTATCTGAGAGAACATTTTTGACTCTTTGAAGTCTGAAAATGTCTATTCTATTCTTACAGTTAATTGATAGTTTAGCTAGATAATAGAGTTCTAGATTGAAAATACTATTCCTTCAGAATTTTGAGTTGTTCCACTGTCTTCTAGCATCTAATAGAGAGAAACTCAATACTATCATAATTTTTGATCCTATGTATGTAGACATTTTTTCCTCTTCTCTATTGAAGTTTGTAGAATCTTCTCTCTGAAATTTAATCATCACATGCTTTCGTGTAGGTTTATTTTCATCTACTTTTTGTTACTTGGAAAGCCTTTCAATTGGGAAATTCAGGACCTTCATCTTGAATTATTTTTTTGATGTTTTCTCCCCTCTGTTTTCTCTGCTCTCTTTCTGGGATGCCTATTATTTTGATGTTGGACCTCTTGAAGCCATCTCTAACTTTCAATTTTTCTTTCTTTGCATTTGCTCTACTGTTGGGAGATGCCCTCATCTTTAACTTCCAAACCTTTATTGAGGTTTTTGTTTCTGCTATCATAAAATTATAATTGGTTCTGGGCGTTTCTTTTTTAAATATAATTTTGTTCTAATTTCATGGATTTAATATTCTTGCTAATTTCTTTGATAATCTAAGATCTGAGAAATTAATGATTCTCCCCTTCTCTCAAAGATTTTCTCTTCCTGCATAGTCTGTTTCCTCCAACTTCCTTTATATACTTATTTTGGTCTATCTTTCCTGTTAGAAGTTTTCCTCAGATATCTGGTTACTCTTGCCTGTGTAGTCATATTTAAAAATAGATACTAATTGGCTGCTCTGATTGAATGAATGGGCTTGTCAACTGCAGGCTTCACTTTTTCAGTGTTTATCATTTCAGTGATTTTTTTCAGCTTTTGCTGCACAATAGAATCACCTGGGGAACTCTTATAACTAGCATGCCTGACCCCTTCCCGATTAATTACATCAGAAGCTCTGGGGAGTGAGGCTCTGGGGTTGGTATGTTTTCAAAGCTTCCCAAGTGATTCTAATTGCAGGTAAAGTTCAGAGCCCTGCTGTAGGGCAATCTAGTTCAGCTATCTTGAGAAATAACAGCAACGCGAGTAGAATCTGTAAACTTGTAGTCATGCATGTCAAACCTTGTATACTATTTTCCCCATCTAAAACTGAAATGGTGGGAAATAAAGCAGGAAATTGTGTTTCCTCTGACAGAAGTCAATTCTAGATCAAGTATTCCTGAAAGAAAAGCTGGGAAACCATTTTCACCTGTCTATCATTTGTCCTTAGAGGACAAACAAATATGTTGGCACCCGGAGCTCTTTCGACTTGGTCAAACGCCCCCCGGGGAGGAATTTTCCGATCTCCTGCTTCTTTGCCAGCGTTCTGAGATCTGAGTTGGGGAAGAGGACTGTGGGTCTCCACGGCTAATACGTAAGCTTTGATTTAATTTCCTGTTTTCAGTCGTTTCTCCCCATAGTTCCTTGGGGTCTCCCACTGCAGAGATCCAGTTTTACTTTTTCCAGAGACTCAGCTCCAGTGTTTGCTGGGGCAGAAGGGGCATCTGGTCATCTGTGGGGAGTGGGACGTAAGCAGGATCTAAATACAGCGTAGGTGGACCTTCAGAGAATCATCATGCTGCGAACCCCCTTCAGCCCGACTGCCAGGGCCCTGGTGCTGCTGGTCTCCGGTGGCAGGACCCTCAGTGTAATCAGGTTGAGTCTCGGCTTTCTCCACTCAGCTTTCTGGGTTCTACTCAGTTACAACTTATCCATTCGCTTTCTAGCTTCTGAAATTTTGTTCTTGCTGTTTTTCATTCGTTTCGTTCTGATGAATTTGTTCCTTTAAAATATCCCTTTACTGTGGTTTTCATGGGAGTCAAGGAAGGATCACAGGTGACTGTGTTCAGTCCATTGTCTTTCATCAATGTCTTCCCTATCACATAGTAAGAATTTATGGTATCTCTTCGTATGGACATGAAAGTTACTTCAACTTTAGTAAATGGCTAGTTGACAGTTGCAAAGTTAACTGTTCAGGTGTAATATATTTTCCACGAGGCACAGACTTTACTGCGAACAACATGGTCTTTTGGAAACTAGCAGGGTGATGGGCTGTGTGAGAGGAAAGGCTCTGTGTTGAACACTGATAGGACAAATGTTTTTTAATTGACAGATTGGTTCCCATTCTGCACAGAAATGCAATGGAATGTCCCACCGGTGCTGCAGAGTGGTGAGCGCAGGGATTTATGCTGTCTTTCTTCGTGCGAGTTTCCATTCACAGTTGCTTCTGGAATATGTCCTGCGACTTCCTTTCCCTGAAGGCTAGAGTTATACATTTAATGTTATTTTGGACATAAATGCCAGGATCTGTAAAGCTGAACCCTGAGCCATTCGCTGAGAAATGCGTTTGACTGAAATAAAAGAAGTCAAAGCTTCTGGGTATTGGATCTCCAGGGAGATGTCTTGAAATAGGGATCCATGTGGTTCTATTTAAAAAAAATTTTTTTTTTAAGTTTTCAATTACAGTTGACATCACGTGCTTCTATTTTTGACCAGGTAGTTCAGGCAGCAGCTGGAGGTGAGCAAAGGGGTCAAGGGTCCATGGGAGAATCTGTTGTCTGAGTGGTTCCTGTGTGCTTGCTGGGGAAGGGCCATGCACAACTGTGGCCAGGCTGAGGACCGGGTTACTTGAGTGAGACCCTAGATGGCAGGTGGGGACGGAGGTGTAGGGAAATCCGGACTCTTGGCTACAGGCAGGTTGCCAACTCTGGTGAACTTTTGATGAACCATTTCAGTGTTTTATCCTCCCTACGTGGAGGCAGCTCTGGGGAGCAGAAAGAGGCCATATTACAAGGCAGGAAGGCAGACCTCGCCGGTGTAGAGAGCTCCCCTCTCACTAACTTTCTTTGGGCGTTGGCAAACTTTTTCTATACAGGGCCAGATAGCAAATGTCTTGGGCTATGGGGGCTGTAGGGTCTCTGCTGCGTATTCTTTTGCTTTTTTTTTTTTTTTTTTTTTTTTTTTTTACAACCCTTTACAAATGTAAAATGGTTCTTAGGTTGCTGGTACACAGAAAGAGTCTAAGGGCAGGATTTGGCCTGTGGGCCATAGATTGCCAACCCCTGCATCACATGGCTGTGTTTATTTCCCTCGTAAAACCTCCTACGACCTGAGTTATTTTGTTTTCTCTACTGGTATGTGAATGCCACAGGGGCCAAGGCCGTGGCTGCTTTATTCTCTGTTCTGTCCTTAAGGCCTAGTGCAGTGCCTGGCACAGAGGACAACTCCAGTGTTGGCTGAATGATTGAATGGGTTATTAGTTTTAATTTCCTCTCTGGTAACTCATCTGTGAAACAAGGGACGTGAACTGGGTGGTCTCTGAAGGACCTTCCAGAGTTCACGTTCTGAGATGCTAATTCACTGAGCAGTGTGGTTCTTGGGTTTTTACTATAGCTATGTGTGTGGAATTTTCAGACATCCCAGCAGGTAGAGGAAAAGCAGATAGGCCCTATGAGCTGAGGACTGGCTCTTGCCCGCATCCCTCTGTGGCCTCAGGCCTGTCCTGCCTATGCGGGATGTTTCTGTAAACACCAACCTGATCCTACCAATCTGACAGTTTGCTGCTCCAGCCCTTGTCCAAATAGGTGTGGTAGTCAAATGATTCAACAACTGGCACAAGCATAGGCACTGACCAATCAGGACAGATGCTGGCCGCAGACAACTGGGGCTGCCATGGCAACACCTACAGATGCTCTCTCTGCCCGCTTCAGCCTTGCCCTGGCTATTCACCTGGGCATGAGCGCTTCATGCCTCTCATCTATGTTCATGCTGTTTTTTCCACCTGGAGTGTCCATCCCCAAACTTATTTTCTTTTGCCTGGCAAACTCCTAAGCATCCTTTAATGCCCAACTCTTCTATCTCCTAGGCACACCTAATTGCTCCTTTCTCTGCAATCCCAGAGCACTGAACTCTTCTCAGGCATGCTGCTATGGAATTATCACTGACTTGGGTTTGTCTCCCCTCTGGACTCAGGTCCTCAATGCCTGGCTCCTAAAAGCCTCAGTAAATGTTTACAGAATGAAAAGGATTTAAATCAAAAGAGTGAGACTCAGGTGGCAGATTTCAGGGACCATGAGCCTGGGATTGATACGACATTTCCTCTCCTGGGTTTTGACACTTGGCTTCATCACAGTTGCAAGCGGGTATTTTTGTGAGGCTCTTGCATGTTGAGAGAATTGGATGGCAGCCCCAGGCAGCTGGTTCTTCAAGAACTGGCATGTGTCCTAATGGTGCCCAGACCATGGTGGCCATCTGCAGGAGGCGGGTGATTTGGAGGAGGCAAAGCTTCAAGGCTTGGAGGGGGACGATGAGCCTCACACCAGGAGTCCCTCGCCTCCCTGGGCCCTGGCGAGATTCCTCGGAAAGGACTGATCTCTGGGTTCCCTTTGAGGTCCCTCCAGAGGTAAAGTCAGCGATTCCATGAAAGAAGTAAAGAAGTATTGGGTTATTGAATCGGATACTTTACCTGCTGATCTAATACTACCGACTCTTTAACTACCTCCTCTTCTGGGAGTCTCCCGGGCTCTAAGTCAGAGCCCCTCCGTGGGACCCTGAGCCCTCTGGCACATGGTGCACACGGCACCGCTGTTGTTCTAGACCGACACCTCCCTTTCTCTAATGCAGAGAACCCAAACAGTCTCACGCTGGAGTAATGGCTCCTGCTGCTCCTTTGCTCTTGCGCTTCCCTGACCTTGACAGAGCCCTTTTCTGGGACTGTTGCTAATGGGCCTTCACGTGATAATATCCCAGCTCTGGGAGAAAAAAGAAGGCACAAGCCACTTGGAGCCACTTTTCAGGTTCCCCGGTGCCCTCTTATGAAAGCCAAAATGATGGATCCCCCCCAGCCACGCCCCCGTGGGGCCTTTACCCCTCCTGGTTTGGCCCCTCTGCTGCTGGAAATGACGCTGCGTTTAATAACCCTTGACTGTGCAGACTCCACCTCCCCTTACTGAGTAATGGCCACCTCTCCTTAATGGTCAACAGCTACCCCTCGTTTTTACAGCCTTCCAAGGACAAATGAACACATGCTGAGAGCCAAGGCTGGGGGGCCTCGTCGGCGACCGAGTGGGGAGGACCCACCAGTGGATGCATTTGGAGTGCTCAGTGAGTTTGCTGAGGCCTGACAGATTCCTTTAATAGGATGGTGGCTCTCTGGGCTCTCAGTAACGTTTGTCTTTTCCCTCCAGTTCCACCTTGGAGCTCGTGGCCTGTCTAGAGGCCTGATGTCCATGTCCTTGGCTGGTCCTGCTTCTTCCCTCCTGGCTGGAGGGTAGAAACGAACGAGCTTGTGGAACCTGACCTGGCTGACGGCTTGGGTGGCAGCCTTGACGATTGTCTAAGTGCTGTACGGCGGCTGCAGGAGGCTTCCTTGGGATGGGGGTGGCTCACTGGGGGACGTCCAGCAGGGTCGTGAGGTGCCTCCGAGTCAGGCCTCCAGAGGGTGCGAGCACAGGATGCAGAGTCTTTGTGGGGTCTGAGGTCCACGTGTTGGCAGAAAACCTTGTTCAGAAAGCCAAGCTGTGAGCCAAGCTGCAGCACCCCCAGTGGGTCCCCGACTTTGGGTTCTCATTCCAGCTCTGGCCTCTGACATCCTGTGGGACCCCAGATAAGCATCCTCTCTCCTTCAGGTTTCTTATCAGCAAAGCCAGGATTTGGGTAGTGACGCGAGGTCGCTTCTGGCTCTGCTAGCCCAGCTTCACTGTCATCAGGGGGTCCCTTAGCTCCTGTTCCAGCCCCAGGATGGTGACCTCATGACCTCAGTGTAGTCATGGTGGGCTCCTCCCTCACTGGAGGAGATGAGGCAAGGAACTTTGGCCTTGTCGAAGGTCCCCTAGTTGGAGGGTAGGGACCAAGGTCAGCACCTCGGACGTAAACCTCACACTTGTTTTGCTGCCTTAGAGCCCCGCCTGGGCCTGGCTCCTTTCAGGGGACTGGTGTGCACAGTCCCACTGTGCTAGCTTTCTGGTGTGGCCGTACAAACCACCACAACCCTAGTGGCTTAACACCACACTCACTCATTATCTTACAGTTCTGTGGGTCCAGAAGTTGGACACACGTTTCAGTGAGCTAAAATCAGGGTGCGGGCAGGCCTACTTTCCTTCTAGAAGCTCTAGGGGAGAACCTGTTTCCTTGCCTTTTCCAGCTTCTGGAGGCCACCTGCATTCTCTGGCTCGTGCCCTCCATCTTCAAAGCCACTGAGGTGGGGCTCTCTTTCACGCGTTGTACCTCTCCTGCCTCTTCTCCCTTCTCACATCTCTGACCCACTCTGCCTCCTCTTCTGCTTTCAAGGACTTGTGATTAGACTGTGCCCATCCAGATAACCCAGAATAGTCTCCCCATCTCAAGGTCCTTAACCTTATTCATACCTGTAACTCCTGTGGCTGCGTAAGGTGGGTGACATATTCATAGGTTCTGGGGAGTAGGGTGTGGACTTCTTTGGGGGACATTATTCTGCCTACCACCTACCCTACTCTAAGGCTTGGAGCTTGAGCCATGACAGTTTCCCTTTGGGGTCCTGGTTCAGGTGCTGTTGGATGCCTCCTCTTGGGAGCCCTCCCTGATTGCACCAGGCAGAGGCGGCTGCTCTGAAGTCTGCACTCCTATGGTCCAAGGTGCTCTTTGTCATACTTATGTGGCTGTGCTCATGAGCAGGTCTCCCTCCCTAACTGGGGAAGTGTGAGCGGTGACCTTACCTTCTCTCTGGGTCACCTGTGTGTGGGCATGACGAGTGAGCATACAGCGCTGGTCTCAGGAGCAACTTCATGAGCTCTTGGGTAGGATGGAGCGCTTCGCAGGGGCTCGGGCGTTGCGGACAGGGCCTGCCCTCAGCACACTTCCACTGATCCTCTTCTTTGATCCTTGGATGATCTTGGTGTTAAGAGGAAGCCCGGATGGTAATCTCTTTTACAGGGAAGGAAATAGAGGCTCCGAGAGGTCATGGCTGTCGGGCTTCCAGGCAAAGGGATAGAGCAGAATTCTAAGTCGGGCTTCCCTGCCTGCCTCTCAGGCCTTCTCCCCACCTCAGTGATTCTTTATTCTCAAACTGCCTGTTGTGGGTTAAGTTGTGGCCCCCACGAGTTTAGATGTTCAAGTCCTAATTTGGAAATATGGTCATTGTGGATGGAATGAGGTCACGCTGGAGTAGGGTGGGCCCCTGATATAATGTGACGAGGTGTCCTTACCGAAGGGGAAATTTGGACACAGACACACACCCAGAGAGAAGGCCATGTGAAGATGGAGACACTGGGGTGATGCTTCTACGAGCCAAGCAATGCCAAGGAGTGCTAGCCCACCAGAGGCAGGAGGGAGGCGTGAGGCAGGTGCTCCCTCACTGCCCCCAGAAGGCAGCAAACCTGCTGATACCATGGTCTTGGACTTCCAGCTTCCAGGTCTGTGAGAGAATACATTCTGTTGTTTCAGCCTCCTAGTGTGGGGTGCTTGGTTATGGCTGCCCTGGGAATCTAAGACACTGCCAGTAAATAGAGGCCCGGTCCTCAGTGGTTCATAAAGCCTGGCTGAGCTGGCCCCTCCTGGGCCTCCAGCCTCCTCTCCCTGCCTGCCCTCCCTCCCTCCCTCCCTGTGGTCCAGCCACCCAGACCTTCTGCATATTCATTTCTTAAAAGCTCCACTGGGGTATGATGTATGCACAATAAGATGCATGTAAAATATACAATTTGATGAATTTTAAAAAGATTTTTATCAAAATATAACTAATATACAATGTCGTATCAGTGTCAGGCATACACTATAGTTATCCAACATTTATGTACCTAAAGAAGTAATCACCGTTGTATGTCTGGCAATCATCTGACACTGCACAATGCTATCCCAGTGTGACTGACTATTCCCTGTGCTCATACCACATCGCCAGCACTTACTTGTTTTATGCCTGGAAATTTGAACCTGTTATTCCCTTTCCCCTTCCCCCCGCCCTTTCTGATTTTTCAATTATAGTTGGGGCAAAAATAACATATTCAGTGTTATTTTATAGTAGTTTCAGGTGTACAGCATAGTGGTTAGACATTTCTATAATTTACAAAGTGATCCGCCTGACTCTAGTACCCACCTGGCATTATCCATATTTGTTACTATATTATTGACTGTTTTCCCTGTGTTTTACTTTACAATTTTGATGAGTTTTGACGTATGTATACGCCCGTGCAACCATCATCAGTATCAAGGTAGCGGGCAGAGCAGTCTCCCTTGGTAATTGCTCCCCGCTGCCCCACCTCCCAGCCTGGGCAGCCACTGTCAGTATAGTTTGCATTTTCTGGAATTTTGTATAAATGGCATCTTCCAGTAAGTATTCTTTTTGATTTTTCCAGTCATTTGGCGCTTCCGCTGCCCTCCTGACACGAGGTCTGATCTTCCTCTTCCTATCGCCTCCTCACCCCCGTTAACTTCCCTCAGCTCCCTCAGTCCTTCAGCAGCCTCCCCTGACGCCCAGCCCAGCCCCCATTTAACAGGCTTTGCAGCCACCCAGACACTTACACAGGTGCATTTTACGGCATCTGTGTGATTGATTAACGCCTGTCTCACCCACTGACCTCTACAAAGGGCAGGCCCGTGATGGATTCTGCTCCCCATTCTCCCTGGTACCTGGCAAATGGGTGGCACAGAGGATGCACCCGAGGGACAAATGCACCCATGTGATGGGAGCAGCAAACTCATGTCGCTCAGGAGCTGGGTCTCTGCAGCCAGCCTGCCCAGCCGTCTTAGGGCCATCAAGCCTGCCTCCCTCTGCCTCCAATTTCCCACCGTTAAAATGAGCACGATGATGGTACCCACCTCCCTGCCTTGTGAGGTTTAAGGGAGATGACGTGTGAAAGGAATTTCAAAAAGCACCTGACACATACTTAGTGCTCAATGGTGGTCAGAAGTTTTGGGGACTATCAAGGAATATAAGATTGTTCTGTGGCTTGAAGCCGAATTTGTCTTTTTCCAAATGGGTCTGTGGACTAGCTTTTTCCTCCCTTCTCGCTCACAAGCCCCATAGTTACAAGCCTCTTGTTGGATCAGCGGTGCTGGAGAATTAGTTGAGCATCAGATAATCCCTGGGGCGAGCCGGGTTCCAGGCCAGGGTTGGGATTTCTTTAGTTGCCAACAGCACTGTGCTCTCTTCAAGTCCTCTTGCTGGGCACCCAGGCTACACTTATTCAGTGCAGATGTTTATGCAGCAGACACTGAATAACGGCCCCGAGGGACCCAGTGGAAGGTGGAGCCGACAGGCGGGCAGGTGAGGAGCAGCTGTGGCTGTGGAGGGGGGATTTCCCAGCAGCCGCACAGCTCTGGAGACCCTCAGGCCCCTCAAGCCAGTGCTCATGGGTCATGTCCCCGCCTCCGGATAGGCTGCTCAGGGAGAGGCTTTGTCTAGGTTGATGTGACCGTGCTTAATGGAAGGAGCCCTAAAGATACGATCAGGGGACATCAGGCTCCGTGCAACAGGGGGCTAGGCTGGGCCAGGCCTGTGTGGGGTCGGGACTCAGGGCGCAACTCTGGACATCGTAGTCCATGTGAGTGGTGTCACCTGGAGTTGTGTGGTTTGTAACCTGTGTGGCCATTCATGGATTAGCGTTTCAAGGCCAGGGCTCAGACCCCTGGGAACACTGAGGAAAGCAGTAAGGAGTAGAGGGAAAAGCTGGTGATGTGTGGGGCAGAGCAGATGGCACAGAGCCAGCTCTTCCACTAAAGCTGAGGATGGCAGGCAAAGCCTCTCAGAGCCTGTTCTGATTCTTCTGTAACGCAGGGGTCAGCTGACATGCCTCACTCATTGTCGAGGGTTGTTGGGAGGGTGAGGTGCGCTGGGGAGTGTAGATTCTTTCTAAGCTGCTGAGTAGGATGGGCGAGACTTTCGCCCTCTGGAGTGTGGTCCAGGTTTGTTATACAGGCTCTCTGAGTGACACCTGTCCCCGGGAGAGGCACCAGGGCATCGCTGCTTCCACATGAGATTTTGGTTTTCTGGGGTTTCTTGGGCCCTGGAGTCTGCGTGAAAGAACCAGATGGATGTTAGGGGGTGCCCCAAAGGGGCTGCAGGGCCTCCTCCCACCAGCGTCCTGTGTCTGGGGACGACACAGCTGCAGGTGGCCAGAGGAAAGCAGACTGAGCAGGTCTGAGCAGTGGGGGCTTCGGGTGCCATCTGGCAGGTGTTTCCTGAGGCCCAGGCTGCTCTCTGCTCAGGGTCCTCAGGTGGTGTCTGCACACTGGCAGCAGGACACAGTCCTGAGGCACCCACAGCCCGCTGGTTCTTGTCTCCTGTGGTATTGGGTGGAGGGTAAGAGTGTGGGCTCTGGAGCTAGCTGGAGCGTGGTTCGAACCCCCTCTCCATCTCACGTTTCTGTGGCCTTGGGTGAACTGCTCTACTTCCCCAGGCCTCAGTTTCTCCACCTGCGAAGTGGGGAGAACAGGCACCTCCCTGGAGTCTGCCGTGAGAATCCAGTGAGCTCAGGGCCAAGCCGCTCTGTACAAACGAAGCACTCAGGGCAGGCAAGAAGGAAAAAGTGCCAGTGGAAGCGACCTGCCTGGGGACAGGCGCTAACAGTTTCGTTGAAGCAGGTCTTAAGGGGAGACCCCACTACCCATGGGGGTCACAGGTTCCTGAGAGCAGAGAAGTTGGCATGGCTTCCTGTCTGTCTGGGACTTTGCCCTGGTGGGCTGCCTCTGTGTGCGTGCGGCACATTCTTGCCTTCATAACTGGCGTGGGTGTTGGGGTCGGGGTCACCTTGTTTGCTCACTGCCCCAGGAACTACGAGGATATTTTTCGGAGGGAAAAATAACAGCAATGAAAGCCCTTAGAACAAAACCCAGTTAATCTCCAAGACTCCCGTACTGGAGGCGTTTCCAAATGCTGACCTGCTTTCACAGAACCCAGGACCGACACATGTGCAGGAAGTCCCGGACACACGGGTCACCCGCCCCCCCGGGGTCTCAGCCGCATACGTGGTGGTTCCACTTGTGAGTTCTCAAGGCAGCACCACGGAGGAAAATGGTGGCCTCTCTGTAACCTGTTGCCAGCTGGTCCTGGACGGCAGGTTCTTTGGGGAAATAGCAGGGCGGCAACCACTCTGAGTCACTTCTGTTTCTTGGGATGAGGCTGCACCCATCCGTCAGCATTCAGGGCCCGTCCCTTGCCACACACGGCTCACACACGCCAGGGCTGTAATGGGCTGGTTCACCCGTGGGTGCCGTGGCCTGGCCAGGAAGCATCTTTTTCAGCAGATAGCTGAACCCCAGGTACATGGACGCTCAAGGAAAAGTGCCAGGCACGGGCTGAGCTGGGTTTTTATGTGGGAAAGGAGGCGAGGAACCAGGGCTTTGAGGCTGGTATTTGAGGATCTCCCACCGCAGATCAAACAGTCTGAGGGGTTATGATGAATAATAATGGACAAAAGAAAGATGATTGATTTAGCATTTACTCGGTCAGACCCTGGGCTCAAGGTGCCTTCTCCGTGGGAGCTGGTGGTGACGGGGTCCCATGTGTCCCCATCCCAGTGGGGACATGCTTTCAAAGAATATAGTGTGGCATCTCAGAAATGATTAAAGGTATTTTAAAACTGACTCCATCTCCTAGGGAGAATTAAAGGCAGGAAGAATGTTCTCAGTGCAGTACTGCGAATTTCTCCAGCGCATTTCACAGGGCTGCATTCCCTAAAACTCTCCCTCGCACTCCATCCTCAACACCAAATTCTCCCTGAGAAGCTGCTGACTCCTCTTTTCCCTCTCACCTCCCAGACAAACGAGACGCAAATTTCCTTTCTACTGCTGCGTCCTCAATTTGTTGCCTTGTTTCGGCACCCCCAAGTTGGGTGAAGAAATGACTCCTTAGGGGATGGGGTGTGGAGATTGATGACTGCAAATTGTATAATTTAATGCTTTTTCATTTTCTCAGATGTTATTCTAAATAATCCTGATGTCACAATTTGCTGTGGTCAATGTTAACATCCCCATTTTACAGATGAGGAAACTGAGGCTTAAGGAGGCTAGGAAATCAAACACAGGTGTTTCTGAGACCAGGGCCCAGATTCTTGCTCACTAAGTTGAACAAGGGGACAACTTTCTCTAAAAGCGTGAGTATCCTTGGCGTTGTTTCCTTTCTGCTGCCTGTTTTTTTTAAAGGGCCAACTCTTCTAAGAAGCTTTCAGCCCTTCATATTTTCAGGGCCCTACTGTTCGTGAATACTCTTGTTTATTCCTCTTTGATTTGCACTCCATCCTGCATTCCCGGGGTGGGAACAGCAGTCAGCAGGCGATCCAGGTGTCCTTCGGTACCTGGCTTGTATGCTGTGTTAGTCACCTCGGGCTGCCATGACAGAATACCACAGACTGGATGGCTTCAACAACAGATATTTATTTTCTCACAGTTCTGGAGGCTGGAAGTACAAGGTCAAGGTGCCATCAGGTTGGTTTCTGGTGAGACCTCTCTTCCTGACTTGCAGATGGACAACTTCTCGTTGTATCCTAACATGGTCTTTCCTCAGCGCATTTTTAGAGAGACAGACAGACAGACAGACAGACAGAAAGGGGATCGTGATGGGACAAGGCAAAGAGGAAGAGAGGATAAGTCTAGAGTGAGCAGGAAATACTCAATTAGCTCAGAGCAAGTGCTGGAGGTAACGTGGGTTTTAACCCCTTTGACCTATATTTCCTCATCAAGAAAATGAGAATAATAGTAGTGTTTGCTTCATTAGGTGGCTTTGAGGATAAAATTAGATAATCTATCTAAAGGCCTTGGCACCATCTGTGGCAACTGGTCAATGGCCAGTAAACATTAGCAGACAGGGGAGTGACAGCAACGGGGTTGGGTCCCTGGAGCAGATGCTCTTGAATGCCAGCGTGAGGCATGAGTTGGGGCAGCAAGTGTCCCTCACTTTATGGGAATTGATCTCAACAATACGGCAGATTAAAGAGGAGGCTGCTGTGCTGGGCCAGGTGAGAGACGGTGCTTGGGGTCCCAGCGAGGGGACCCTGTGGCAGACAGGAGAGGACAGATGTGAGACTCAAGGCAAGTGAGGCAAGCATCCAGGGAGCTGTCTTGGATACAGAATGGGACAATCGCCTCGAGACAGGAACAAGTCGGTGTTTGGGCATCGGAGGCCAGAGTGAGGGGGGCTTGGGAGCCAGGTCCTCGTCTCACCGCTCAGAGGACGGGTGTGAGAAGCCGAAGCACCAGAGTGTTCTGTAAATCAGAGCGGCACCTGCAGTGGCTGACAGTCCCCTGAAAGCCTGGGGACCGCGTGGCTGATGAGAGAACGCGGGGATCAGGGGTCAAAGTGCTGTTGCTCCGCCTCAGACCCAGGGCAGCAGACAGTCAGCTCCGGGGGCCTATTCTCAAGGGTCCAGGCACCAGCCTGGGATGCTCAGCTGTCCATCTGGAAAGTCCCCAAGGAGGGTTTCCGTGAACCGCCGTGAAAATGGTCCAGGTGCAGGCGGCCCTAGCTCGTGGGGCCTTAGCACCTGCGTCCCTTCCAAATGTCAGCGCTCGGGGAGAGGATGGCTCTCGTCACAGCTCCCTCTGCCCTCAGCCTACTCCCGGTGCAAGACTATGTCCCCATAGCTGGAGGGGCTTCACATGCACCCCTGTCTTGCCCAGGGCCGGACCTGTCCTGATGAAGGGGCAGGTGTGGCGGTGTTTTTTCCGTGTCAGGCCGGTTTCATCATGGGGAGAAAAACAAACCAGCTCTAGGTTTCCCCTCGTGCTGTGCCATGAGTTTCTTTTTAGAACTGGGAGGAACGAAAATTTCAGTCGTATTTCTTGGCAGAGCCTTATCTGGGGAAGGAGGAGGAGCAACCTGGAGGTTTGGATCAGTGATGGGAGGGTAGGTTTCCCTGGGGTCTCACTGGCTCGAAGACTCCTTAGTGTCCTCTATGGAAGCCCCGGGCCCATCTGCGCTTCGCTGGACTCTGTCTGCAGGTCCGAGTGTAGCCGTGTGCTTTGCTCAGCTGCTGCGCCGACTCCTGCCGGAATACAGTGATGCTGCCACTCAGTGAGTGCTTCCTCTGTACCGGTCAAGTGCTTGATACACAGGAGCTCATTTCACCCTCATGACAGCCCTGTGCGGAAAATACTGTCCTTTCTGCCTGTTCTAGACATGGAAGCTGAGGCCCAGAGAGGCTGTTTCACTTGCCCAAGGCCACACAGCTAGAAATAGGTGGAGTCAGGATTTGCTCTAGACTTTTGACTTAGAGTGTGGCTCTGGGTCAGGGAGCTTCCTTGGTTGTAGCTGGCTTTAGTCTCTTGCTGCCCCACCCCGTCCCCAAGCTCCCTCAAGTGCCTTGCTGTTTTCTGGCCTCTAAGCTGCCGCACAGGTGCTTCCCTGGGCTGGAAGGCCTTTCTCCCTGGCCAACTCCTACTTTTTCTCAGGACCTAACTCAGTGACCACTTCCTGCAGGAAGCTCTCCCTGACCACCACCAAAGTCCAGGTTGGGTGCCTCTCCTGGTGCTCCTGGGCTTCCTCCCAGCAGAATGTTGACCACCCACTATCAGAAACGGGGCTCTACTTGTCCATCTCCTCCGCCAAGCCAAGCATCTTGAGGGTAGGGGCTGCTCACTAAATGTTTGATGAATAAATGAATGAGCGGTGGCTAACCTGGGTCTCTTGCTGCAATGTCTGAGATTATCAACCCCTTGTTTCCGGCCAGCAGTGTGGTCGCTGGGTTTCCAGTTCCCCCTTCCTCCATGTGCCTCAGTTTCTCATCTGGGAGATGGAGAGAATCATGGTTCATCCTTGTAGGGTTGTCTTGGGGCTTAAATGAGTGAACCCACACAAAGCACTCAGAGGCGCCCGGGTCACCGGTGAGCTATCCTTATCGGGCGGGTGCTTGTCATCCTGGGGAAGGGGTGGGGAGGCTCTGCCCCAGGCTGACCTACTTCTTCCTCAGGCACTGCTCTCTGGGGCGAATGACTCAGCGTTTGGAAATCTGGCTGCTTTTTAAGGAAGCCGGATCATTCCCCCACCAAACCAAAGTTATTCAGCGAGGTTAATCGCCAACTGCCGGATAGCAGAAAGTTGTCCGGATAAAACCAAGAGACCATTTGCCATGGAGGACAACAAATAAAATGTGTGTATGAGTGTGTGTGTGTGTGTGTGTGTGTGTGTGTGTGTGTGTGTGTGTGTGTGTGTTGGTGGGGGACAGGGGAGGGAGGCAAACGTGTCTTATATCGGCGACTCCAGGAAGGGGAGGAGCGCCTCTCCCCTTTACCTCTGTATTCTCTCTTGTTTTCCAAATTCTGCTCTCCGGAAGCGAGTTCCACCAGAGGTTCTGTGGACCGGCCCACTCCTGTATCCCCTTCCTGGGTGTGCCCAATGCACGCTAGTGTGCCGAAGACCCCAAGAAGTCCTGCAACAAAGAAGCCCTTGCAATTTTGTTGAAGACAGCGTTTCTCTAACTCCTTGACCAGGGAACCTCTTTCATGTACTCTTTTTACATATTACACCCATCAACATCCTGTAGTTCCAGAATGTACTTTGAGGCCACCACCCGCAACTCCCGCCCAAGTGACTGGCACACAGTTCACATGCCTTGTGATTGATCGACTTTTTAAAACTTAAGAATGAAAAATCAGTTAAAATTCATATTCATTTCCAAGGGCTGGGGGGGTTAAAACAAAAGAAATTTATTGTCTCACAGTTTTGGAAGGCGGAAGCCTGAGATCAAGGTGTCAAGAGGACCATGCTCCCTCTGATGCCTGTGGGGGAGGAGCCTTCGTTGCCTCTTCTAGCTTTTGGTGGTTGCTGGCAAGTTTTGGTGTTTTATGGTTCATGAAGCATCCCTCCAATCTCTGCCTCTGTCTTCACATGGCCATCTTCTCTCTGTGTGCCTGTCTCTCTGTCTCTTCTCATGAAGACACCAGTTGTCCTGGATTAGGATCTCACCCTACTCCAGTAGGACCTCGTCTTAACTAATTACACCTGCAACGACCCTCTTTCTACATAAGGTCACATTCTGAGTAGTGAAGGTTAAGGCTTCAACATATCTTTATGGGTGACGATCCAACTCATAACAGAAGCCCTTCCTTGGCAGCTGGCTGTGGGTTGGGAGATAACTATAACCATCCAAATAGGTGCCTTTTCCACCTTGTAGGACTTGGCAATGGTGTTATCATGTGCAATAGTTAGTAAATATTGAGAGTTTACTGTTGTTGCTAGTCACTGTGCTGAGTGTGTTACAAACAGTATCTCATTGGTCTTTACCGCAGTCCTGAGAGCTGGTTCTGTTATCCTTGTTTTGTAGAAGAGCAGATTGAGTTGGCACAGCTAGATAGTTTTGAGCTGTGGTTTAAACCTGTCTGTGTGTCTGCCTGGCCCTGGCTCTTAGGTTCTGTGCTGTGTGGCTTTAGGTAGAAATAGTCTGCTCCGGATCGAGTCCCTATCCCTGTCAGATGCATTTTCCACTCACTTTCCCCGTCTTCATATACTTATTGGGATTTCGATTTGATTTTTAGTAAATTTATGTCCATATACTTTGCCCACTTTTCTATTATTTTTCTATTATTAATTCATGAGAACTCCATGTAGGACAGATAGTAACTCCTTATTATCTCAAATGTAAATATTTTTCCACTCAACAACTTGTCTTTTTACTTAGTATATCTTTTACTATTCAAGAATGTTTGATATTTTTGGTTAAAATATGTCTTTCCTTTATAAACTGAATTTCCTATCCCATTAGAAATAAGTTCCCTAGTACCCAACTTAAATTTTCTTGCCTTTTAAATCATATGATTTTTATTGTTTTACTTTTTACATCTAGAACTTCTTTTGGCAAATAGTTTTTGAGGTGAGGGTTTGATGGTTTTTTCTTCCAGAAAGAGATCCACTTGGGCTAGCACCATTCGTTAAATAAACTGTCCTTTCCCATTGAATTACCACTCACAGGCTTTTATCCAGGGAGAATAAAGCTGGGAAGGTATTATGCAGGAGGTGGGATTTTAGGAGCTGCAGGAATGTGGAGATGAGGTACTCTGGGGAGAGAGGAGCCTATGGAAGAAGGGAAGGGAGTTGGGGATAGAAGGCTCTGGTTGGGAAAAAGGACAGGTATTATAGGGTCAGAGGGCCAAGCAACTCCAGGTTAACTCCTGCAGGATGAAGCACCCCTGGAGGGGCCCCCCCAAAACTAGAACTTCCAGCTAAGGTGGGCTCAGAGCTGCTGGCACAGGGAGACGTGGATGGACAGAGGATATCCATGTCCATAGGGTGTGGTCCCAAATGACTGTCACTGGAGATCTGAGGTGCTGAACAAAGAGCATAAGGCCTAGGAACTGGGGGCTCCCTAGAGGCTAGGAAACCAAGTGTGAGCCCAGGAGCCCCATCCCCTGATGCAGTCCCAGACGTAGCAGCTGCTGTCATGCCTTGCCCACCTCCCTGGGCACTCACCTTTCCGTGCATGCTGATGAGTCCATCCTGGAAGCACCTGCTACTTTGCTGGGGTGTGTGCTCACCTTGTGCACCAGGCAGGCCAGAAATGGTAACTAACATGTCTCCGGGAGCAGCCCTCAACCCAGGATGGGTGAAATTTGATGTATAAACCTTCAGCTTCTTTGGCTCTCAGGTGGGCAACCGAACCGTGCTACGCCCTCTCCCAGAGCGCTCCAGCAGGGTTGAGCCTCAGTGGCCCATGGCGATAACCTGCTCATGAACACACATCCTATTTCCCCACTCCCCTGCCTGTGCTTCCTGGGGTCACCTCCCAAATCAATGCCTGGCACTCGCCTTATCTCAGGGTCCACTTCCAGGGAAACCCAAATTCAGAGCCCCAGGGGGCTGGTTGGAGCCCCTCCCGCCCCTCCTGCTCAAGCACAGCAGATCCCAGGGCTTGGGGGGCAGGGCAGTGTGAACCTGTGGGGAAGGAGGGAGAGCCTTGCGGAGTCTGCCACCAGGGAAGGCTCAGCATCGGAGATGTGAGCAGCAGAAACGCAGCTCTGATGGTGGCACTAGCTTGAGGTGTGCCTGGGTCCAGGGGCTCAAAAGAAGTCATGAGAGCTCTGCCCACTGCTT
The DNA here is from genome assembly GCA_028627145.1 of Eidolon dupreanum. NCBI lineage: Eukaryota > Metazoa > Chordata > Mammalia > Chiroptera > Pteropodidae > Eidolon > Eidolon dupreanum. Next base: position 5,526,660 of record CM053506.1, read on the forward strand.
TCCTCACTGTTGACTTCATTCTGAAAATGTGTGTGTGCGTGTGTGTGCGCGTGCTGTCGCCTCTTGTCCCGGCTCCAGGTTTCCATTCCACTAGCTTAGCGACCCCAGTAGAAAGATTCTGCCTCTCCTCTGGTGATTTTAGAAAACATCCCAGCCCGGACTGTCATGGAAAAGGACCAACAACGTCTGAACCAATCCCTGCGTCCAGGCAGAGGTGTGACCCAGGGGGATAGGCTCAGCTTCCTAAGATTGGGGGCACTGTCTGTCCCCCAGAAGATGTGTCCTGTTCTCTGTAGATGAGGGTGGGCAGGTTGTGCTGACAGGGGACAAAAGAGAACAGAACAACGAAGAGGATGGCACAGAGCCAAGGACAGAAGGAGAGGGAAGACTGGGATGCCCACCCCGAGGCACTGCTATGAGAAGGCAAGGTTTTTTTTTTTTGTTGTTGTTGTTGTTGTTTTTATATAGGGGTTTATTTTAAAACTTTCTATTCTGAAATAATTTTAGGTTGACCTAAGGTTTGCAGCTTTCCTGTATGACCTCATCTAGTTTCGTGTTGACACCTTACATACCCCTGGGGATTTATCAAAACTAAGAAATTAACGTTGCTGCGTTACTGTTAACTAACCTACAGACTTTATTCAGATTTCCTGCAGTTTTCCCCGCTGACGTCTGTTTCTGTCCTGGGGTTGAATCCAGGATTCTGCATCGCTTTTAGTCGTCATGCGTCCTTACAGTCATCCTGTGTCCTCTTATTTTTGTGATCATGTGTCTCCTCCAATCCGCGACCGTTTTCTCCACCTTTCCCCGTCTTTTATTACCTGGACACTTGAAGAGAAGCAGCACCAGCTCAGATAGATGTCTTATAGATTGTCCCTGCGTTTGGGTGTACCTGCTGTTTCTCACACGTAGACTGAGATTATGGATTTGGGGCGATCACCGAGGCGAAGGCTTCCCAGGGCATCATGTATCAGTGCGTCATATCGGAAGGTACAGGAGACCAACGTGACCGATCACTGCCGCTGTTCACCGGTGGCCACTTACTCGGTTTAGGCGTTATCTGCCAGGTTTCTCTATGGTATTTTCTCCTTCCCATACTCCACTGGGAGTGCAGGCATTTAGGACGAGTTTTGTCCAGGAAGGGAGAGCAAACACCCTCGGTGCCCTCGTAGGCCAGGCCTCCACTTACATCTGGGGCTAAATGCTGGGGAAGACACTGGTTCTTTGTCCTATGTCAGTCTCTGGGAAGGTCAGCAGTGGCTTCTTCTCGAGGGCTCTGAATTTCAAAGCCGTCTTGTTTGCCGTTTCCTAGAACTGTCGAGTTTCAGATGCAGCCCGTTTGAGGCTCTGGTTGCTCATTTCTGGATTCTAATTGGGAAAATGGGCCAAAGCCAGATTCGGTTTGCCCCCGCCTCCTGGAGAAAGCTGGCGTTTTCTCAGGATGAAGAGGGTTTACTCCAGGGAAGGGAGGAGAGTTTGCATGAAGATGCTGGAAATAACTGAGTTACCTAGGAACGCCCTGGCGGCCTCTTGCTTGCTGCGGGGAGATGGATGTCTCTACCGAAGCTTGGAGGTGGAGGTGGGGTTCTCCTAGTGACCTGAGTGGAGGGCTGAGCAGGGAGAGAGATCAGGGCCCATGAGACCAGCCCTGGCCCAACCAAAGGAGCCATTTGCGACAGCCTGCTTGCCAGGGTCTCTGCTGACCTGTCGCTGCTCTCGCTGGAAGTGAAACATTTTTCAGATTCACTCATCCAGGTCCTGTTTGCAGTTATGTTCTGAAAGATTATCAATTGTTGGAGCAAGTAAGACCCTGTGCCTATAAAAATAACTGCAGTTGATGACCCGGAAAAATTGGAGGTTTGTACAATTCCTGTGCTCTTACGGAATTCGGGCACTTTAGCTCTTACTGGCATCAAGGGACAGGCTGGGAAGACATTGGATTTGGGTTTGGTGTGTCAGCCCCGTGAGGTTCGGGCCTCAGCTGCAGCCTTTATTAGCTTGGTGTGACCTGGGGCAAGCCACCTGGCCTCCTGAGCCTAGTGTCTCCCCAGAGAAATGGGGATAAAGAGAGTGCAGCCATTGCTCTTGCATCTCAGGGACTGTCTGGACTCGAGGACGTTGGGCAGACAGGGAATTAAATATGTGTGAAGGGTGTTTCTGTCTGGCCCAAGGAGGGGGAACAAGATTTGGGCACAGCGTGCCTACGGCCGAGAGGGGCACTGAGGAGGTGGGATGGTGTCCGTCTCCCCCCATTCTTGGCTCAAGAACTGGCTTTGAACCCCTCCAGAAGCAGGAACAGAAGTAGCTGCTTTGGAGAACCCTTGTGAGACTTGGGGTTCAAGCAGTGCTGCTCAGGGACCTGGGGACAACAGAGGACCCTGACTGGGGGAACCCCTGTGCCATCTGAGCTTGGAATATTGCGAGGGCTAAGGACACATGGCTCGCTGGCACCTGGAGAGTTCTTGCTCTGGGGCTTGGTGTCTGAACACTAGTGCAAGGGGCAGCGTGAAGGAAAAGTCCCCGAGTGGCTTGTGGGCAGCAGTGAGGAGGTCAGAGTGAAGAGAGGTCAGAGGTGATAGATTGTTCCTAAGCCCATGGGAGCCCCAAGAGCATAGGTCAACAAGGTGGTGGCCGCGATCTGGCAAAATGCAGGCTCACACTGGTCATGGGGCCCACAGATAGCACCCACCTGCAGGGGTGGCTGAGGACACGTGAGTCACTTTAATACCTGCCTCGGAAGACTGGGGGTTAGGTGAGAGCCCCTGAGGGAAGGCATTCTGACAACTCAAAGGGCGACAACACGCTCTAGCGCTGCCCACTGAGCTACCTCTTCTTCCTTCTGAGCCTCAGTTTTCATATTCGTGAAGTGGGGGTGATGAGAATGGGCCCCTTCGCCCAGAGTTGCTACGAGAATCCAATGACACAAATATCAGTTCTTCTTAGAGAGTGAATGGCGTGCACAAAGTCACACAGCTAGGAGTGTTAGTGCCAGCTTCCGTCTGCCCTGTGTTTGGTGCTGTATCCCTACATGGTAAACGTGGTGGGCAGAATAAGTGAATCCTGTTTCCACAGGTGTCTCGTTAGAGACCAGAAAAGTCCTGTTGCGAGCACAGTCCCGTGGAGTTAGAAGACAGCACCTGAACCCTAAGCTGTGAAGGAGGCTATTGGTCATCGAGGGCTGGCCCTGCCAGCCTGGGCATACTGTTTTCTTCAACCCTCACAATGATCCTAGGAAGTGGGTCCTATGACTAGGACCCAATTCCTCTTATGTACAATTCCCACTGTGTGGGAAGACAACCAAGTCTTGGAGAGGCTAGGTAGCTTGCCCAAGGTCATAAGGAGGTAAGAGGCAAAGCCAGGATTTAAGCCAGAGCCCAAACTCTCCAGCCCTTCCTTTGACAGTTGATTCAAGTGCAGAACTTGGTCCCAGTTATCAACGGGCGGTTAGACCCCACGTCTGGGTAACCGACCCCGGACCCCCGCTGTACTGCACTGCTAACGAGCAGCTTCTAGGCAGGTGGTTGCTGCCAGGATACGCAACACCCCAGGCTTCCTCCAGGAAATACGTTAGGGGATTAAGAGGTAGAGATGGTTTCAGAATAGCTATTGGGGCCAACAATTTTTTACTTTTTTTTTTTTTTTTGGTACAATGGGTAAAATTTTCCTCTCTGCTCTTACTCCTCTGCTAAAAAACTCAATTGAATAAGTAAGAGAAACAGTAGCATGTGTTATTTGAAAACTGTTTAGTACAATTACTGCTGCAGACTTTACTGAATTTGAAAATGATAGATGGCAAATCTTAATTTCCCAAGCTCTCTATCCTCGCAAGCAGTTTTTAAAAGACTAGCGGTGCGGCTAATTGCCGGTGCATAATGCCCACGAATACATGGTTTTCCCTTTTATATAACACATTATGCTAATCACCCGGTATTCCATTTTTCAATAAAAGGTCAGCAGAGCACTGTTTGTTCAGAATGTGCAATTTAAACTTCATGTCTGTCATTAGAGATAATCTAGGTTTGCTGTATCAAGTGGGGTTGTCATAGAAACCAGACCCACAAGCTCTGTTTATGGCCTTCGGAGAATAAACACTTTGCATTTATTTCTCTGGAAAGGAAAAAAAAATCAGAAATCATCAAACAATTAAGTAAGGTTTGAAAACAAAGAGATAATAGCCCAGAAGAGAGAACTGTGTCATTTATCAAAAATCTATAACCGTCACACAATTGGAATAGTGGGGAATTCAAGCAGGTGACTTGGCGGAAGTGGTCAAGTACTTCCTCTGGAAAGAACAAGCGAGGAGAGAGGATGTGTCATTATGCCAAGTAGAGAATTAATGCTAATGGGTTTTATCCAAGCAATTATACCCTTGAAAAATATTTTGTGTAAATTGCATTGAGTGTCTGATCAGGCTTTTTATGCCACATATTTGGACTTTCATTTGTAAACCTCAAATAGCCAACATGATTCCATATTATGGTTTCTCTGATCTTCCTTGTGTCACTTATAAGGACCCTCCCTGGAAGCACCTCAGGGATCCTGGGCTTTAGCATTTTAGGATTCTGCGTGTGTAGCATCACCATATTTATCAATAAAAATGCAGGATGCCCAGTTACATTTAAATAGTTTTTTTTTAGCATAAGTATGTCCCCCGAATTGCATGAGATATACTTATGCTGAAATTCAAACTTAACTGGGTGTCCTGTATTAAATCTGTGACTTTGAACCTGAGGGGACGGGGAGATAATTCTTTGACCTCTTCTGTCTGCCTCAGGCTGTGCTTCCTTTAATAGGGGAATGAGAAGTAAGGGCACAGAATGTGTGTGCATGACTAATCCTGTTAAGACACAGTATAATTGTGGCTCTAATTTGCTGGAGGCAGCAGCAAAGCCAAGTTCAAAAGAGTCACCCACTTGAAAATGACCAAACACCCACTTGGCCACAGCCACTCCATAGGGGGAAAGCTTCTGGGGGTTTTTCCACTGAAGGAGGGTTCGGACCTCTATTCCTGGGGAAGGAGAAAGTTGTCCCTGGTTGTTTTTGGAGCTGTCCCTAGTCATTTTTTGGAGCTGAGCCAGAGGAAGAACCTGAGCTTGTCTGTGGAGGGCAGCGTTCATTATGGGTCAGAAGGGTGGGTTTTGTGAACTGTGGCCCTGGAGGTTGTAACCTCCACCCACGCAAGGTAGCTCACAGAAATCTGGTAATTGGCAGAAGGTGCATCACTAGACTACTGTATCAGATTCACAAACCCAACAAACCCACATTCAATTCAACGAGTGGGAATTCAGTATGCTTTGCCCTGGGCCAGATGCTCCAGGAGACCCAAAGCCAGATGATGGTCAGTTTCCTAGGGACCGACCTTGGCTAGTAGGAGACAGTGAAGTATAGATGTCACTCTAGAATGAGCAGATGGGACCAAGAGCTGGAGCAGAGGCAGAAACAGAATGCCACAGTAACGTGGGAAGAAGAAGAGATGAATTTCACCCAGGGAGTCCGGGAAGCCGTCTTGGAAGAGGGGGCTTCTCAGCTGATCTTGGAAATGACTGTGTATTATATGAGATTAGTTAACACTAGAAAAATTTATTTGTCTCATAAGGATACTCTCACTGGATTTGGCATCTACCCCAACTCAGTATGATCTCATCTCAATTCTTAGGTTATGTATATTAGCAAAGACCCTATTTCCAGATAAGGTTACTTTCTGAGTTTCCAGGTGGACATGAATTTTTGGAGGACACTATTCAACACACTACAGTTGCTAAGATTAAAACTTGGTAGATTTCACAAAATATAGATTTCTGCCTTCTCTTGAACAATCAGCTGGCCCCAGTGGGCCTGCAATAGGCTGGGGTGCAGGGGTAGTTAGCTCTTTCCTTGCAAATGTCCTCTCCAGGCACTTAGGTGCCCTGCTCAGTTTTTTACCTGCCCTGGCCCTGCTTCAGTTCAGGTGGAGTGGTCACAGGGCCTTTGTGAGGCTTGAATCTGCATTTTGCTCTCCCGTCTCCTTCTCACTGTCTCTTTATGACATACTCATTTATTCTATGCATGAGCCACTGGTTAATAGTATCTATTTCCAGAGTCAGAAGTATTTGATTCCAATTAGGGACACCAAATTGAAATCCATGCAGCATCAAAAATGCAGGTCAGGTGATAATTGAGAGCCCTGTGTGACACAGGACAGGGAGGGCGAGTGTAGGCTCCTAGATCAGGCAAGCCAGGTGGCTCCCTCTCTGATCCTCATGTGATCTTGGGTAAATAACTCAGTGTTAGCTTCAGTTTCACACTGAAATGGGTATACTAACAGTTCCTTTAGTGTTGTAAGAACTTGGAACACTGTGTATAAAGGGTCAAGCACAGTCCTGGCTTGCAGTAGAGATATAAGTGCATGGTGAATAAATGATGTATGAACTCGTTTGAACTTTATATCACTTCCAGCTGAAATAGGAGAAGAGTTCAGATGCAAATAACAGTCTCCAAACCACACTGATGAAATCGGAAAAGAATGTTTCAAGAAAGATTCTCCTCGGCCCTGCAATGCAATAAACTGCATTTTTCAGTCAAAGGGAAATTCACTCCAAGATCAAGAAGTAGTAATAATGACAAACATCAGTGGTCATCCCAACAGATGAAGTTTACATAATTAGGGAGCAAAATAGCATATTTTTTGAGCATCTAGTATAGTATTTCCAATTGTGTATGTTCTAAAGGAATTAATAGGAAACACTCTATGAACAAAGCATTCCTGGTTGAATAATTTGGAAAAATACTCAAGTATAAAAGATTATTGCAGGACTTTTCAGAGCCTTTAATATGTTCACATGTAGTATGAATTTCCTAAATGAGGTTAGAGTAGAAGTATTTTCCAAATATATTTTGCCATAGGTAAACTGACTCCCCCCCCCCCCCATTCTTTTTTTTGGAACTAGCATTGCATGAAATACAGCTCTGGAAAATAAACCATGATTTTTGATAAATGTCCCCCATCAAATGCTAGACATTCTTATAGATTTTAGGAAGGCTCTAATCCTGGATAGAACTGTCTGGCTGCACAGTCTTATGACTTTGGTTATGAAATGACCGGCTGATCAAAAGGCTTTAGGTATAGAAGGAAAGACATTTGGCATTGAACTTGAGAGATGTAACCTCTAAGGCAACTGGTAAGAGATTCCTGCAGGCCACCTGCCAATCAATCACCTGAATGGATGGGGTTGCGGAGAGCCAGGACAGGGGGTTATCCTCCCCAAGCAGGCTCTCATTTATCTTTGCTTCCAGGTCTTCAAGGGCCAAATCTAATATTCAGAGTAGCTTCTAGCATCACCTCCTGAAGTGCTTGAGCACAGATGAGGCTCCCTGGAGCCTGAGGCCGGGGGTCGACTGGTCCTCAAGCTGTCACTTAGTCTCCTTATCTCTCTGTCACTAAACCCCATCAGCTGACTCTGCCCAATAAACCCCTCCCACCAAAACTCGAGGACCCAGACAAAACTCATCAGATTTACGCCTTAGACTTTACCTATAAGTCATCCTTTGTAATTTCTCTGCTCGCATCTCTTGGCAGTTCAGTCACATGACTCTCCTAGCTGCAAGAGAGGCAGGGGAATGACTCTTTTACTCGGGTGTCCTTGTGCCCACCTGAAAATCAGGCCTTTCTTAGGAAGAAGAGAGTACTGGGAAGATACAGGGAGGTAACCAGCAGTCTGCTGCAACATCTCTTTACTTCGGACAAGACACTCTTTTTTTGTTTATTTTTAATTAAAAATTCTGTACATGCTCATTGATGAAAATCTGAAAATATTGACAATTTTCAAAAAGAGAAGGTCTATCAATGAGCACTAATCTTGCTTCCTAGAAATAACCATTATTAGTACTGTATGTAAATGTTCCCCTTTCCAATTTTGAGGTCATATCTTAACTTTGATTTTATAGTCTGCTTTTTCTCACGTCATGTCATGAACTATTCACGAATATTTTTAACACTGATATGAGATTCTATCATATGGCTGTAATTATATGTGCCATAATTTACTTAGTCATTCCCCTGATGGGTATTGAAATTATTAGCAATTTTCCATTATTAACAATAAGGAACATTTCCTGAGCTGTGACCTCATTTTGGATTATTTCCTCAGGCTTGATTCCTAGAAGTGAAATTACTGGTTTACATGGGCTGACATTTGAAAATTTCTTGATATACAATGCCAAAAGACTTTACTGAAAGCTGACTTACCTTCCTTTCTCTAGGATTGAGAAAAAATACAGGTTTAAAAAAAATTATCTTTGTTTCTACTTTTGTGATGGTAGTGGTCATTTGATTGTTGAAACATTCTTCCTGAGGGCAAAGTATTTACATAAATTACTTGGAATTCTTTTGCCCTAAAGATTTGTGTATTTTCCCTTATTTATATATCTGTTTAATCATTTATTTACGTTAGTGTGGACTCATGGCTTTATTTGGTTCAAATTATACATGTATAACAGCTTTATTGACACGTACCACACAATTCACCCATTTAACTTATGCAATCCAATGGTTTTTAGATTATCTTGACTTGTGCAACCATAGTCACAATCATTTTCAGAACTTTTTTGTCACCACAAAAAGAGACCCCATACCCATTAGCAGTCACCCTCCATTTCCTCGTAATCCCCCTAGCCTTAAGCAACCACTCACCTTTCTGTCTCCATAGAGTTGCTTATTCTGGACATTTCATGTTATTGAAATCATACACTCTGTGGTCTTTGGGGACAATCTTCTTTCACTTAGTTAATGTTTTCAAGTTTCATCCATAATGTAGCTTTTATCAGTACTTCATTTCTTTTTATTGCAGGTGTATTCTACTGTGTGGATATACCACATACCACATTTTATTTTATCCATTCATCAGTTGATGGATATTGGTATAGTTGCCACTTTTGGGCTATTATGAATAACATTGCTGTAAACACTCATATAAGTTTGTGTGTGGATGTATGTTTTTAATTTTTCTTGAATGTATAACTAGGAGTCACATTGCTGAGCGGTGGGTATGAAGTGGTAGCTCATTGTGGTTATTATTTGCATTTCCCTGATGTCTGATGATGTTGAGCATTTTTTTCCATGAGATTTTTGGCCATTTGTATGTCTTTGGAGAAATGTCTATTTTTATCCTTTTATAAATTATTAATTGGGTCAATTATCATTTTATTATTTAGTTGTAAAAGTTTTTTTTTTATATATTCTAGACACAAGTCCCTTATTAGATATATAATTTGCAAATATTTTCTCCTATTCTATGGATTGTCTTCTAATTTTCTTGATGTTATGTTTTGAAGCACAACATTTTTGACTTCGATGAAGTCTAATTTATTTTTCCTTTTGTTGTTTGTGCTTTTGGTATCATACTCACAAAATCATTACTGATCTGAAGTCATAAAGCCTTGTGCCATGTTTCTTCTAATAGTTTTATAGTTTTAGCTCTTATGTTAAAGTTTAGTTCTTTGATCGATTTTGAGCTAATTTTTAAATATGGTGTGAGGTAGGAATTGAATTCCATTCTTTTGAGTGTGACTATCCAGTTGTCCTAGCACCATTAATTGAAGCCACTATTCTTTCCCCATTGAATGGTCTTGGTACCTTGTCAAAAATCAATTGACCATAAACAAAAGGCTTTCTTTCTCAACTCTCAATTCTATTCCATTGATCTAAATGTCTGTCCTGATGCCAGTATCACAGTCTTGATTACTGTAGATTTGTGGTAAGTTTTTAAAATCAGGAAGCATGACACCTTCAAGATTGTTCTTATTTTTTAAGATTATTTTAGTTCTTCTGGATTCTGTAAATTTCTGTATGAGTTTTAGGATAAGCTTGTCAATTTCTGCAAAGAAGCCAGCTGGGACTTTGATAGAGATGGTACTGAAACTATAAATAACTTTGGGGGAGTATTTGCATCTTAACAGTAATAAACCTGGCCCATGAACAGGAGATGTCTTTTTATACAAATTATATTTTTATTAAATTATCCTTTCATATTAAATAAGTAAAAGATAGCAAGTAAAGCAATGAACATTTGGTATTTTATAATTGTCATCCTTCACATGTTATATCTAAAATAGTTTTCTTTGATATGAATTGAGAATGTGAGGTGTCACTGTGGTTATGAACATCTGTATATTTATACCTCGATGCCAGCTTATGCTAGAAAATATCACAAAGAGTATGTCACAATATTTATATCTCTTATATTTTACTTGTCACATCCAACATGATGTGACACAAAAGTCAGAATGCGTCTCCAGTGGCAAGATTCTTACCTACGGAAGTACGTAGCCAACAAAGCTGAAGTGGTCCCTTATGTCTTGAAAGTACATGGTCTGCCTCTTTTGTCTGAGTAAAGGCTCAATTAGAAAACGTTGGAACTTTACCAAAATTGGATTTTCCCTACCACAAGAGTATTGTCTTGAGTCATCCTACTTGCTGCATTGTTGGAAAAAAAGCCTTGGTGAAGCAATATGCCCTGGAAATTGTTAAGCTGCTTTGTGCCTTAGAGGAAAATTTAAAAACTAAAACATTGCTGCTGTCAGATGTTCTCATCCATTCCAGAATCATTGAAATCTATTCCAGTATTTTGAAGCAGAGAGTGCAGAAATGACCATTTACCTTTGTTGTGTATTGAAGGTATTGACACCTCTTGGCAGAGCCGACTGTGCCATTTGCACAAGGAGAGCGTCAGATGAAGACTCCTATTTACTGAGCCTGTTTAGAAAGTTCAAAGACCTCCTGTGATTTTTTTTAAATTAAAATTTTAATTTTGAGGTAAATGTAGATTCACATGTAGTTTAAGAATTAATACAGAGTGATCTCCCCTACCCTTTATGCAGTTTCTCCTAATGGTGACATCTTGCAGCAGCAACAACAACAGACTAGTACAATGTCAGAGCCAGAATATTAACATTGATACAGGCAAGATACAAAATATTCCTATCACCACAGGGATCCCTCATGTTGCCCTTTTACAGTCACCTTCCTACCCCCACCTCCTCCTTGACCCTTAGTAACCACTATTCTGTTCTATATTTCTATATATATATTTGTCCGTTTAAGAATGTTATATAAATGGAACTATTATAGTATTTAAACTTTGGGGGTTGGCTTTCTTTACTTTCACTCAGAATAATTCTCTGAAGATTCATCCATGTTGTTTATGTTAATAGTTTGTTCCTTTTTATTACTAAGTAGTATTCCATAGCATGTACCAGAGTTTGTTTAATATTACAACAAAGGACACCTGGATTATTTCTACTTCTTAGCTATTATCAACAAAGCTGCTGTAAACATTTATGTACAGGTTTAGATGTGAACGTAAGCCTTAATTTCTCTGGGATAAATGCCCAGTAGTACAATTGTTGGGTCATATGGTAATTGCATGCTTAGATTTTTAAAAAAACTGGAAAAGTGTTTTCCAGAGTGACTCTACCATTTTACATTCTCAACAGCAATGGATGAGTGATCCAGTTTCTCTTTATCTTTGTCCGCATTTGGTGTTGTCGTTATTTTTTATTTTAGTCATTTGATAAGTTTGTAGTGACGTCTCATTGTGGTTTTAATTTATATTACTGTAATGGCTAAGGATGTCGAACATTTTTTCAGGTGCTTATTTGCCATTGTATATGCTCTTTGGTGAAATGTTCATTCATGTCTTTTGCCCATTTAAAATTAGATATTCTCTTTTACCCTTGGTTCATTATGGATTCTAGATACTAGTCCTTTGTTGGATATGTGTTTTGCAAATATTTTCTCCTACTCTATAGCTTGTGCTTTTATCTTCTTAACAGAGTCTTTTATAGAGCAAAAGTTTTTAATTTTGATGAACTCCAGTTTGTCACTTTTTCCTTTTATGAATCATGCTTTTGGTATCAAATCTAAGAACTGGTTGTCTAGCCCTAGATCCTGAAGATTTTCTCATGTGTTCTTTCTCTAAAAGTTTTACAGTTTTATGTTTTACACTGATCCATTTTGAGTTAATTTTTATATAAGGTATGAGATTTAACTATATGTCCTTTTTTTTGGCCACAATTACTCTAGCATGATTTGTTTAAAAGACTCTCTTCCTTTCATCGAATTACTTTTTCACCTTTGTCAAAAATCAGTTGGACATATTTGAGTGAGTATATTTCTGAGTTTTCTATTTTGTTTACTGATTTATGTATCTGTCCCAGCACCAATACCACACAGTCTTAATTACAGTAGCTTTATTCTTTTTCTTTTCAGAATTGTTTTAGCTCTTGCATTTCCTTGGCTTTTCATACAAATTTTAGAATAACCTTGTCTATATCTATAAAAATATTTGCTGGGATTTTGAAAGTAATTGCATTAAACCTGTATATCTATTTGGGGAGAACTGACATCTTTATTGTGTTGAGTCTTCCATCCTGAATATGTTACATCTTTCTTTTTATTTAGAAAATTTAAAATTCGTTTCATCAGCGTTTTGTAGTTTTGAACATGAAAGTAGATTTATCCCTAAGTATTTTAAATTTTTGGAGCAATTTAAAGTGATACTGTATTTTTTATTTCAGTGTCTACATGTTCATTGGTAGTATCCAGAAATACAATTGATTTTTGTGTGTTTATCTCATATCCAAAACCTTGCTAAAATCAATTATTGGTTCTAGGAGTTTTTGTAGATCCCTTTAGATTTTCTATGGAAATAATCATGCCATCTGTAAATAGAGACCATTTTATTTTTTACTGTCCTATTGTATGAATTTTCTTTTCTTGCTTTATTGCCCCGGCTAGAACATCTAGTGCTATGTTGAATAAGAGTGATAAGAGTGAATATCCTTGCCTCATTCTCAGTTTTAGAGAAAAAACATCAATCTTTTACTGTTAAATATAAGGTTAGCTGTAACTTTTTGTGGATGCTCTTTGTCAAATTAAAGAAGTTTTTTCTATCCGATTTTGCAGAGAATTTTTAACATGAATATGTTTTGAATTTTGAAAATGATTTTTTGCATCAATTGAGATGATCATGTGATTGCTCTTTTTTAGCTTGTTAATAGGGTGAAATATACTGATTGATTTTTCAATATTGAACCAGCTTTTCATCCATGTAATAAATATCCCTTGATCTTAGAGTGGAGTTCTTATATATTGCTGAACTCATTTTGTTAAAGATTTTTGTGTCTATATTCATGAGGAATATTGGTCTGTAGTTTTTTCTTTTTCTATTGCCTTTATCTGGTTTTGGTATTGAGGTAATAATAGCTTCATAAAGTAAACTGGGAGTTGTTCACTTCTATTTTCTTGGGGAGATTGTGTAGAATAAGTGTTAAATTTAAACATTTTATAGAATTCACCAGTGAAATCATCTGGATCTAGAGATTGCTGTGGCTCTTTTTCTCTCCTCTCCTCTCCTCTCCTCTCCTCTCCTCTCCTCTCCTCTCCTCTCCTCTCCTCTTCTCTTCCTCTCTTCCTCTCTTCCTCTCTCTCCCTCCCCTCCCCGCGCGCGCACGCACGCTCGCTCTCTCTCTCTCTCTCTCTCTCTCTCTCTTTCTTTCTTTCTTTCTGTTTTTGAGGGGGGTTTAAATTATAAATTAAATTTCCTTAATAGTTAGAGGGCTATTCAAATGATATCTTTCTTATCTGATGAGTTGTGATAGTCTATGGTTTTTTGAGGAAGTAGCCTATTTCTTCTAAGTGGTCAAATTTGTTGTTTACATTACTCCTCTTTTATCCTTTTGATGTCTGCAGGGTCTGAGTACTATCCTCTCTTTCATTCCTGATATTGATCATTTGTGTCTTCTCTTTTTGTTTCTTTGTCAATATGGTTAGTGGTTTGTCAGTTCTATTGATCTTTTCAAAGAAACAGCTCTTCGTTTTGTTAATTTTCACTATTGTTTTTCTTCTTTTGGTTTCATTTATCTCTACTTCTATCTTCATTATTTCTTTCCTTCTGCTTGTTTTGGGTTTATTTTGCTCTTTTTGTCTAGGTTCTTGAGATGAGAGTTAGGATTATTGATTTGAGACTTTTCATCTTCTCATATATGCATTTAATACTATAAATTTCCATCTCAAAACTGCTTTAGCTCTGGATATAGTGCATTTTCATTTTCATTCAGTTCAATATTTTTTTTTGATTTCTCTTGAAACTCCCTCTTTTACCTATGACATATTTAGAAGTGTCACTTATTTTCCCTTCATTCCTGAAGGATATTTTGTTGGGTATGGGATTCTAGGTTAACAGTTCTTTTTTTCACCATCTGAAAAATACTGTGCTATTTCTTGCTGACCTTCATGGTTTCTGATGAGAAATTCACTTTTATCCTGTTTTCCCCTAAAGGTAAGGTGTCATTTTTCTCTGGCTGCTTTTAAGATATTTTTCTATGTCTTTAGTTTTTAGAATATTAATTACGATGTGCTTTCATGTGGATTTCTTTGGGTTTGTTCTATTTTGTGTTTATTCATCTCAAATTGATAGGTTTATATCTCTCGCTAAATTTAGGGAGTTTTCAGCCATTATTTCTTTGAGTGCTTTTTCAGCCTCATGCTCTTTCTCCTCTCCTATAGAACAATGATGACATGAACATTAGATCTCCTATGTAGTATTATAGGTCCCTGAGACTCTGTTCCTTTTTTCTTTCTTTTTTAAATCAGTAGTACTGTTCCAGAACCTTATTAGTGCTGTATTATGGATAAAGAGAAACACACAAATACATTGATTAAAAATGAAAACAACAAAAAAATCTTTTTTCTTTGTTATTCAGACTGGATAATTTCTATTGTTCTGTCATCCAGTTTACTGATTCTGTCCTCTGTCTCCCACTTGGCTATTGAGCCCATCCACTGAACTTTTATTTCAGTTAATGTATTATTCAGTTCCAGAACTTCTGGTTCTCCTTTATATGTCCTATTTCTTTGATAAAGCTTTCTATCTTTTCATTTGCTTCAGGTACCTTTGTAATTGCTTGTTGATGCATTTTTATCATGGCTGCTTTTAAATCTTTGCCACTTAATTTTGACATTCCCGTTATCTTGGTGTTGATATCTGTTGACTGTCTTTATTTCATTTAGTTTGAACTCTTCCTGGGTCTTGGTGTGATGAGTGATTTTTGACTAAAACTTGGGCATGTTTATGTTATGTTATGAGACTCTATTTAAACATTTTGTTTTAGCTGGATTCCTCGGATACCACTTCAGTAGGGGGAGTTGCAGTACTGTGTTGTTACTGCCAGGTGGAGGTAGCAGTCCAGGTTTTCTAGTTGGTATTTGTTGACATCTGAGGAGACATCTGAGGGCTCCTTGTTACTGCTAGTTAGGAGTTTGGGCTCCCACTGACACTACAGTGGTTGGGGATGGGTCTCATCACCACCATGCAGGGATGGGGTACAAGGCTTGTCCCCTTACTTTGTCTTCTCTGACACCAGCTGGGTAGGGCTATTGAGACACCTTGTTATAGCCTCAAGAGAATGGAGATCTAGGCTTCCCACTTGGCCTTTGCTGGCATGGATAGAGGTGAGACCACAGTTTTTACTATGGTGTTGACTGGAGTAGAGTGGTTATTGCTCGAAAGTGTTCTACTTTGCTAGGCTGGTTCCTTCCTGGCCCTTTGGCTGGAGAGAGCAGGCTTTTGTTGTTGTTAGGTGGGGTTTTTTTTTGTCTGTGTATGTTGGCATTTCTGGGTTGTTGGCTTCTTCCACTCCATGTATGAAATATATGAAGCAAAAAGAAAACTCAGGGAGCTCACAATGCTATTTTTTGGATGTAGAGGTCCCTAGCTGGTCTGTCTTCTTCCCTTTACCTTTCAGTTCGCTTATGTGTCTTTTACATATAATGTTTGGGGTTTTTATTGTACACAGTGGAAGAATTAGGGAAAAGTAGTTTTTATTCTATCTTTTTGGAAGTGGAAGTTCTTCTGGACTCATGATTATTTATTTTATGCTTTAGGTTCTAATCCAATACTACATTGTTTCTTTTTTTTGCTCAAAAATTTCCAGTTATAGTCACTGGGCGTGTCTTTACTGTTGCATCGAAATCCATCTGAGCTGCTTTAATGGTCAGGGAAGGAAGGACCCTCAGGGAAGCGCGAGGCCTCCCTGTCAGTGTGCAAGGAGAGGCTTGGATTCTTTCAAGCTCGTCATCTATCTGACAGCTTGAGTAGAGGCCTAACTTGGTACCTACCATTTCTGTGGCTCCTCCTATGGCTGTCCTACATCAATTGGAGTTGGGCTGATTATAGGGCAAAGGCCCCCTGACCCCTGCCTCTCCTTTCTGGAGCCTTGATCCTTCTCGTTTGATTGTGACAATTCTTCCTCCCACCTTAGCTTTTGAAGAAATGGGATATAGCCAAGGTGATCATTTATCTGGGGTGACAGCAAGTAAACATGAAAAATGTGTTGGAGAACACAAAAGGACAATGATCAGAAAGGCTTTTTCTTTCAACCTAAATCATGATGTTTTAGGCAT
The DNA here is from genome assembly GCA_028627145.1 of Eidolon dupreanum. NCBI lineage: Eukaryota > Metazoa > Chordata > Mammalia > Chiroptera > Pteropodidae > Eidolon > Eidolon dupreanum. The sequence goes on from CM053506.1 coordinate 5,543,098, forward strand.
CAGCTAGAGTTTCCTAAGTTATTTATAACTGTCTATCCTTGTTAGGGGATATATGTTTTATCTAAAAATAGATAATCTTTTCTAATCAAATGATAAATGTGTGTATCCCAAACGGAAGCCCCATAGTTAGCTACCTCATTATAGAAGTTCAGGTGAATAATGGAAATATTAGCAGCATGACACTGGATCGGATGCTTGATGATACTCAGTGTTTGGATGTTAGGGGCCTTTGAGTATTTTTGGTGGGAGACCCTTCATGTTAGCAGTAGGCAGCCCTTATAAGCCTAATCCTTTTAGAATGATATTCAAGGCGCTTCTTCCTAGCAGCTAATGATTATGTGGAGAAGGTTATATTGTGTTCCTTTGGAGTTTATGTTCCATTCAGCCAGCATCTGGCCCTTTATCTCCAATCCTTCTTAAGGGATCCCAGTGGGGCATCTCAGTCCCAGACTTAGTGGATATCTAGTACTTATTTCCTAGTCACACGAAGGGAAATACACAGAATGTTGGAGCTGGCAAAACCTAATTATTGCTTCTCAAGCCTGCTTGATATTTAGAAACATCTAAAAAAAGAAAAAAACACTAGTGCCTAGGCCCCACCTCTAGAGATTCAGACTTTTTACATCAACCTGATAAAGTCAGTAGTGTTATGATTTCTATTTAGCAGATGAGACCCTCAGGCTCAGGTTAATTTTCTCCCAGACTCCATAGTTTGCTGTGGTAGAACAGGATTTGAATCCAGATGATTTGAGTCTGAAGTCCCAGACTTTAGTCAACATACTACCTGGAGGTGGGCCTTGACACATGTCTGTTTCCTTCTACATGCGTGGTTCTCTAGCCTAGCTGAATGTTAGATCACCTGGGGAGGATTTTACGAACATGGACATCTGGACCCCAACCTCTGAGAGTCTGGTTTAATTGGCCTGGGTGGAGTCTGTGCACTGATGGGCTTTGTAATATCTCTGGGTGATGTCAATGGGCGTCTAGAGTTCAGAACAACTGGATGGGCTCCATCATACGAGCCACCTTCCACTTTCCTGAAACGGACCCCAATGCCAAGAGGTAGAGGTGAGCTAGAGGTAGTGCTGGGACTCCTCACAGAAGGGCATCTGGCTGAATAAGTCCCTTGATCTTTTTGTTTCCTTTTTGAGTTTACATTGTATTTAACATATTTTAAAACTGGTTGAGAACGTTAAAAAACGGAGAGATTTCACATAGAAGTTCTGATTTCAGAATCCACATCAGAATATCTGGTAACACTTGGCTGGAGCTGAGCACTGGCTGTGGCCTGGTGGCCAGGTTGTCCTCTGGTCCTCACTGCCCTCTTGGCATTCCCATCCCTGGTCCCCAAGGGCACTAAAGTTTACAACCACCATATTCCCGCTGTTATTGTCCCATGATGGTCTTTATCATGAATATATACTTGTCTTAGTTGCTCTTCTAGATTGCAAACACCTTAAGGTTATCAACCTGGGTCAACTCTGCCTCCCAAGGGCATTTGGCAGCGTCTGAAGCTTTGCTTGGTTGTCACACTGGGAGTAGGGGAGTAGTGCTGCTGGTATCTAGTGGGTAGAGGTCATAGATGCTGCTAAACATCTTATAATGCACAGGACAATCCCCACAACTAATTATTTGGCCTTGAAGGTCAATAGTTCTGAGGTTAAAAATCTCTGCTTTAAGAGTAGGGTCTGTGCCTCTTGCTCATCTCAACTTCCCAGCCTGGTGGCACATAGTAGACAGTCAATTAAATGTCAGCTGGCGACCTGACTGATGTCAGACTGTGTTGGCTTTTCCCCTGTTCCTGCTGGGGTTCAGCCTAACGCATCAGTGCTTTGCTCTGTGTGTACCATATGGCCCCTCAATAAATGAGTGAGTCAATAAAAAGCTTGCCATATGTGAAGTAAGCGATCTTATGAATGAAATCCAGAGCAGGGACACAATTATTTCATCTGAAGAAAGAAACTAAGTTGACACAAGAATGCAGCAAGTGCATTTGCTGGGAAAACCAAGTCATTCTGCTGCAGGAAGACTCATTGCTCATTGCTTGAGAAGGGTAATAGGGAGGAAGTCTTAATTATACTCTTAATGATCAAAAGTGTCCTTAAAAATCAATCCTTTCTTTAACTGGGTGAAGAATGATACTGACTTAGTGGGAAGTTTCAAGCAACATAAATTAATTATAAATTGCTGCAAATGATCTGCCTGGTATCTAGCTCCCATACTTTTGCAGGAAAGGGTAGGATGAAATTCAGTGAAGACTCTGAAGGAGCTAATATTACATAGCCCAAGCTGGGGTGTGCTGAATTAAGGCTCCCCCTGTCACCCTTTTGGTGACCACTTGAGAATGGGGGCCATGCTGGACTTAGCCTGGCCACCTGGCCACCACTATGTCTGCCTTGCAGCTATGTCTAGGATGAGGTGGCAGATTTAGGGCTACCAACCAACCATGTGTGTTTGCCTGGGACTGTCCCAGTTTTAGTACTGAAATCTTGTGTCCTGAGAGATCCCTCCCCAGGATGTGAAAAGTTCTGATTTTCAGTGATGAGTGTAGAAGTTTGTAAGAGAATTATAGAACCCAATCTACAGCCCAAAATACAGGCCGAAATGAATGCTGTTTTAGTGTCAAATGGATATGTCATTTGCTTTCTATAGTTGCTGTGGCTGCTCCCCCCCGCCCCCGCCAAGCAGTCTGACTCAGATTTATCAATTTCATTAATGTTCTTTAAGAATTAGCTTTGGATTTCTTTAATTTTTTCTATTTTTCTATTTTTTCAATGAATTCTGATCTTTCTTATTTCCCTTCTACTTACTAGGTTTAATTTGCTATTATTATTTATCTAGTTTGTTAAGGTGAAAGGTGAGGTCATTGATTTGAGACCTTTTTTCTTTTCTAACATAGGCATTTAGTGCTATAAATTCCCCCCTATGCACTGCTTTAGTGGTACCTAACAAACTTTTACATGTCGTCTTTCATTTTAATTCACTTCAAGTACTTTCTGTTTCCTTATGATATTTTCTTTGACTTATGAGTTATTTAGAAACATGTCATTTAGTCTCCAAACATTTGAAGACTTTCCAGGGATCTTTCTGTTAGTGATTTCTAATTAAGTTCTGTTGCAGAAGGAGAATATAATTTTTATGACTTGAATTTTAAATTTGTTGAGGCTTGTCTTATGGGTCAGAATCTTGGTAGATGTTCTGTGTGAACATAAAAGAACGTGTGTTCTGTTGCAGTGAAATCTCCTATAAGTATCAGGTCTAGTTGATTGTATTTAGTCTCCTACATCCTTGCTGGTTTTCTGCCTACTGGTTCTATCAATTATTGAGAGGGGGTGGTATTGACATATCTAACTATATTTGTAGATTTCTCTATTTCTCCTTTAAATTCTATCTTTTTTTTTTTTTTCTTTATATACTTTGAAGCTTTGTTATTAGGGGCAAAAACATTTAGTAGTGTTATATTGGCCTGATGAATTAATTCATTTATCATTATGAAATGATATTTTTCATTCCTGGTAATATTCTTTGCTCTTAAATGTACTTTACCCATTGTGAATATAGCCAACCTGATCCATGGAAACTGTGAGATGATAAGGTTGTTATGTCTCCAAGTTTGCAATAATTAGTTATGCAGCAATATGAAACCAATACACAGGGTACAGAGTTCTAGGTTGAAGATTTTTCTCACTGTACTTTAAATATGTAATCCTACTCTCTTCTTGCTTGCCGAGGAGAAATTGTTTCTGAGGAGATATCTGCCATCATCCATCTCTTTTTCCTGTGTATGTCATGTGTCTTTTTAAAACTCTGGTTACCTTTAAGATTTTTTTTTATAGTTGATTTTGAATAACTTGACTACAATGTGTCTTGAGATCATTTTCTTCATATGTCTTGTGTTTAGATGAGTTGAGCATCTTGGATTTGTGGGTTTATGGTTTTCATTAAATTTGGAAAAAATTCAGCTATGCTTCTTTCAAATATTTTTTTTCTGTGGTGCTTGCCTTCCTTTCTGTTCTCCTTTGGGGACTCAGTCACAGATATATTAGGTTGTTCTAAGTTGTCCCACAGCTCACTGATGCTTTAAAAATTAATTTTAATTAAAAAAATTTATTTTTTCTATTTTTCATTTTGGATAGTTTTATTGCTATGTCTTCAAGTTTACAAATCTTTTCTTCTGTGATGTTTAGTTTGCCGTTAATCCTATTTTTAATCTTAAATTATAGTTTTAATCTCTTGATTTGGGTCTTTTTTATATCTTTTGAGTCTCTACTTAACTTTTAAAAACATGAAATAGTTTAATACTGTCTTAGTGTTCTTGTTTGATAAGTCTTATATCCATGTAATTTCTGAGTAAGTGGTAAATGATTGACTTTTTCCCTCATTACAGCTGTTATTTTTCTGCTTTTTTGCATGCCTGGTAATTTTTTATTGGATTTTGGACATTTGACTTTTACCTTTTAGGTGCTGGATGTTTTGTTTTCCTATAAATATTATTGAGCATTGTTCTATGTTGCAGCGATATTACTTGGAAAGATTTGATCTTTTTGAGTCTTGCTTTTAAGATTTGTTAGGCGGGACCAGAGCTCTGTTTAGTTTGGGATAATTATTTTCCATGACTGAAGCCATATGAATTATGAAGTTTCCTAGTCTGATGGGACAGGCACTCTTCCTGGTCCTGCTGAGTGCTGGTCCTGGTGGATTGTCCAGTCTTCAGTCTTGGGTGGTTTCCTCGCACTCTGTGCTGATTAGTTCTTTGCTGAACGCTCCTTGGGGACCTTCTGCAGTTATCTGGGGGTCTCCTCTCTGTGAAGCTCTCTCCTCTCATGTACTTTGTCCTGTGAACCGTTGCTGCTCTGTCTCCCTGGACTCTCAGTTCTGTCTCCAACTCAGGGCTTCTCCTGAGTACTTCCCAGATTCTCCTTCTTAGTCTTACAGTTTGGAAACTCTCCCAAGGCAGCAAGTGGGGCCACCATGGGGTCACCTGGTCTCTTTCCTGACTCTCTAGGATCACGGTCTTTCAGTGCCTAGTGTTTAGTTTCTTGAAAACGGTTTTTTCAAACATTCTGTCCAGTTTTTTAAATAGTTTCAGACAGGAGGGTAAGTCTGGTCTCTCTTCTTCCACCTTGGCTCTAAGCAGAAGTCCAAATCTGTTTCACACGCTGAGATCCCACCTACAGTCTGATTTAAACTCACTGTTGTGATTTCAAGAATTAGAACATTTTGCTATCTTCCTCTTCTTATCTAATCTCCTTTCCCACAGTGTTTTGATGACCTCGATGCTTTCCCCTGAATTCTGTGACTTAATGCATTCTATTTTTACTCACTAATCTTGATTGACTTTTATCCTTTAATGCAATAAATTTTTCTTCTGACCAGTACTATCTGACATACACACAATATGTTTCTTCTTCACCCTCTCGCCTATCAACCAAAGAATGGCAGAACTGCCTGGCTGCAATGAATTGTGTCTTCCCCTGCTCCCCAATTCGTACATTGAAGCTCTAGCCCCCGATATGATGGCATTTGGAGATGGGGCTTTCAAGAAGTGATTAAGTTTAGACGAGAGTGAAACCCCATGATGGGATTAGTATCCGTATAAGAAGAGCCCTCTGTTTCCACATGCACACACTGAGGACAGGCTATATGAGGACATATTAAAAAGGTGGCCATCTGCTAGCCAGGAAGAGCTCTCATTGTAGACTGAACTCTGGTGGACTTTTTTTCAGCCTCTACAACTGTGAGAAAATAACTTTCTGTTGTTTGAGCCACTTAGTCTATTGTGTTTTGTTATGGCAGCCCATGCAAACTAACAGAACTGCCATTTTATGCAAACACTTGCATGCGCGCGCGCGCTCTCTCTCTCTCTCTCTCTCTCTCTCTCTCTCTCTCTCTCTCTCTCTCTCTCTCTCTTTCCCTCCCTCCCTCCTTCTCCCTCTCCCTCTCCCTCTCCCTCCCTCCCTACTCAGGCTGCGCTCTTGGGGTTTATCTTCCCTTCAGGCTATTCTATAACTACACTCATGTCTATTTCTCTTTTTAATGCTGGCACTGTCCTAGGCCAAGCCCCCTCATCCTGGTCTGTAATGGCCTTTTTCTTTCTAGGCCCTCTATTCTGCACATGATGCCATGGTATTTCTGATCATGGCATACCTCTTCTCATACACCTTCAGTGATTCCCATTGTCCTCAGAAGTGGTGGTCAAAGTTTTTGAGTTCTTTCCTCCACAATGCCTTCTTCAATCTGCTAGTTGGTTATATTTTCACCTCTGTGGCTCCATAGGGAGTTTGTTTTCTCCCCTAGTCATTATACATATCACTCTCTTCCTTGTAATTACCTGTGAACTGCTGTCCCCTTTCTAGCCTGCAGGCTCCTTGAAAGTGCACCTCACAGAGCCTTGCGCATTTTAGGTGCTCACCAAATGCCCACATCAAAATTTTCAAGTCTCTTTTAATGGTCTGGATTTTAAAATGACATTAGAAGGAATTTTTAGAAAAGAATAACAAACCACCATAATAACCGTACCCTACACAATGCATTTTATTTTTATTCTTCCCCTTTCAGTCTTTGTGTCTGTATTTTCGGAGCTATATTCATAATGAACATGCAAATCAAAGTTCTTTTTTTTCAAATGTACTACCTTGTACATTTCCCCCTGTATTCAGTTTTATCATTTTAAGTAACTGTAATATCCTATTAAGTAGAAGTACCATAACTTACTAGGCTGTGTTAAAATTCATTGGATTCAAACCTGTAGAAATGAAACCTGATATCAGGGTCACCTTGTCCAGGGGACCTGACTCTGGTTTGGCCCCAGCCTGGGTCCTCCCATTAATATAGATTAGTCCCTTCACTGGTTTCCCTGAGAAATATGAGCCAACCAAGCACTTTTTGGCCTTTTTTACTGAAGATCTATGGGCCCAGGAAGGGATCACATTGCACAATGCATGACCCTTTACTTAAAAAATCCTCATTAACCATAATCTCTTCTCTGTAGAGACCTCCTTGCCTCCCCTGCACCCCTGCAATTCCCACTTTACCCCTTCCCATACCCAGCATCCAGCTTTCCTTCTTAGTTTCCTGGGAAGTTCAAATTTCTCGTCTTGTGTTATTCAGAGCAAGTCACTTCACCCTGGCAACCTCTTCCAGTGGGTAGAACCAAACTCAATTAAAGAGTCCCCCAGTTATGGGACACGCTCCTGGGTGGTTACAAAGCATAGGGGGTCATAAATAACATTCTTCAAAACACCTCCCACCGAGGTTTTGTAAGAGATGGAAAGGCCTGTCAAGGTGGGGTGCCGACACATCTTTGAAGATGTTGCCAGAGCTTGGCTTTTGGCATATGGGAAAGAGAACTGTGGATGAGTGAACGCTTTGATGGCAATGCATAAACTTGGAGTAGGATTCGGGGTGCCAGGATATTGCCGAGGCAGGTGAGGCTCTTGGGGAAGCAGAGGTGTTGGCTTGTCTCTGAGGGGAGCTGTGGCAGGCTGAATGCACCCCTTATCTTTCCATCTTCTGGGGAAAATAGTGTTTTATCATGCTGGACGCCTAGTTTTCATGACCAGTTTTTGGAATTCTCTGGGTTGGAGAAACCCAGCTCTAACTGGCCTAGACAAGAAGGGGTTTATGGCTCTCATCCCCGTGACAGCTTGTGGAGTTGGTAAGAGCTACAGCAATCAGGTTCTGGGCTGAAATTATACTTAAAACAGCTGCAACTTGCTCTCTCCCCTGTACGTCCCTGTCTCATCTTACGCTTGGTGTATTCTCTCCAACTGAAAACAGGCCCGTTTCTCCATGTTTCAGGGTGGGCGGCCACTGGCAGATTCACCTGTGTTCTTCCAGCTCCAGGACCGTCAGCTCCAAATTGGTAAGTCTTAGGGGGAGACTTAATGTTCCAACCTGGGGACCCTGGCCTCCTCTAGACCAGCCCGCCCAGGGGAATGGAATGTTGTGATGCGTCACAAGTCCTAGGTGTGGATTTAAATAGCAGAAGAGGGGAGACGGGAAAGCTTGAGCATCAGATGAACGATCCGGTTCTATAGCACTGGGGCCCACTCCTTCCTGCATCCAGGAAATGGCTACTCTTACTGGTGACTCAGCTTTGAATTGATGTCTCTGTGGACTCTGACCTAATTCCAGATCATTAAATCTCACTTACTTTGTCTAAGCTCAGGTGTAATTCTTACCATTTTGAAATTCTCTTTTGGAAATCATCGAAATGAATGTAATCATATGACCCATTTTACATGAACACAAATTCGCACCCTTCTGCTTCCTTGTATGAAGGTGTTACATCTCTGGGTATACATTTCATACAATTCCCACGTATTGGTCAATCATGTCTAATTTGAACTACTTGTCGGAGAGGCAGTCTGGGTTAGAAAAACATCTGATTCCTGATTTATATTTTAAATAACTCAGGTGTCCATGTTACTGATTAGGGTTCTAACTACAAACAAAATTTACCCTGGGTGGTTTAGGTAGGAATGACTGATTAGGAAACCCAGCTAGCCCACCAAATGGTCGGAATGGCTGAAGAGACAGATTGGAGGCTGTACTCCAAGAATGACTGCCAAAGCCACACTGTCAAACTGGGCCACTAAGGGAGCTGTTGCCTCTCCATGATTAGAAAGCCGCTGAATGAGGACACCGCCTGCCCCAGCTCCTGGCTCTGGAACTGTCCCATCTCTCCTAGAATCTGTCAGCAAAATGGACACGTTGCACCTCTTTCTCTCCATGTTATTCCTTTCAGACTCAAAGTCAACCTCTCTCACCATCAACTTAGTTTTCAATCCAGGTCTTGTGCAAGCGTGAGTGACTATTGCACCTATGTCGGGCCCAGAACTCTAGCTGCAGGGGCATTTAGGAAAGCTGGTGTGTGAGCTTTCAACCTCTGTGCAGTAGAAGGGGGTGGAGGGATGGAACAGATATGGAATGAGCATCTTCTTTGTTTGGATTCCCCACAATGCCTCACATAGAGAAGATGCTTGGTAAATGTTGGTTCAAATGTGTATGTGAGTATGTGTTATAGAGTGAATGCTTGTGTCCCCCCAAATTCGTATGTTAAATCCTAACCCCCAAAGGGAGGGCACCTTTGGTAGGTGACTAGATCATGAGGGTAGAGCGCTCCTGAATGGGATTAGTGTCCTTACAAAAGAAACCCCAGGGGCTCTCTTGCCCTTTCTGCCATGTGAACACAGTGAGAAGATGGTTGTTCATGAACCAGGAAGGCAGCCCTCACTGGACACTAATTCTGGTTAAGTCCTCTTACCTATCTGGGTATCACTTTCTTCACCTGTCAGGTTATAGGGTTTGACTAAAAGTTCCTCGCAGTTTGAATAGTCAAGGATTCTCTGACTTTTCCTAATAACTGAGATGCAGAGAAGGAAATCAATGAAGTCTGTGAGGAAGCTTTTGTTTGTGATTTATTGATGCCTATTTCCCTAAAAATATCTGAGGAGATGGATTACTTTTAGATGTTTTTGCATTATATATATACACACACATGCATATATTTACCTAAGGGAAAGTGGCTGTTCTTTTAAAAGTATAAACTCTTTTATCTACCTACTATCTATCTATCTATCTATCTATCTATCTATCTATCTATCTATCTATCTCTTTTTTTATGGTGACATTAGTTAATGAAATCCAATAAGTTTCAGCTGTATACTTTAACAGTAAGGCATATGTATATTTACACTGTGTGTTCACCTCCCATGGTTAGATTTCTTTCTGTCACCACATATTTAACCCCTTTTATGCCATCTATTTCCCCCCCCCCATTCCACCCATTGGTAAACACTAGTCTATAGTCCATGTCCATGAGTCTCTGTTTGTCCTGTTCATTTGTTGCTTTTAGGTTTATATCCCACATGTAAGTGATGTCATGTGATTTTTAATTTTTCAGTCTGGCTTATTTCGCTTAGAATGATTATCTCGAGGTCCCTCCAGGTTGTTACAAATGGCAGTATTTCATATTTTCTTATGGCTGAGTAAAATCCCATTGTATATATGTACCACAGCTTCTTTAGCCAATCATCTATCGTAGGATACTTCAGTTACTTCCATGTCATGGCCACTGTGGATAATGCTGCTATGAACATTGGTGTGCAAATATCTTTTTGGATATGGGTTTTCAAGTTTTTGGGGTAAATACGCAGTAGAGGGATTGCTGGATCACATGGTAGATCAATTCTTAGTTTTTTGAAGAACCTCTATACTGTTTTCCCTACTGGCTGTACCAATTTGCAGTCTTACCAGCAGTGTATGAGGGATCCTTTTTCTCCACATCCTCTCCAACGTTAAAAGTATAAACTCTTTAGTGTCTGAAAAAAGCCCAGGAAATTCTCTTCTGTTGCCTCTGCTACTTACAGCAGAACAGGTCTGGTTTGAGGATCAGAAATCTTGTGCCTTTAAGCTGAATAAAATACGTAAAGAAAAGAAGACTCGGGGGCATCGTGCAGCCTGTGCCCTGAATGACCTCTCGGTAGACATTTAATTTTGTTTCTAGTTATTTGGGGTTGTAGGATAGGATTATATTTCTCAGGCAGAGAAAGTCATTAATCAAGAGAGGAGCCTCTTGATCCTTCTCCCAGTTTTAACGAGACACTATGAAATGCCTTTCGCTGGCGCAGAGCGGGTATCAGCGGGGTGTGATCGGAGGCCTGTGTGTCAGGTTTGTGGTGGTATCGGTGGTATCGTGCACCCAGTAACTCACCAGCCTTGTCCCTGACTCAAGGGGGCAGACATGGGTGGAGATGGCTTTACGGCCTTCCCCAGATGGCAGGCTGACAAGTGAGGGCCTGAACAATGGCATATGGGGTAGGGCCTTAGACAGCAGTTTCAAGTTTTAGAGTAGTCCCTAAGCAGAATTCTAAAGTATATGCTATATAGCAGAGACAGGGCTTCACTGTCAGCTTGTGGGTGCTTCCTTCCTTTGCTGAGGTCAAAGCTTCACACTGGGTGGAGCAGGGAGTGAGAGCCAGTCTCCCGCCTCCCCCCCCCACCGCCCCCCCAGCCCCGTCCCTCCTTCCATGTGCAGGTTGCTGCGCCACTTGCTGGCAAGATAGCAATGTATAAAATGCAGTTCAAGTGCAAGAAGCCCAAAGAATAGGAGTGACAGGTGTATTGTTTACCTACCTGATTATCTGAAGGGGGTCATGCCCTCTGTGTTTAAAACCACCACCAGGCCAGCACTTGCTCTCCATTCTTTCCCTGGACAAGGCCATCCGTCCACCAGCCCCTGGCCCTGCAGCTCTTTGGCCTCTAGTCATTAGGCCCTCTGGGTTCCATGGCCCATCTTGCCTCCTTGGAGTTGGTGGATGCCAGTGCCTATGCTGCTGTCACTCTGTACAGTGGTTGACCTGGTGTGACCCAGGAGTCCCCTGCCATGTCATCCCAGAGACTGAGTGCATGCCAAGGGCTTCCAGCTGTCAAAATGGCCACTGGGATCCATGTGGGCCTGACAGGAAGGGCACAAAGGACAGCCCAGGTTTGGCTGGCTGGGAAATATCCCATGACCAATAGATTTGTGGGAAGTGGGGAGTGGACTCATGAATATTCATGTCCTTGAATTAATCCCTGAACCAAATGGAAAGTTCTCCTTTCCAACTACCCAACTATCCTTCAAATAAGAATTTGAGGAAAGAGAAGAGAGAGAGAGAAAACCCATAAAACAGTAAATGAGGACTAAACTCTGGGGAGAGGGGGTTAAAGCTCTTCTGTCTCAGAGACCAGCGAGGGGAGGGGGCGTTTCCTCCCAGAGTCAACCTGCTGCTGGGAGCTGAGCAGCCCTGGGCTCTTCCTGGGCCTGGCTTGCAGCAGGAGTTGACCTCACTGGCGCTCCTGTGGGATGGGGGGATGAGAGAAGGGGAGAGGGGAGAGGGGAGAGGGGTGCATGGCTCTGATTAGATGGTTCTGATGTAAATTCCTGTTGATAGGCCAGAGAGACAGGATAGGGGCTGAGAAAGAGGGAAATTCTCTCCAGTTTATTTCTCTCCCTAGAGGATTATAGAATATGAATGCAGTAGTCCCCCCTTATTCTTGGGGGATATGTTCCAAGACCCCAGTGGGTACCAGAAACCAAAGATAGTACTGAACCCTCTAATATCATGTTTTTTCCTATATATACATCACCATGATAAAATTTAATTTATAAATTAGGCACAGTAAGAGATTAACAGGTAATAAAGTACATCAATAACAGTCTACTGTAATGAAAGTTATCCTCTCTCAAAATATCTTATTGTACTGTACTCATCCTTTTTGTGATGATGTGAGCTGATACAGTGCCTACGTGATGAGATGAAATGAGGTACTCAGAACGGCATGCAATTTAAACCTTATGAATTGTTTACTTCTGGAATTTTCCATTTACGATTTTCAAACTGGTTGACTGCAGGTAACTGGAACCATGGGAAGCGAAACCGTGGCTAAGGGGAGACGATTGTACGATAGTTTCTTATTGCTGCTGTAATGAATTGCCACAAACTTAGAGGCTTAAGCAACACTGATTTATGCTCATACAGCCCTGGAGGTCAGAAGTCCTGACATCAGGTGTTGGCAGGGCTGCGTTCTGTGTGGAGGTCCTCGGGGAGATTTCGTTTCCTTGCTGTTTGTAGCTTCTAGAGACTGCTACATTCCTTGGCTCGGGCTCCAGCCACCATCTTCAAAGTCAGCAGGACAGCGTTTTGAAACCTCTCCCTCAGCTTCTGTGATCAGATCGTCTCCTCTTTCCTCACCCTCCCGCCTCCTTCTAAAGACCTGTGTGACGACATTGGGCCACCTGGATGAATCTCCCCATCTCAAGATGCTTAATCACCTTTCCAAAGTCCATTTGGCCATGTAAGGTAACAGATTCACAGGTTCTGGGGGGTAGGACACAGGCATCTTTGGGGACGCCATTACTAGGCCTACCACGGTGGGGATCTGGCTCGGTGTTTTCCAAATGAGTGATCTGCAAGGTCTTGGGTCTCCGAGGTGGCTCACGGGGTTGGGGAGGAGGGGCCAGTTATGACGCTCATTCATCTTCAATCATGAGAAGCTGTACTTTTGCCTCTGGTATCTGTTGGGGTTCCATGGAAAGTTTCATTTGAAGAAAGTGTTTGAAAACCACTGATTTAGTCCAGTCCCTTCAGAAGGAAGGTGGTTCATCCAATAACAAATAGCTAAAAATGGCAGATCCAGTGCTGACTTCTGGCCTCCTGTCTCCTGGTCAAGTGCTCTTGCCAACAGCCCCTCTCAGGGATAAAACGGCAACCAAACTAAGGGTATGTGCGTGTGTGTGTGCATGGTGTGTGTGGTGTGTGCATGTCTTCGTTTATTTGCACAGCGATCCTAAGCAAAAAGCAGAGGGGCATTACTTTTTTGCCTCGTTTTGGTGAGAAAGGCCTTGTGTGGTAGAGTCCCGGTGAGTTGCCAGGAAGGGGCCACAGCCTGAATGAGGCCTTCAGACAGGCCCCCGTTCCCCACAGTCGCCTTCTCTCTCCTCTTCCCTCCTGTCCCCTTTAACAGCTCTGGCTAATTGAAATTGGTGGCGAGTCAGACACTCAGCCTCATTCCGGCTCTGGGGCTCTGGGCTACAGATTGTCATTAAATTAACTGTGAAGATTTTCCATGTGGGCTGGGAGGCGGTGACGCAGGGGGCATGGCGGGACTCTGGAGCTGTCATTTGCTCCCCCACAAACCCCAGCTCAGAGCCACTGCCTCGAGTGCCCGGGGATGTGATAATTCAATCTGGGGAGCACTGCATCCCCGGCCTGGGCTGGGCCCAGACTTACGGTCCAACCTCCCTGCAGCCAGATGGATTTGCGAAATGGAACAATTAAATCAAAAGCGAGCTGTCTGAACTGATTTTTTCCCCTTCATCCTCAGCCAGTTCTGCAAACCCTCTTCCCAGCATTGTCTTCATTAGTGGCCGAGACAGCCTGGACAGGACTCAAACGGCTGGCTCTGAGCTGTGCGCTCTGCACCCTGAAACGCCAGCTCCTGCTACGCGCACCACCTGCTGCACCGTTTGGCTGCCCCCATGCTGGCTCCCCCAAAGTCAGAAACGCCACGCCGTGCCCTGTGATTGCAGGGACGGCCAAGTCCAGCCACACCACTGAGCAGGATCCCACTCTGGGGGGCGGGGAGGGACAGTGTTTGTTTCCAGCCAATGGGAACGGTGCTCCCTAGAGTTATGTGGGCAGTGCTGTGTTTGGGGCGTCTCTCAGACCAGAAAGAAGGGGTTGTTTGTGTGGTTTTTGCTTAGGTTCTGACTCCTTTACGTCTGCTGCTCAGTGGTGATGGAGTGAAAGAGAAAGGGCTTCTTCCTCCACCAGATGCAAAAGCTACATGTCACCAGTCCCTTTTGCTGGGCCTGGTAAATGGACACTGGGTTGGGGCCCCTTTTATGAAGACCTATCAGTTTTGTCTGGGTCAAAAGCCCAGGGGCAGAAAGAAGTGGGAAAAGAGAGGCGTCTGCAAGACTTGGCGACATTCTGATGCAGTTCTTAGATCACATGTCAGTACTCACGATGGGGAAACTGGGTCCAGAGGGGGAAGGGAGGACCCAGAAGTGCACAGGGGAGAGTGGGTAAGGCCTGGCCTCTCTGTCATTCCCCGAGCCCCTGGTCACATAGCTCTTGGGCACAAGCACAGTGCCTGGCACCCAGCAGGTGTCTGTTGACAGAACTAATTGGAGCAACGGTGATGTTTCTAAGAAGAAATGGTAACTAGATCCTCAGCTCTTCAAAGGCAGGGCCATGTTGTCTTCATCTCCATATTTCTAGAGCCCAGAAGAGGCCTGATATGCAATAGATACTCAATAAAGATGTATTAAATAAGTCAGTGTAACTGGGGACAAGATGGCTGGTTCTTGAGACAAAGAGTCCACACCTGGAAGTACAGTAGTCATTTTGGGACATCAAAGGAAGCCGTCCTTGCCAGAATGTTTGGAGTAGCTGGGGGAGTTCTGGGAGTGAGGAACATGCTTCGGCACAGGGTTAGGTGTCAGGAAACTCAGGTTCTAGTTCCCATTGTGTGTTGATGGTCAAGTCCCTTCTCTTCTTCTCTTCAGTTTTCCCTTCAGTAAAAGGAGGGGTTTGGGCCAGGTGGTCCCCATGCCCCATCTAGCTCCAACATCTTGAGGAAGCTTAGGGGACTCCAGTGAAGGCTAGGGCTCAGGGGGCATGGGCTGTGGTATTAGCTTCTCATCCTGATGATCTGCGGAAGGGGGACAGTGTCCATTTTCTTCCCAAAGACTTCTAGGCAATAGAGTCTGGAGCAGCCTGGGTCTCGGACAGGAACCTGGATTAGCTCAGGACCAATCCCCAGCTGCCTAAGGAAGGAAGGCCTCTGTGTGGGGGCAGGACCAAGTCACCAGGTAGACTGTGATGGCCCTGAGGCCAATGACATTCCAGCTGGGGTGTGTTACTGACCTTGGGACATGACAGAGTAAAGTCACCATTTCAAATGCCATTATTGCTGGTCCTATGGCAAGGGTCACTTCTGGGGTGAGGAGCTGGATCCTAGCAAACATTGATGGGCTGATTTGTATCCACCACGGCCCTTAGAAGGGCTTTGGCTACTTGGAATTTCTGGGTCAATCCGAAACTGCCCTGCAAGAGTGGAGGGAAGGCAGGTAGTTACAGTGGTGACATAGGGGCTCGTCCCTGGAATGGCCGAGTAACTCAAATGATCTGCCATTTATACCTTCCCTGACAATCTTAGGATCTGTTTTTCTCCTTTCACTCTTGCTTGGGCCATATTTCAACCTTTTTTATGTTACACCTCATCTAGGCCCTCTCAACAAGTATTATCTCAAGAGCCGCAAATGGCAAAGTTTAACTATTGTATATACAAATATAGAAATATATATGTATACACATATGTATGCAGAAGGAAAATATGTAAGCTCACAATGCTCTCAATGTGCATATCTGTAGTCACACTAGCCAGGTCCTCAAAGAAGTTCAAGTTCTTCAACAAGGCTTCCCCTCCCCTCCTCTCATATTAGTTCTCTCTGGGAACAGCCCATCAATTCACAAAGACACCCGGGCTTGCACACGTAATTCACCACCAAGCCCTGTTGGTTGTACTGCTCAAGAGGCTCTGGGGTCCCTCCCACCATCTCTTGTTTGGAGACACAGCCGCCTCCTTGTGGTTTCTGGGCCACTGGCCTCTGCTCTCTGCTTCAGCTGCATCTCCAACAGCTCAGCCATTCCTAGGCTATGCCAGACTCTTTTCTCTGCCTGAGTTCCTCTGCTTGGAGCTGAGTATTTCTCTAACCAAACTGGGTTATTTTTACTGATTCCTCTGGATGCAGCCCAGACATCCTTTCCTCCTTGCTGCCTTCCACATTCCCTCATGTTGCTACATAATCGTCACTATAATCAGCTGCTTGCCTGCACCTACATAGGAGTCTATTGGCTGGCGTCCCTACAGTTCACTGTCACATATTACTGGGCATAAAATGTGTTTCCTTTGTTCCAACATTACAGGTAATGCTGTAGAGATTTTTCTGATCGTTGGGAGGCGGTGTAGAGTAGTGATGAAGAAGACTGGCTCTAGATTTGGATCCTGGCTCTATTGCTATATAAAAAGTTGTCAAACTCTTAGTGCCTCAATTTTATCATCTGTAAAATGGGCATAAAAATGGTATCCATCTTATAGGGTTATGAGAATTAAACGAGAAAACACATATAGTCTAATGGTGCTTCGACTAGCATCTGCCATAGCGTACGTAGGTGCTCACTTACTGTAATTTATTTCCCTTCTTATTGTGCTTCTGAATTCGCTCCTTACAAATATATTTCTAGAAGTAAGATTATTGGATCAAAGGTTAGGAGGTTTTTATGGCTCTTGAAATATTCTGACAAATGGCTCTTGAAGAGATTGTGCCTCTTTCACTCCCGTCCACAACACCCGAGCAACACCTGGCCGCTTTCTCCTGTCTCCTGCACAGTGTGTGCCGCATTCAAAGCACAGATTTCAGAGGATGAAAATCATGATGGCCTCCTTCTCTGGGTTTTTGGATCCTCCACTTACCCATTCCCACTCAGCTCTATCCTCCGCTCCCAGCAGAGAGAGCTCCCTCTTGCCTTAAGTGTACCCCATGCTGGTTGGCACTGCATTTTTCTGTAATTGTTTTGTGCTACAATGATTTATGGAGATATTAACTTGTGTTTTGTTCTCACTATGATTGCTATCATTCCCACCCCATTTCAAGGTGGTAGGCAAGCTTGATCCCTCCCGTTGCCAGGTTTTGTGTTGCGAGGCATTATGGGACTCATGGCAGTGAGGGAGAAGGAGGGCAAGGGCAAGGAGATGATGCAGGGACGAACCTGATTGTTGGGGCTGCCTGTCAGGATTCAAGCCCTAGCTGTCGAAGCACTTGGAGATGGGGCCCGGGCGGCAGGTGGTGCTGTGGGTGGAGTCAGGTGAGAATTAGTGGATCTGTGTTGAGGGCAGGATCTCTGTCGGTGGCTCTGAGCATGAAGCCCAGCTCCTGGTCAAAGGCCCAGTTTTGGGGTGGGGCTTGCTTTGGAGGGAGTGAGGAAACCAGGAAGATCTAAGAGTGGACATACAGGCCAGGGAGTTACCTGCAGTCATGGGAAGAGGGGAGGAGGGCAAGGCGGGACTTGGGGCCCAGGAATGGCCCTGCCCCAGCTCCTGTCTCTGACAGGATTGCAGGTTGTTATTCCAGGCCATGCTGGCTGGCGGCCTGGAGACACTACTGTCATGGTCATTGTAGTTTCAGCCTTGACCCTTAGTAAGATGACTGGAGAAGGCTAAGGCCCCCAGGCTATCAGTCAGGACCAATAACTGGTGGGTGTGACTGTTACCTCCACAAACTTGGGTGTGTAAGAAATGCCCCAATGCCTGCGTACCCCCATCCTGCTGGGCTGGTGAAGACTTCTGTCCTGATTCAGGCTGTTCTAGTCCCCTTTCTTCAAAGAGACTCAGCTCTCTCTTCTCACCTCCTGCATCATCTAGGATCAGCCACTTAATGAGCTGATGCTCCCATAGAAGCCAGGACAGAGTTTCTGCAAGCAACTTCTATTTCAGGCCCTGGGTACACAAGCAGCCTTTGAGCCAAGGGTGTATTCAGGCCCTGGCCACCTTCTTACTTGTGGGGAGGAGGGGGTGGTGAGAAAAGTGTAGCAAGAACAAAATGCAGGTTAAGGTTCTGATAAATTGCTTTGTACCCCAGCATTAGGCATTCTGGACATAACGATAGAAGTTTCATAAATTCATGCCAATTGATTGATAAGTCAGGCTCTCCCGCCAAAAAAATTCCCTGAAAAAAAACAGAAAAAGGAAGCCTTGCTTGTGTGTGGTTTTGTTGTTGTTGTTATTTTGTTTTGTTTTGGTGAGCAGAAGACCTGAGAGTCTGAAATGCTATTTACAGAGATTGAACTCAACTCGTGCTGCCCAGAACTGTCTTAGAGACTGTGGGTTGGTTAAAAGGTTTATAATTAAGTTATCATTGCATTGTCATTTCGGGTTCCAAAACTGGGAGATCTTTAGCCCCTCTCCCCTCAAAAACCCCTCAAATCCACCACTAAATTACAGTCAACCCAACATTGATTTAAAAGAACAGCATGAAATCATTCAACAGGCATCGAGCCCAACAAATCTGAGCCATTTATTCCTTAGTCCTTTAATAGCTAATTACATGCTGCATAATGTAAAAATGCAGCAAGGCCCCATTAAGAATAAATCCAATTGTTTGCAAGGCACATTATAGAAAAGCAAGTTTGGCATTCTCCCACGGCCCGTGACCGCGTACCCACGCTCTTGGCAAATGAAAACCTGGAAATAGAACCACTGTTTTTATAACAACCCTGTTGCCTTTAATGACCCTGTTACCTTTAATGACCATTTTCTCCTCTTAAGTTCAGCAAAGTATGGAAATATTGCTGTGCTCTTTGGCGCAATTTTCCTACTGTAATTTTTTTTTTGTCCTTAAAAGCCCCAAGAAAGTGCATTTTTCTACATACTTATTTGCTACTGTCAAAAGAGAGCAAAATTTCATGGAAAAATTCAACTGTCAATTGCCAACAAATATGCAATTATTTCAGGCTGGTGTTTTAAGCAAAAATGGTTTTCATGGCAGAAACTGGCTTCTATTTTTCGAACAGGGATGAGGTATGTTTTTGCTTCTTGTTGTTCCGCTTTCTCTGGGCATCTCCTGGAACACCTGTTTTAACACACAGGTGAGTTTCCATGAGCTGGGCCCTGACATTCGGCTGAATTAAATGCCCACTTTGGTGCCCTGTCGTGCATCTCTTAGTGACGAGAGAGCATGAAGTCATTTCGTTTCCAGCCTCATAAAGCCTGTCATTCCAGGACATTACACCAGGACTCTGGGCAGTAAGTGACGTCAGGGTTTGGAAGGGAGGAGAAAATAGATGATCCTGTCCCCACAATAATACAGGGAAGATATATAAAGAGAAGTAAGTAGTAATATTCTTGAAAGATAAACAATTGACTGGCTGTCACAAATAATCGATGACTGAGATCCTAAAGAATGTGGCCGTGATAAGAAAATACATCTAGAAGTGTACACACATGTATTCTCCTGACATATCATCGCTTTCCTCTTTGCAGGATCAAATTAGAAATACTATTTGCTAAAGGCAATATTCTCCACTCCAGGCTTGTGAAAGCTGAGCTCCTCGTCTCCCAGGGAGGCTCTGTTTGACTTTCATCTTGATATTGAATTTAAGCCTCATATTTTATGATGAGTACAGGCAGCCCTTGGCCCACCTGGTAATGACTACTGCCCCCGCACTGCAAGTCTCATTCACCACCGGGGCTAGAAACAGACTCATCAGATGACTTGGACTTCGGTATTAATTAACGAAAATCTTTCTCTGGTTTCAACAGCCCTTTATAGAATTCTTCCTGAAGCGCATTTGCTTGCTTTGCTGTGTTGCCTGAGTTAAGAATTCCATCATGGATAACTTGAATTCCTGAAGGGGAGAGGCTTCCTGTGGTTTTGCATGACGTAGAGGGCCATACTAAGATCAGCAGGTGGGAGCTGCAGGGTTCCTAATGTCAGTTCCCCAGGGGGTGACCTCCCTATCCCAAAGAGCTCCCCAGGAATAGAAAAGCTGGGCTGCCTTGGGAGGTGGGTAATGAGTCCTCCATCATGGAGAACCATTGGTGGGGCTGGGTGAACTCTTGGAAGGGCTGCTTATCAATTGGCATCACCGAATCACACAACCCATGATGACACCTTGACCCACCCATATCCCCTCATCCTCATCACGTTAGTGCAGGAAGACCTGACTTCCAGCCATTGACACTCGAGAGCGTTTTTTGTGCCACTTGCTCATGCTGTTCTTGCTGGAAAGGCTGAGAAAGTAATGCCCCCGACGCCTGTGGCCTTCACCCAGTGACTGGCAGGTGTACATACCCTGACTCTCTCAGCCTTTGGGTGGGCTAACTCTGGGGTTTGTGTTTACACAGGCTCCCAAAGGTTCCCCAGAGGGTTAAGCTCCTGCTACCTATGGAGGCAGCTGGCTTCCTAAAGCACCATTTGCTGGGTTAGGGATGCTCCCTTCTCTGTCTCACTTCCCCTGCATCTGCTCTCCTGTCCTCTACCTCCCAAAGGCACTGCATGGTCTTATCTCAGGGTCCGCTTCTGGCGGAGCCCCAACTAAGATAATGACTGTTCGTTCCAGACAACAAGGCCTGACAATGGGGCGTGTTTGAAATCGGGACTGAAGAACATGGTCCAGAACTGCCAGGCCCCATATTGTGAGGGGCCTTTTTAGCCCCGAGAGGAACAGAAATAAATCCGTATCTGCTGTCCCCGCACCGTTTGCGTTTTTGCAACTGGGCCCCCGTTGGCCCCACCATCTGCCCCACTGCGGTCTGCCCCCTGCCATCACACCCATGTCCCAGGAGACAATGCCCCGGCCTTGTTTCTTATGATCCTTCTCCACCTCGCACCTCCACTGCTTCAGAACTGAGGATCCCACGCTTGGCACCATAGACCTTCTGGTTGCTGTGCGCCAACTTCCTGTTCTTGGACGTTCTCGAGAATGACCCTTGGCCCGCTCAGGCTTGCTCTTGCCATCAGTTCCGGCCATCTTCCATTCGGCTGCCAGGACGCGATACTGAGGAGGTCGCAAGGCCAAAGAAGCACTGCTCTGAATGTTGACTTTTATTTTTTGTTGTGTGTTTAGGGACAGAAGCATTAGGAGACTGAGGTACATGTGTCCTGGCCTCCGCTGGATGTGAATACGTTTAGATTTCGTGGTGTTTGCCTCCTTATCTAAAAGCGCAGGGTACGAGTCTTAGAAGTCTGGT
>CM053506.1:5564900-5603212 GCA_028627145.1 Eidolon dupreanum
AGCCCCACGCACACACAGTGGAACCCACTCATTATTGCACCATTTATTTTTCTCCCTATTCTGTGTCATTTTCTCTACTTCCTCACTTGCATTTCATGAGGCTGCCTCCCAAGTAAACCACCTGCATCTCACCCCTTCCTCCAGGGTCTACTTTGGCTCAAGCCAAGGCCAATAAATACCTACTGTAGTTTATTCTTGTTACTTTTTGGTATGTTCCAAATCTGACTAGGATAGAGAGGCACAAAAGACTAATTTACAGACACAGGTATTGACAGTTTTTACCCAAGTCAAATGTATTCCAGGTAATCACATCATTTTAAGCCACTTAGTAACAAGACGGATATCCTAACACATCAAAAGAAACTGGACTTGTGTATCTGTGCCTGCATCTCTTCATCCAGCTAGCCAGCCAGCAGTCATTTAGCAAACCTCTGCTCACGCCCAGCATTGTGCTAGCAGTTGAGGATAGAGAAACTAATTAGACTGTCTGCCTCGTTACACTAGGTGTGATTAGATCCTACAGCACATGTGGTTCTGCCATTTTGAGCGCCACTCTGTTTTCTGCACACAATGCAGTTGGCACGGCCATATAAACTCAACACTAATGCCAGCTAGTGGCCTTATCTTATAAACATCCTAATCATAACATTTTCATCTACCCTGAAAAGTGTCTCCAACATTCAAACCGTGTCTCTATTTTATTAAAACACACTGTATTAAGACACTGCTTCCAAGGAACTAAATTTAGTTTGAGAAACTGCCCTGAACTTGGAGTCATTAAATGTAGCCTTTTTTTGTATGTGCATATGACAGAGAAAAATTACAGCCAGCAGTGTCTATATTGAAAATCCTGCATTAGATTGCCATCGGTTGCTAATAATACATCATAATTATTCTTATAGGGTTAAGCTTTTCTCTTTTCTCTTCCACCTGCCTTGCTGAGATAACCTCTAAGGATGTCCTGAAAGATGGTAGGGCTAGAATTCAAAAGCTTTCATGACAGCTGAGCTCTCCATGCAATTCATTATGTTGAAAAGATGGGCAAGAGAGGGTTGACTGCAAAGATAATGACCATGCAATTTCCAATTCATTTTCCTTGCAGCCAGATCTTGGAGGCAGCCCATGAACCAATTTCATCAAGCAGACCCTGCTCATCTCTCATCTGCTATGTTGGGAAAGAGGTCGTGTCTGGCTCAAGCCGGAACAGGCTGAAATCCTGGTACCATGGTCAGGGGAAGAGGGGAGGGGATAGAGAGGTGGCTAGGGACATAGAGCAGGGCTCATCCTCAGAGTACTTGGTACGGGGGGTCTTAGGTGAGGTTCTGGCTGGCATCAGTGTCAAAGGGGTTCAATCCAGAGGGTGGACAGGGAATAGTAGTTGATGCCCAGCTCAGACCACAGGGCTGTGTTTTCTCTGTATTCCCAGCTTTGAGCCCAGAGCCAGGCAAAGTAAGAGGTCAATAAACGTTTATTATCTAACTGAGAAAGCACTAGTATGAGATTACATGCAGGAAGGAAATCAGTCATATATGGTTCCCATGGGAAATGAAGTCGCGTCCTTCAGTTCCTGTTTGTGGAATGAGATTCGTGGTAGGAGTATTCTAGCCCGTTCACAGCATCAACACTGGACTATCTATTGAGAGGACCATCTTTCGTGGGTGTGGTGGACATCCTCAGCATTGCCCGGGAAGGGACCGAAGACTTCCAGGGCCTGGGAATCTAGCTGCATCTCTCATTACAGGCTGAAACCAGTGAAATCTTGGGTGGCCCCAAAAGGGAAGGCAAGCCAAGCTTTAAACACAAAGGAGGTGGTTTCTTCCAACTCGAAGGTGACAAATGTCACACATGCCATGTCTGTTGTGCTGGTTTTCATTCACACTTTCAAGGCTGTTTCATTTTCTTTCCTGCTACCCTCCTTCCTTTGTCCCTCTTTCATTTGTCACTGTGTGCCCTTGGCAGGACTCAAGGTTATGGTCACTGCAGGAAGAGTGGCCTTGCCTGATTACGGTAAGGAAAAGGAATACTAAAAAATTATAGAAACTAGCATGACAGTGTCAATTAAAAGAACTGTTAAATTATAAGCATTTGAAATCTTCCATGAGCCCACTTCCCTCAAAAAAAAAAAAAGAGTATTTGCTTGCTTGGCCAATGGCAGATACCATTAATTATCCCTCTAAATCAAGTGTCTGCTTTCTTCTACAGTGAAAGTACCCCCAATTTTAACTGAGCACAAAACTACTTAGAATAAAGACTGCCTTTCCCGGTCTCTCTTACAGTTAAGTGTGGACATGTGACTAGACTCTTGTCATTGAGATCCAAATAGAAATGGTGTGTTCAACCTCCTTTTTTCTTTTTCTTTTATTATTAAAAAAAATTGAAGTGTAATTTACATACAGATCTTAACTATATTGTTCAATGAAATTCGACACTCCAATCAAGATAAAGAACATTTTTAATACCCATGAAAATGCCCACATCCACTTTTCTTATTAATCCTCTCTCCATTCCTCAATTTAGACAAGCTCCCCATCCAGAATCAACTGTTCTTGAACTTCATATGAATGCAGTTATACAGTATGTATCCTTTTGTATCTTCTTTCACTCACACAATGTTTGAGATTCAACTCATGTTGCTACTTGTATCAATTGTTCATCCTTTTCTATCGCTGAGTAGTGTTCTATTATATAGATGTATCATATTTCACTTGCCCATTATCCTGATGATGGACATTTGAGAGGTTTCTGAATTTGAACTATTAGATTAAGACTGTTATGAACATTCTTGTACAAGTCCTTCTGTGTGCATATGTTTCCATTTGTCTTAGAAATAGGATTGCTGGGTCAGTGGGTAGGGGTGTGTTGATAAGAAATTGCCAGAGTTTTCCAAAATGGGTATCCTATTTTACACTTCTACCAACAATGTATGAGAATTTCAGTTGCTTCATGTTTTCACTGACATTTGGTATTATCCATATTTTTAATTTTAGCCATTCTAATTGGAGTAAATTGGTATCTCATTGTGGTTTTCATTTGCATTTCTCTGTTGACTAATTATTTTCAACACCTTTTCACATGCTTATCACCTATTCATATGTATTCTGTTGTTAGATATCTATCCAAGTGTTTTGCCTATTTAAAAATTGTACTGCTTGTATTTTTTTAAAAACCTAATTTATTGAGGTATGATTTACATATAATAAGATGCATCTATTTCTAGTGTAGAGTTCAAATAGTTTTCACAAATGCATATACCTCTATAACCACCACAAGAAAGATGTGGAATATTTCCACCATCTCACAAAGTTCTCTAAGTGCCTCTTTGCAACCAATCTTCATCTTCCCTTTACACTTTCATCCTGGGCAGCCACTGATGTGATTTTGCCATTATAGATAAGCTTTCCCTTTTGTAAAACTTTAAATGAATAGAATCATACATTTTTACCCTTTTGTGTCTGATTTTTTTTCTCAGTCTATTGTTTTTGAGTTTTATCCATGTAATTGCATACATCAATATATTTTTCTTTTTATAGTTGGGTAACATTCCATTGAATGGACATGCCATAATTTGTTTATACATTCACTAGTTGGGGGATGGTGGGTTGATTTTTAGTTTTGGGCTATTTCAGTAAAGCGTCTATGAACATTTGTGCATAAGTCTTTATGTGGATATATGTTTGCATTTCTTGTACAAAAACTAGGACTTGAATTACTTACATACGTAACTTTATAAGAAACGACTATACTTTTTTCCAAAGTGACTGTACCAATTTATTTTACCACCACCGATGTGCGAGAGTTCGATTGCTCCATGTTCTTGTCAACACTTGGTATTGCCAATCATTTTAATTTTAGCAACTTTACTGAATATGTAGTAGCTTTAATTTGCATTTTCCTGTGACTAATAATGTCAAGCATATTTTCATGGACTTATTTGCCATCCATATATCGTATTTTATGAAATAGCTCTTTAAATTTTGCTCCTTCATTTTTTATTGGGTTCTCTCTTTATCAAGTTAGAAAAATTATTTATGTATTCTGGATACAAGTTCTTTATCAGATATATATATTTTTCATTATTCTGTCTATGGCTTGCTTAACAGTGTTTTTCAAAAGAGAAGACGTTTTGATTTTGATAAAATGGAAGTGATCAATATCCTTTTCAATGGTCTACACTTTTTGTGTGCTCTTTAATATTTTTGTCTACCTCAAGTTTGTGAAGCTATTATCAAATGATTTCTCTTAGAAGCTTTATTGAACTTTGTGTATGAAATAAGGTGTAGGGGTCCAGGTTAATTTTTTCCCCTCTGCATGGATGTCTAGCTGTACCAGCATAATTTGTTGAAAAGATTCCTCCACGCCCACCGCCACACACACATTGAATTGCCTTAGTGTCTTGTTAAAAATAAGTTGTCAGCATGGATTTGGATCAAGTTCTGGACTCTCTATATTGTTCCACTGATATTTTTGTGTTTAGGCAGATACTACACTAACTTGATTACTATGGCTTTATGGTAAGTTTTGGTATCAAGTTTTGTGAAATTTCCAAAAATTTTCCCCTAAAATTGTTTTGGCTAGTGTAGGTCCTTTGTATTTATTTCTCTATAAATGTTAGAGTCAGTTTTCAATTTCTAAAAAAAAAAAAAAGGGGGGGGTGATTTTTTATTGGTATTGTTTTGACTGTGGGAAGAATTGATATTCAAACAATATCTAATCTTTATAATCCATGAACATAGTATATCATTTCACTTTTTTAGGTCTTCTTTAATTCATCTCAGCAATGTTTGTAATTTTCAAAGTAGAAGTTACACATGTCTTTTGTTAAATTTGTCCCTAAGTACTTTTAAAATGCTATTGTAAGTATCAGTCTTTTTAAAAATTTTATTTGACAGTTATTTGTAGCTAGTATATAGAAATTTAACCAATTTTTATATATTGTCCTTATATTCTGTGATGTTGCAAAATTCACTTGTTAATTTTAGTATTTTTTTAAAGCTTCTTAGGTGTTTTTATATAAATAATTAGGTTATCTGCAAATAAAGATCTCACGAGATCTTCATTTTCTCTGAGTTGTGGGTCAACTTCATGTGTACCTCTGAGGTGAAGAGTGTTACCTTTTCCTGTAGATCATCCACAGCATTATGTTTAAAAAGTACGAGTGACAAATGTGGATTCTAGTCTGTCCCCATAGGCTCTAGTTCATCCTATGATTCCAGTTTGTCCTTGCCTTCATCCACATTCAGTTCTCCTTTCTGACTACCAGTCTGGCTGACCTCCAGTGATTTCAGGCTTAATGCTAGTTACCGAGGCAACAGCTTGTGGGGACTGTTCCACCAGCTCCCCGTATTGTGTAAGGTCAAACCCATGAGATAAATCCCTGATTCTGTACTGAAACTGTATTTCAGTTTCTCTGATCGACTCTGACTGCTATACAGATGACTAGGGCTAGGCTGGTTCCTCCTTATTCCTAGAAAATCTCTCCCCTTACGGCATGCCACATGTACCCAGACCAGCTCTCCACCCTTTCTCAGGTAGGGACACTGCCCTGGCTCTCTGCCCACCTATGAAAAGCTCTTTTCTTTCTGTAATTCAGTCATCAAGACTTCCTTGCAACCTTCACTCTTTGCTAGACTCATAGAAAAGTATGGTTTTAATTTTTTTGTCCAAATTTTTCTTGTCTTTCCCACAGGATCAAGTCTTTTACATCCTTCTATATCCTAAACAGCAGCAAAACTAGAAAGTGTCCTTAAAGGGTGGGTGTGGGCCCTTCTCATCCCCTTTTCTCTTTTCTGGGGCTGGGAACACACACTGTGACCGGTACTACAGAAGCCGTCTTAGACCTGGCAATAGAGATCACCCCAGCTGGGGCACTGGGCTGACTGGAAGTTATGAGAGAATTGCTACACTTGTGCTGGACGGCCGACTGCCAAAATTTGATATGGGAAACTAACACCTTGAGTGTTTAAGCCACTGATGCTTTTCATTTTCTGATTCGTGCAGCCAAACTTGTTTCTAGAGAATAGAACTGGCTACTGGGATTTCACGAGGCTATTCAGGGCAGGCAGGGGAGAGGAGAATGACAGGGCTGGGAGCAAGCCAGAAGGCTCTATGAAGGCAAACTAGTTGGGGAGGGGGCAGGAAGCAAAGAAAACTAGTGCTAAGGCTGGGTCGGCTGTAGCAGAGGGAGGCTAGGAGATGTGTTGAAGAGAATGTAAATTATTTTTAGGCAGCCTTGCTATGTGTCACGTGATGTATCTTCCCTTCTGCTACTTCCTAAAGAGTCTTTCCGTATAGACCTATGTTTCTTTTCAAAGCTTTGGGGAGTTTGATTTGGTTTTTTTTTTTTGGATGCAGCCCTGTGCTGAGACAGGCCTGGAAGAGACCCAGTTTTAGTGAGGTTCCAGCAAATAATCTGAAGAGAACCCTAGGACTGGGGATGGTTTGGTTACTGAGTGTTCCCTGAGGAGGGGTGGTTCAACAGCCTTAGCGTCACAGAATATCCAGTCTGGAAGGATCTCAGGTAACTGTCTGTCCACATTTCCTGTTTGCAGATGAAGGCAATATCTACCTGATTACGATGTGCTCTTACTGCTTATTTTCTCCTTTGGATCAAGTTCTTTACTGGTGGGACTTCCCATCTAGACTTCCTGGTCCTGTTGGGGACTCATCTCCTCTCAGCCTCGCTGTGGGTTGACAGCAAACTCAAAAAGTTGGTATCTACCTTTCCCAAATGGGAATTTGTCATTATGAAGTTGACGAATATGATTTTTGTCATTTCTAGAATATTCATTAAATGACTGAAATGGAAGGTGAATCCTTTGGCCAATCCAGAAGAGGAAACTGAGGCCCATAGAGGGGAAGTGACTCATCCAAAGGCATATAGCCAGTGGGGACTGAGCTGGCATTAGACCTACGTCTCATAACTCATGGTCCAGAGCACGTTCTGCTCTCCCTGAGTGGAGGTGGCATGATACGATGAAATAGCATGAGCTTAGAAGCCAGATAGACTGACTTTATCCTGGCTTCTCCCCAAATTATTGTTGATTTTCTTTCCATCCCTTTAGCGGCTTTCCTTTTCTTGGTGGCAGCAGAGAGATGGAATGTAGTTGCAGCAGCAAATTCACCCCTGACCTCAAAAGCAAACTCTATTATCTCCTGGGGTTTCCTTTTATTACTGATGGTCGCAGGTAGGACAGATAAAGCCACATGAATTCATAAAAATGCTTTATCTAACCCAGTGTCTCTCAGTGGAGGGTTACATACTCCCTCCCCTCTGCTCGCCCAGGAATATTTGGCAATGCCTGGCGACAATTTTGGTTGTCACAACAAGGGGTGGGATTAGGGGAGGGATTGGAGAACACTTTGGCATCTAGTGGGTAGCAGTTAGGAATGCTGGTAAACATTCTACACTGCACAAGACAGCCCCAATCAACAAAGAATTATTCAGGCTGAATTGGCAGTATCCTGATAAGCTAACGATGACCGAAGAATGGGAGCTATATCAGGTCTGTAGTATCCAAGAGGCACCAAGTCTGCAGGCTCAAGACAAGCCCTTTAATTAACAGCTTGAGTCCATCTCTGTCTGACTTCATCCTTCACCCACATCCTAATCATTTCCCCAGCTTCCCCCATTCCGCAGTGTGGAACTATGAAGACCAGAGCTTTCCAAACTGTGATATGCATGTGAATCATCCAGGGATCTTGTTCATATGCAGATTTTGATTCAGTGAGTCTCGGATGGGGCTCTACTCTGCATTTCTAACAAGCTCTCGCTGGTCCACAGACCAGACTTGGAGTAGCATGAAGTTAAGACCACAAGTATCTCTTTCCCTAATTACTGTCTACTTCTTGCATGTGGCTTTCTTCATTGTATCTCTAACATGCTGGGGGAGGCCTGTTTTGTAACTGGGGTGCCCTAAAGAGGGGCTGATGAATTCCATCTCAGCTGGACCCTCTGCACCACTGGCTGAATTCCAACTTGGCTCACCTCCACTCGAGGTGTAGGAATATGGACAAAAAGCTCAGGAGATCTGATACAGTAATGCTGGCTGGTTCCACCTAGTTATTTCATCAGTTTTCCCCAATATCTCCTCTGAATAGACTCATGTAACATTTTATTTCCACTAAGTCTACTACATTTCTCTCCTGAAATAAAACATTTTAATTTGGATGGTGACTACCTATCTCTCCCACCACATAACAATATCTTTAAAATTTCTTATGTCTCTATAATAAGATATCTACTGCAGCACCCTTAGCTCATGATCAATATTCCCTGTCAACCAACATCCTCAAGTTACTCAACCCTCTGACCTTCACTTTCCTCACACACAACATGGAGCTAATAAGTCCCACTTTGCAGGAACAGTGTGGTAGACACTATCTAAGATAGTGCAGGCTTTCTTTTCCCATCTAATCTGTTTTAATCAGATATGGTGAGATGACAGACATGGAGGCAGCTGCCTTGAAAAAAACGTTTATTACTCACAGTTCCCCAGAGGAGGGGCACACAGGGGAGGCTCCCAGTGGGTCAGAAGGAGGAAAGCATGGCCGGACCCCTGATTGTGGTTTCCATGGGAAGGAAAGGCTGAGGCAGAGTAGGCAAGTTTGAACAAATGTAGGGTTGGATGTTTCAATAACATCAGTGGGCTCTGGGCCATAAGGGTGGTGTCTAGCTGTCTGGGACCTGGTCCTGGGGTGATTTAGGGTGAGGGAGATATTGGCGGTGTGTGAGAGTTAAAGGAGGTGGTTGGGTGTATGGGCTTTGGACTCGTTGGTCTGCATGTGATTGGCGTGCTCCAAGGCTGTTTGCTGTCTTTAAGAATTAGCTAGCCCTGGGAGGGGCAGTCTCTCCAGGATCAGCAAGACCCCAAGAGGTCAAACATCGAAATACAGAAAATAAGAAATGATTAATACGTGGTGTCAAGCATGGCTCAGGGCTGTTTACATCCCCTCCCCTGCAGATTGTTCCTTGCCACCTCAAGTGAAGAGGCAACTTATGTAAATGTGGTGACTTCCACCCAGATGGCTGCCCCTACGTCCCTCCTATGGAAGACTTCTCCTGCTGCCTCTTCTTTATAGGAAGTCGATGACATTGCTGCTTCCAAGTCACAGAATTTCCAAATGACTGTATAATAATAGACCCATGTAACTCTGAGCCCTGGTGTTCACAGGAAGGGGAGAAAAACCCCAGATTCTTGCCTCTGTGAAGCCAAAGGACTACTTCTGCATTTCTTTTTCATGCTGGTAGAATGAGGCTAATTTTGACTTCCCAGCGGCTCTGATTCCAAGTGAATAACTAGAAACAGCAAGCAACAGGAATGGAACCGGCTGGTGCAGTTAGAGAGAAATTGCATGTGCATGGATTCTGAGGAAAGCTGCCCTTTGCGAGTGAGGAGAGAGGGGAGATGGGTACTGGGAACAGTTTTACCTTTATCCTGCCTCTGCCCTCGGGCTGTTTCTTGGAAGGCTGACTCAGCACAGTAGAGTAGCCTTCCCCTTGAAGTTCACAAAGCGCAAGAGATGCAATGAAGTTGGCAAACAGCTATTTGAGGATGGCAGGGAGGAGGTGGTGGGGGCTGGTGAGGCATGTATTATGATTACTTTGGAGCTCAAGGGGACACTCAGGCTTTTGGGCTCCCTGCTGCCTGGCCACCTTGGGGGACAAGAGGCCTGCATCCGACAGGGGTGTTTTGACCCCAGTGAACAGACGAGTCAACTTAACGTGGCTTCAGGGTTGTGCAGCACTGTACTTCGTGAGGTCGTCACAGATGCCACGTCCTTTTCTACCTCTCTCTCCTGCCATCCAGTGTCAGCTTTGTTTTAGGGCCAGTTTCCATCTTTGTAGGTTTGCTACCAATAGCAAATGAGGCTTCTTTCTTCTTCTTTTATTTTAGGAAGAGAGGGAACTTCCTAGTCTTACTCTTAAAAGTAAGGAAGAGTTTCCTAGAAGCCCCTAGCAGACTTCTTACCTGTCTCATTGGGTAGAACGAGTGCCCAGGCCTCGGGGAGTGGCCTGTGCTGATCATCCCAAGCCTGGGCTCTTGCGACCATCGCTGAAGAAGGGAAATGGGATTCCATGATTCCTACGGACTAAGCAGGACCCCTTGGAGGCAGGCTCAGTCCCCAAAACTGAATGGTGACCACACAATGGAAGAGAGATGGGTGTCCGGGGGTCAACCACTGTGTCTGCTACAGCATCTTATCGTTGGAACCAGACCTGGGTTTCACCACTTGTTAGATGTGTGACTTTGGATAAATGGCTTTACCCCCCTCTGAGCTTTTGTTTTTGCATTTTTTAAATTGGGAGAAAAAACACTTTACTTAATTTTCACATTATGAGAGTCAGATGAAGAATTGAGTGCAGAAGCCCTTTTAAGGCGCACATGTGAGGTGTCAGGAACATTTGTCTCTCGACCGATTCCCTCCAGATGAGTAAGGAGATTGACCCCTGCTTCCTGGGAGGTGGTGGTCCAGGAGAATGCAGCAGCAGAGAGCAGGTGGTCTGCAGATGAGTTACCGGCAGAATGAGAAGCCTAGGGAAGCGGAAAGAGTCCAAGAAATGCTGCTGTGCTCATCCTTATGCCACGACTAGTGAGGTTAACTTTGATTCTCCGGTTAAGGGAGTGTCTGGTAGGCTTCTGCACTTTTCCTGTTAATATTTTCTCCTTTGTAAGTACTTAGCATTTTATGGGTAACTCTTTGAGACTATGTCAATATCTTGTTCATCCTCAAATTTTTATCCACAAATTTTCGCATTTAGTAATGATTCTTGCCTGAGTCAATTATTACTATTACGCTTACCAAATTGTGTCTAACTCTATTATTTCTGAATTTTTTCAGCCATTGTGATCTCCCCTGCCTCCTTCCAGACCTGCAGCCAAACAGCCCTAAGCTTCAGCCTATTTAATGTTTCATTTTCTTGGGTTTTGGTCCATGCAGATATTTATCTTGTTCCTAAGAGGGTGTGTCTTTAAATTTTTCTTTTTATATTTTATTTGTTATTCCTTTGAGTCTGGAATTGGGCTCAGTATAGGTACTTGAATGACATCTTGTCTGGATTCTATAAAAAAAAATAAAAAGAAGAGAGGTGGTAGTACGTCAGAAAGATGCATGGCTAACACAAAATGATGTCCTACTTTAGCTACTTGTACAAGGGTGGTGATAGAGGAATGAAAAATAGACCACTGGGCAGGAATTCAAGAATCCGGGGCTTGTGTCTTGCAATATCTTCTACCTTCTGACTTGCTGTGTGACTTTGGACGAGTGACTTAACCTCTCTGGCCTCTGTGCCCTCCCTTGAAAAATAGTGATGTTGGACTACTTAACCTCTGGTGACTTCATCAGCTCTAGACTTCCTGGAGTCAACGGGGAGACTGTTTAAAACAATGTTCTCTGTTACAGTTGAAAGGACCGTTGAGAATATTTGTTCAGTTCAGGCAAATGGTAAATGTGTCGGCCACTCTAATGAAATGAGTACATTTTTGCTCTAAATGTCATGGATGTTTATTCTCAGATTAAACTACAGCAGGCCTAATTTAAGCTCCTCCAATTCAAGTGGAGCAATGAAGATTAAATGTTAGGCATAATTAAAGATGCAGATGTAGTTATATTGAATTATAAACCTCATTAAGTGCAATGTCCCAGGAAGGCCCCTGAGACCAGCTACAAAGGACTTCCACTTGCAATGCTGCAGTTATTAAAATATTGTAAAGTAAATCTTACTCCAAAAATATTATGGCTTGGATGGAAAGATTTTTAAAAAAAATGGTTGGAGTTGGTTTCATGGGTTATTTCCTTGTTTCGTTTGCAAATGGTTTGGAAGGGAAATCTTTTTCTCCCCAGAAGGCCTCCCTGAGACTTGGTCCCTCCACCCCACCCCACCCCACCAACTGCCGCAGCGTGGATTCCATGCTCCTGGGCTAGTGAGAAGGGCAACCTCAAGGTGAATTGGATTCCATTTTAGAGGTTGGTAGCAGGAAAGCTATGAGAGAGGGCAGTGGTTTCCTAAGGACTGGAAGGCCATGCTTTTATATATAGACATTTCCTCTTGGTGATATTTCCATTTTTTTTTCTGTCTGTAAAGATAATACATTGCCATGTTAAAATTTGGAATAAGATACGGAGTAAGATAAACAAGTAAAATATTCAGTCATTCCAAGATAATCACTTAATATTTTGATGTTGATGCATGTCTGTTTCTACCTGTCTCTCAGATTTGACAAAAATAATAGAATATTTCTTAAAAGCTGTTTTTCCATCTGTTTTCTTCATTTAATATGAAGTAGACATCTTTCCATGTCATTAAATATCGATATGCATTACTTTTCTAATGGCTAATGGCATTCCATTGTATGGACTTAATTATTTTTTAAACCAATCCCTCATTATTGAGCATTCAGATCATTCTACAAGAGTAGTTTTAAAAGTAATCGTAAACAGTACTGTAAGCGGTGACCTCATTTGCACTTCTTTGCATGTTTGTTTGATTAGCTCCATAGGATAAAGTCCTAGAAATTTATTAGGAAGTGTCAGTTATCTATTTGCACAATATTGCTGTGTAACAAACAACCCCAAACTCAGTGGGTTAAGACAATAAGCATTTATTTAGCTTGTGAGTCTTTGGGTTGACAGTTTAGGTAGGGCTTGACTGGGCTGTTCTTCTGGGCTTGGCTGGGAGCACTCACATGTCCGTGGGTTGGCTGTGGGTTGAGTGAGCTCACATGGCTTTGGCTGGAATAGCTGGGGCGGTTCAGCTTTGCTACATGGGCCAGACATGTTCTCAGGGCAAAAGCAAAAGGACGAGAGACAAAGCAGGAAAATGGCAAGGGCTTTTTCAAGTTTCAAGTCTACTAACTTCCCATTAGCCAAAGCAAGTCACATGGCTGAACTCATGGGCAAAAAGTAAAGATGGGAAGAGCTACAAAGTCATGTTTCAAAAGGCTTGGAGTAGGGTGGGTGTAGATTTGGGTCTTTGATGTAATCATTCTCCCGTAGGCAGTTAAAGCACATGTACATTTAACATTTTGGTGCATATTTACAAACTGTCTGCAGATGAGACTAGTGGACACTGCCCCCGATGATGAATGGGCATATCTTTTGCGGAGTTTCTGGTCCATGGACTTTACTTCTGCTTCCCATCAGGTACTCTCTGCTCAAGAGAACCCACCTCTCTCCTCACTTTCCCACAGACATCTCATGCTGTCTTCTTCTAGGCTCCTGCTGATCATTCCTATTTCTGTTCTTCCCCTCTCTACCCTACCCATGCCCCACCCACCCTATATTCAAATCTTGCACATTTTTCAAGGCTCATGCCTGTCACCTTGGGAATCCCATGGATCCTGCTTTCCTCTGAGCATCTCTAAAGCAGGTAGGGTGACCAGCTTGTCTCAGTTTGCCTAGGATTTTACTGGTTTAAAACAAAGTCCCACATCTCAGGAACTCCCTCAGTACCGGGCAAATCCAGCCAGTTGGGATTCGGCAAGTTTTAAATGGTCAGATGGTGAATATTTTAGGCTTTGTGGACCACACGGTCTCTGTCACAACTACTCAGCTATGTCACTGCAGCATGAAAGCAGACATAAACAATATGTACCGAATGGGTGTGGCTATGTTCCAGTAAAACAAGTCACAGAGTCAGGCAGTGGGCCATGTTTGCATTTAATCCTAATCATATTTTCCTCTTATGTTGTTTTACGTGGATTAGTTTTGTCTCCTTGATCGGAATGTAAGGGAAGTTTAATATCCTGACATCATGCCCTGTCACCTTATAGCTATATGAATTTGAGTAAGTTACTTAATCTTTCTGGCTTCAGTTTCCTCATCTGTCAAATGGGGATAATAGTGGTACTGACCCCAAAACTACATGTGATCAGGTAAACGGGTTAATCTTTGTACAGCCTCTGGCACATAGCACTCAGTGAATGTTAGTGACCATCATCATCATCATCATCATGGTCATTGTCATCTCATGTGTCTTCACTAGCTAGTAGTTCTGGTTACAGAAGTGGCTCCATAAATAACATGATAAAGACAGATGACGGTAAAATGGGAAGGGCCCTTAAAGAACGTTTAGGTCAACACCCTCATTTCAGAGATGATTATCATGGAGTTGCCCCTATGATAAGGAAGGATAGATGCTATCAATCACAACTGATAGTGCCCTCCCCCAGATGTTGCCCACCCTCGTTCCCAGGGTTACCATCAGCTCTTGCATGCCCAGAGGCCAAATCCCAGCTTCCTTGTCATGGGCAGCTTGTCCTTGGAGAAGGCCAGTTTTTGTCTCATTTTTCAACTCCTGGTCTATCCTTGGGATGGTGTCCATCCACTTGGCTGTGCAGGTGAGGCTCAGAAAAAGACCAGCCTGTGGTAGTGGCTGGGAGGTCCAAACAGGTAGAATCAGGTGTAAGGAGCGCCTTGAGAACAGTGGGCAGCACTAAGGCTGTGGCCATACAGGAATTCTGGGCTCACCTTGCGTTGAGATCTGATGTGCAGTGTGTGGGCAGACCCTTGGCAGGCCACACGGGGCCCTGGACTATGCCCTGTCCTTCCCTTTGGTTGGGAGGGAAGGAAGGGAGACCCGATGGAAAATGTTGGTCTAGTGACCTTTAGTCAGGACCCTGCCACCTGGTTCTCTGGGCGCATCTCATCACGGTACTTCTTCCGTCTTGGTTCTGGCTCAGCTTTGATCTGGGAAAATGAAAGGCCAGGCTGCTGGGTCCCCTGCTGCCATCTTTTGCAGCAAGAGTGAAACTTCATGATCCCGCTGGCTCGAGCACACATTTCCCAGTAATTAAACAAGTGGAGATCAAAGCTGACAAATCTCCCCATCTCTCAGCACAGTAGATGAAAGGTAAATATTTCCAGTAACAGTTTTTTTCCCCCCTCATTAAAAGTGAGATGTGAAATGTCTTTTTCTTACTTTGAAGAATACTGATAAGTTCAAGGTCACCCCAGATAAGATATCTGATCTGATTACCTTTATTATTCCACACCAGTTTTTATCCTACATAAATTGGGCTCACTTGAGGATTGCAGCTAAATCATATCAAATAAGTCAAAAGACAAAGGGAAATAAAGAAAGGCACCAAAATGGTAACTGGTCAGTGCTGTGGAAATCTGCACCTCACATATTGTCACGTGAGCAGGACCTTCTCTTTGCTGGGCAGGTCTAAGAGCTTCTCAGGCCGGTATCTAAAATGGGTCTAGGAGTTCTACATAGAGAATTTCAGGCGGATGCCCTGTGCCCTTTTGAGATCTGCTGTTTTCTTCATAAGGGATGCTTACCAAAGTACTAACCCCTCAGGCCAGGAAGTGGGGGAGCTGGTCTACCCAACTTAGGTCTACAGATGCCTGCTGGGCATTATCAGGTTCTTTTCAGTGCGAAGAACAGACCTCACTCGATGAGCTCAGGTGAAGGGCAGGCAGTCGCTGTAAAGATACGCAGGGGACCCATGGGCGTTCGAGAGGAGGACTTTGAGTACAGCTTGCGGAGCTGGCAGAGCCACTGGGAAGGAAGGACAGCAGCCTCTGCTGCCCACCCTTTCCACTCTCCTCCGTGCACCTTGGCCTTTGTGTCCTTGCTGCGGCCTCCCGATTCCTCCTACTTCCTGCTCTGCAGATCTCCCTCACGCCCTTTCAGCACATCTCTGAGGGCTCAGATCATCAGGCCTCCCTAGTGTGAGAGGGAGGGGGAGAGTGAGGGGGAGGCTCCATCCCCAGAGTCACATGGTAGAAAAATGACAGGTGCCCCCCCGCCCCAGCAGTAGCTGTGAGTAACGAAATGCCCGTCATGAGAGACTGCTGCTTTAGGCTGGGATGGACGTGCATGGTGTGGGAGCAGGGCATGAGCGCCTGATTGCTTGGGTTAGACTCTTGGACGGCCTTTTGTCAGGCGTTTTTGTTTTGTTTTGTTTTGTTTTTGAGATGTAATCCACGTACACCCTTTCGAAGTACTCAATTCAGTGTTTTTTATTATCTTCACAGGCTTTGCCATCATCACCACTATTAAATCCCAGAACATTTTCATTGCCCCTGAAAGGAACTCTGTACTCATTCTGGTCACCCACCCCCACCCACCCCAACCCCCACCCCAGACAACCACCGACCTGTTCTGTCTCCGTGGGTTTGACTGTTCTGGACATTTCATATAAATGGAGTTGTGCTCTATGTGGCCCTTTGTATTATTTTACTTAGCATAATGTTCTCAAGGTTCCTCCGTATTGTAGCATGAATCAATACTTCTTTTCTTTGTATGCCTGGATAATATTTCATTTTATGGATATACCACATTTTACTTTTCCATTCATCAGTTGATGAACATTCGCCTTGTTTCTACTTTTTGGCAGTTAGGAATAATGCTGCTCTGAATGTGTACAAATTTTTGTGTGAACGTGTTCTCCATTCTCTTGTATATATACTGAGGATTGGAATTGCTGAGTTATATGGTATTTCTATATTTAACTTTTTGGAGAACTGCCAGACTGTTTGCCAAAGTGGCTGCACCATTTTACATTTCCAGTAGCAATGTATAAGGGTTCCAATTTTTCTATATCTCATGAACACTTATTATCTGCCTTTCTGATTATAGCCATCCCAGTAGGTGTGAATTGGTATTTCATTGTGGTTTTGATTTGCATTTCTCCAATGACTAATGATTTGAGTATCTGTTAGGGGGTGATAATTCTATCACAAATATGTTTTTGACAAGGAGAGTTCTTATCTGATACAATCTTATTTCAGATGCATACTGAATTATTTACAACGACTCTATAGTTGAACCCTAAATAGTGTTGGCCACTGGAAGACCTCAGGGCTTGGCCTTCAGTGGCGGTGATGGCAGAATGGAGATTGTTGGGATGGTCTAGGGGAGACAGGAGGGCCTGGTCCATGGCAGGCTAGATGAAGATGGAGTGAAGGGTGGGTGTAGAAGAGGATACAGAGTGGAGATGATTAGACTGTGAGTACCTTTGGGGCAGGGGCCAGGTCTTCGCTAGAGTTGGTATTTCTTGCACAGGGTCTGAGGCACACAAAAGGGGCCTGTTTCATCCTCAGTGATCAGTCATCCCCACCCCAAGTCACCTTTATGCCAGGAGCCCCCAAGCCCCCATCCCCTTCTTGGATCGACAGGAAGATCAAGCAAGCAGCTGGGTGGTTTGGAAATCCCGGAATTAGCTGGTGAGGACAGTGGGCAAGTGTCAGGACTGTCAGCTGGCTTTGACCATGCGCCTGTCATTTGGGCCCACTCTGTGAGGCTCCAGCACCATCAAAACACAGCACCTGCTTTATAGGACAGAAATACAGCAGCCTTGAATGACCTGAGTCGGAAAAAATGGGTAAGGGGAAGGAGAGGTCTCTCTTTTTTTTTCTTTCTTGTTTTAAAGCAGAGAACAGCCTTTTCTCATCAAAGACCCTGCTTCTCCTAGACTCACCCACAAAAGTCTGGGGTGGTGGATGACCCCAGAATTTGTATTTTTAACAGGTAAGTCGATGCCTTCCAGAGCTTGAGCACTACTGGTTTAAGAAAATTTTGCTAAGGAAAAGGAAGGGGCTGTGTATTTAAACCCAAATATACTAGGGTTTAAATGATCTTGAATAGAAGAAGCCTTTGGGTTCTTTCTTCCCTTGGGAAACTGCCAAGAAACTTGGACATCTAGAAATAGTCCTTCCAGGTTTGTGCAAGAAATTGTTACCTTTCTGTAAGTAGTAAGTCGCCTGACTTTCTGTAGCCCTTACCAGCTTGAGCACAGAAGAGTGATGTTACAAGTAATAATCCCAGTTCACCTGGTCGTATCCCAGCTGTAAATACAGGATCTCTAGCGCCCTTAAGATACTACCCAGGCATTTTAGGAAGTTCCGGTGAAGTAACTAGAATCTGCTAGGGATCAAACTCTCTTCCACCAGGTGGCGCCATGGGCTGCCCAGAGTTCTGCTAGGCATCTGCCATCTT
This sequence comes from Eidolon dupreanum, assembly GCA_028627145.1. NCBI lineage: Eukaryota > Metazoa > Chordata > Mammalia > Chiroptera > Pteropodidae > Eidolon > Eidolon dupreanum. The sequence goes on from CM053506.1 coordinate 5,582,845, forward strand.
TGACCAGGAATCTCCTGGGTACCCCAATATTGGCCAGGCACCATCACACCCACTGAAACCCAGTCCCTGAGGCCTCCCAGTGGCCAACACTATCCAAAGTTTAACTACAGAGTCGTAAATATTTCAAAATGCATCTGAGATAAGGATGCATCAGCTGGCTCTGTTTGTAAACAACATTCATAATAGAATTATCACCCCTAAAAAGAAATGAATGCTTCCTTAATATCAAACATCAAGTCAGTGTTCAAATTTTCAGTTGTCGTAATTTTTAAACATTTTGTTTATCTGAATCAGGATCTACAAAAAGTCTGTATACTGTGATTGGTCAATTTGTCTCTCAAGTTTCTTATATCCTGTAATTTCCCCCTCTATTTCCTTTTTCCCTCTTGCAACTTATTCATGCGAGAAATCAGGCTGTTCGCCCGACGGGGCTTCCCCAGTCTGAGTTTTGCTGATTGCATCCGCTTGGTGTCCTTTAACATGTCCCTCTGCTGTATTTCCTATAAATTGGTAGTTGAATCTAGAAGCTTGATCAGATTCAAGTCCTTTTTGGGGGGTTAATACTACTTCATAGGTGGTGTTGTGTTCTTCAACCAGAAGGCACATAGTGTCTGGTTCTCTATCTTTGTCTCTATCTCTGTGACATTGGAAGCCATGAGGATCAATGTTTAGGTCCATGAATGTATTAAGGAATGCAAAATGATTCTAATTCTAATTCTATCATTGTTCTTTATTAGCTGGGATATTTCAGTAATGAGACACTTCCCTCTGTCAGCTCTGGTTCTTCAGCAGCATAGTCCTTTCAGGAAAGACAAGTTAAATGCTTGATTCCTTTGCTTTACTTTTATTAGTTTTCAAAGTCATGAATGGGTTCTTGTAGCATCCTCCAATGGTAGTCAGTTGGTTTTAGTACTTCCATACACCTCATGGATTTAAGTATATTTGGAGTGTTTTGATCCATGGCAGTTATTACCCTTATTGACGTTCAGATTTTCCAAACTTTGGCCAATGGGAGCTTCTTCCCCACTGGTCCCTGAGCCCTTTGTCATGACCCTGCGTCTTTGATAGGCTCCTGGCTTGTCTCATCTTGTACGTTTCCTACAGCAGTCCTGGAATCAATCATTTCTTCAAGTAGCCCTGGTTCCTTTCTGTAGGAAATTATATTTCAAAAGCACTATCTGGGTGTGAGGGATGTTTATTTCTCTTGGGTTGGTGGTTGTCTCTAGGCCATTTCAGTGAATAAATCTTGGAACCAGTTATTTTGTTAAAGATAAAATACATTATGAATACTTATTAATACTCCTTATTAAAATTCAACTACAGGATTTTTACCAGATTTCTTCTATTTTATGTATGTGTTTCCTTCCTCCCATGCTAAGTGTACAAGAATGATGAAATTAGAAAATCAAATCATTCATTTTCTTTACAACACACCCAGGTAAGACACATAACTTACACAGGCCACATGAGTACTAAGAGAGGACAGTAGGGCTTGTCACAGGCTGCCTGCCCCAGAATCTGACTCAGGAGCGTGCGCGCGCGCGCGCACACACACACACACACACACACACACACACACACACACACACACATCTACTTTTCTCTTGCCTGCTCTGCTCTCTGTCGAATTTCATCATGAATCCATGGAGCTGGCTGAGGGATTAACAATGCAAACAGCAAATCCCACGCCGAAGTCAGAGGTTCTCTCTCCTCGTCTACTGAGCCAATAGCTTCTACCTAGGTGCCCTTTCCCATGGAATGGGCTCTCTCAAGATGCAACTTGATCACTGTGCAGATACAGGTCTAGTGGACACCCCCTCGCCCCCTATCCATGGGTTTCTCAGACATACCCGTGCAGGTCTGCTCTCTCTTGGATCCGAGCGGGGCTCCAGTTTCATGTATATGCCCCCTTCCCCATTTTCTCTTTTTTCTTGTTCAAGGCCAGGGCTATCCACATCCCCATCCCCAATGAGTCTTGACTTGACTTCAAAGTTTGCTTGGGTTTGATGGGAGGGCTGAAGCATGAAGTATTTCAAGATACTCAGGGTCCTATCACTGTGGATTGTATCCTGAAAAGAGCATAGGATTTGGAGTTAGCTGACTTCATTTCCAGCCCTTGCTCTACTTTAATAATCTCCATGAGCCTCAGTGGTCTCCAGTGTAAAATGGGATTCTCATATGTACAAGGCGTGATGCTAAAACCTCCTTGCAGGGCGACTATAAGGATTCAATAGAATCATATATAGGAATAGAGCTGTGACTTGAATCTGTTTGCCAATCATTTTCCTAAAGGGCCTTTGTACCCTGGGATGCAGAAGGGGTGACTGGGGAGGGATTTGGGTCCTAAACATCATTTGTTGCTGGTGGCAAATCAGGACGTGAGCATCTCTGCTGGCCAAGGCTGTCAAGGAATTTATTTTGCCTCTAACTGCCTTGGTAACTCAGCAGCCTGCTGGTCTCCCGCACAGTGGGTGTGCCGAGATAATCGCTCAAGTACTTTGTTAAAAGAGAAAAGCTCTCCACGTTTCCATTAACTCCCTGCATGGGGCATTTCCAGCCCACCGCTCCAGGTACGGTTTACAGCTCAATTTCTCAGTTGCAATGGACTGAAATACCTGAATCACTACTGTTCCTCTCCACGAACCACATACATCCACAAACAGCGGAGATTTATCGGCTCTCTCTTTACTGGTCCTTTCTTGTTGAAATCATCTCCTCCTGATCGTTCTCCCCCTCCTCCTCTTCAACTGAGAGCCATGAATGTGGTTCATTTTGAATTTCAAATGTCCCAAGAAGTGCTTTCATCCACAGTGGGAACTAATGGGTTAATTTCTTAGGAAATAAACTGAGCACACAGGAGCTGTTATAATTCCCTACCCGCAAAGCCAACATCACAAAGAATAGCACAGTAGCACATAGATCTACAACTTGCATATGTTTACTTAATCACATTGGAATTCTCTTTGAACTTGACCCCAGGGGATGGAGATTACTGAACTGGCTGGTAGCTGAAAAAGAATTCAGTGTCACTAGGAGAAATTCAGGATAAAATGCAGAAGGGGCTGTTTGTGGAAAGCATTGAACCTATGTGACTTCTGCTCCATTTGATTCTGACAACACTCTTACCCAGAGCCGGGGGTGCTTCCTCACCTAAGGCTGTGAGTTGCAAGCTGGCTGAGAGGATATGATTTTCTTTGAAAATAAATGTGTCCCTACCTTGAATTCCCAAGTAGCGTGCCAATGAAGTGTCTGGTCTCTGGAAAGTGCAACGGACTCATTAAGGCAGGGGTAGTGGAATGGATAGTGCTGACTCTGTTTGATCTAAGAGCTGAGTGCAAATCTGGGAGTCAAAGAGACCAGGCTGGGCTGGCCCAAGGATAAACAAAGAGGAAATCTGGGGCAGGGGTAGGGGACAGTGAAGTGATGAGTCTGAGACCAGACTGCCAGCGGGGCCCAGATGCCCCAGCTCCTTGCTATGGAGAGTTGCTTGCCTGATAAGTGGATGGATTAATGCAGGGGTTTGCAAACTATGGCCTGTGGGCCAAATCTAACATGACGCTTGTTTTTATACAGCCTGTGAACTAAGAATGGTTTTTTACATTTTTAAATGGTTGGAACAAAATCTAAAGAAGAAAAATATTTTGTGACATAAAACACATGAAATTCATATTTCAGTGTCTATAAAGTTTTATCAGAACACAGCCACACTCGCTCATTTACACATCTCAGGCTGCTTTTGTGCTGCCATGGCAGAGTTAAGCCACTGCAACAGAGGCTGTGTGGACCACAGAGCCTAAGATATTTACTACCAAGCCCTTTACAGAAAAAGTTTGCTCATCTGTAGATTAGTTTGGGGCGCACAGGTGTGAAGCACAGGTTTGAGATAATTTGGGTTCTGAGTGGAACTAAGGCCAAGTGAAACAAGAGATGAACTAGCTGGTCTTAGTGTGGGCTAGTTTCCTAATCTGTGAGATGGGTATATAACATCACCTGTCTCACAGGGTGGCTGCCCTAAGAACCAGTTGTCAGAAGCCACACGTGTACTTCAAGTTATTTGCATGGCTGGGAGGAGCCACAGAAACTGGCTGAAGAATGTTTTCAGATATGAGTCATCATCTGAACCACTTCCGATTACATATATATTATGCTGCCTGAAGTTGTCTGAGAGCTTACTGATGCTCTTCTAATTTTTTAAAAAAATATTTTTTTCTCCTCTTTGTTTCATTTTGGATAATTTCTATTGCTATGTCTTCAAGTTCACTAATCCTTTCTTTTGCAATATCTAATCTGTGAACCCCATCTAGTATTGCTTTTTTTCATATGAGACATTGTAGTGTTTATCTCTAGAGGTTTGATTTTGGTCTTTTAAAAAATATCTTCCATGTTTCTATGTAACTTTTAAACATATGGAATACAATTATAATAATTGTTTTATTGTCCCCATATGCTAATTCTAACATTTGTGTCAGTTCTGTATTGATTTCAATTGATTGATTTCCCCCGCTCATTATAGTCATGTTTTTCTGCTTTGTTGCCTGTCTAGTAATCTTTAATTGGATGTCAGATATTGTGACTTTACCTTGTTGAGTGCTGGATGTTTTTGAATTCTTGAGCTTTTTATCTAGGATGCAGTTAAATTATAGTTTGATTTTTTTGAGTCTTGCTCTTAAGATTTGGTAGGCAGGACCAGAGCAGTGCTGTATGGGATTAATTATGCTCCACTTCCTAGGCAAGACCTTTCTGAATATTCAAGGTGCATAAAGTTTTCCTGCCTGGCTGGTGGGAATATTCTTGGCTCTCCATGACTGTGGGTAGTTTCCTCATATGCATGTGCTTGTCAGTCTCTCCTAAATCCTCAAAGGGGATCCTCTGTGGGTCTCTGGAGTTTTCTCTGCGCAGATCTCTCATTTCCAGCACTCTGTTCTTCAACATCTAGTCACATGAGTCTCCCCTGAGCTCTCAGCTCCTTCTCTTCAACTCAGAAAGTCCACTATGGGCTCCTCTTAGGTTTCCCTTTCCTGAACCACGTTTGGATACTTTCTGTAAGCAGCAAGCTAAGGCATTTGTAGGTCTTATTTTATTTTCTGTGTCTCAGGATCACTGTCCATTATTACATGATGTCCAGTGATATTGTAAATCATTACTCCATCTTGGTCAAACATGCAGATGTATTGGTCTCTGATATTCTGATTGGACACAAGTAGTAACTCAGGGGCCAGAACCATCAGCATCACGAGGAACTTGTTAGTAATGCAGAGGCTTGGCCCCATCCTAGAGCTGCTGAGTCAGAACCTGTATGTCAGTGAGATCTCAGCTGATTTTCTGTGGCCATTACAGCTTGACATGCATTAAATTAGAAAATAATTCCTGGGCCTTGATCTCCTGAGCCCAGTTCTTGTCCCTGGAAGCACAGAACTGAGCTGGACTGAGAGGAGGCACAGCCTAAAACCAGTTCCCACACCCAGGGTGAGCCTGTAGGTCCACCTCTCTTCCAAAGGCAGTTCATGTGCCTGTATAGCCCACCCCACCCTGGAGAAGGCTCCTGGAGAAGCCAGTTGGACTGGCCTCTGCCCTCTGGGAATTTGTCTAGACCATGGTTTTCCAGGAAGCTGTGACTCACCCTGCCTTCATTCACCTGCCAGGTGCTGGCCTGGCTGGAGGCCAGTGGGCTGAACTCTGGGAGAAGGAGCCAGGAAGGCTGCTGGGGGAGGAGAGAGGAGAGGAAGTGGATGGTAGTGAGGAAGAGAGCTGGCTGTGGTGCCTTTTCTGCAGGACTGGCTCAGCCTTGCTGGGAGCCTCTGCAGCTTTGCCGGCTCCACTCCCCAGCCCTCCAGCTCAGCCACACCAGAGACAGGTCATGAAACAGCTGCACACAGATCACCTCCATACTTACCTTTGGAGGCTTTGCCTCTGCATTTCTAGAAGACCATTTCTCAAAAAGCTTCCAGATTCCTTGTCAGTAGGACAGGGACCTCTCAGCTGATGGTCCTAATGGGCCAAAACTGTAGAAGAGGTGAAAGCAGGGCTGTTAAAGGGGCAGTTTATTTCTTGTTTATTTCCTTTGAGGTCCTTACTTTGCAGCTCACACAAATTGGCTCCAGGAGAGAGTAGTACACTAAAGTTCAAAGAGCTGGGAGAGACTTAACCAGGTTCTAGGCCAGCATCCCCTTCCTAGGCAATTATGCTCTTTCTATAAAGAGAGAGCTCCAGGCACAGATGGAATTTTTTTCCTAACTCCAGGCGTGGGGTTCCCAGACTCCTCCAACCAGTATCTGCACCTGCATAGTATTTATGAGCCTTACCACAGCTGGATGCCAGGGAAAAATGAACTAACACAGATGTGAAGTCAGAGAGACCTGGCTTTGGATCTGGAACTGCACTCTATTAGCTGTTCGATTTCTGCAAGTTTAGAAGCTTTGAGCCTCAAATTCGTTGTCTAGACAATGGGGTACTAATAAGACTTACCTGAAAGGGTGTCAATGAAGTTTGTTCGTATATGGACCGGCGTGGTGATTAATTGTAGTGTGCATTGACTGGGTCGGGAGGTGCTCAGATATTTGGCTAAACATTATTTCTGGGTGGGCCTGTGAGGGTATTTCTGGATGAAATTAGCATTTAAATTGGTAGAGTCAGAAAGCAGATGGCCCTCCCCAATGTGGGTGGGCATTATGTAGTCTACTGAGGGCCTGAATAGAGTGAAAGGAGAAGAAATGAGAATTCACTCTTTCTTCCACTTGACTGCTGAGCTGGGACATGGGTCTTCTCCAGCCTGTGGACTGGCATTTACACCACTGGCTCCCTTGGTTCTTAGGGCTTTGGTCTCAGACTGAATTACACCACTAGCTTTCCTTACAGATGGCAGATTGCGGGACTTCTCAGCTTCCATGTCACATGAGCCAATTCCTCATAATTCCTCCATATGTATATATATCCATGATTGATTCACCAAGTATACAGGAAGTATACAATCAATGGCAATGCATATTATTGCAGGATTAGAGAAAGACGTCAGGATACACCTATGGCAGAAACAGTCATCTTTCTCACTGCACTTGTGTCACCTGGAGGGCCTGTTAAAACACAGGCTCCTTGGTCCCATGAGTTTCTGGTTCAGCAGGTCTGGGGTGGGCCTGGAGAATTTGCATTTCTAACAAGTCCCCAGGTGACTCTGGTCTGGCAACTTCACTTTGAGAACCACTGGCTTTGCGTAGCTTTGCTCTCCAGAAGTGAAGAGAAGGCAACCTAGCTGCACATTGGAAGTACCTGGGCAGCTCTTCAAGCTCTACCCTGGATGTCCCTCCCACCCCCAACCAGTTAGGTCAGGATCTTTGCAGAGTGTGGCTCGGTGGTGGCTCAGAAGCTCCCCAGGGGATTCTAATGTACATCCAGGGTGGAGAACCAACCTGAATGCTTGAGTCAGAATTTCTCCTTGGGTACATGCATGCCCCTTGGCTCTGAAGTGTGGACCTTTGGGACACCATACCTTTGCACATGGCTTCCTGACTTTTTATTATAAACAAACACAAACCTTCAGGTGAAGACCCAATTCCGTAAGTACATCTTTTATAAGCCTAGCCACATTCCCTCTCCTCCCAGCAGAATGAATCATTCTTTCTCTGTGTACTTATCCTATACCAAATCTCCCTCTATCGGCTCTTATTGTATTCTACTTTTTCTTACGAATTAGTTGTTTATACATCTGTGTTTCCCTTCTCATCAGGCTATGAGCTACCCGAGGGTGGGGACTGGGTCTTAATCAAACTATGATTTACTCACAAAGCCCAGCTTCGTGCCCAGCGCAGGAGAGCTTCATCACCAGTCTTTGTTGAAAAGGAATAAAATTTGACTGATGGTCCTTTCCAATCTTCAGACATATATGTATACTGAAATAAAGCAGAGAATTGTGGACAAATAGATGAATAACGCAGGGTACAGTGCCACCTAATTTAAATATGAATACATGTCTACTTTACCTGGAGTTCTACTTCAGATACCTGCTTTGCTATCTAGACGCACCTCATTGTTAACCCAGCCCTGCATCTTATCACAGTAACTGAAGCCACTTAGAAATACCTTAACTGTGATATTCAGCAAATTATTTTTAATCTGATGGGTAAACTCACATTAGTGCAGCTGTTCATGTCAAAAAGAGGGGTGTTTGGGGCACCTGCCGAGCTGGCTTCCCGAAAGGCGGCTTGTTATCTTGCATTCTGTCTGCGGTAGGGTGCTATTTATGCTGGAGTAAGCTGTCACTGACTTGTCGCTGCTGGAGATAATAACACTTGAAGAATGGGGAAAGAGCCTAATTCAGTTAGAAGGCCCGGACTAAGCAAGGGAGGTGGCTTTCCAGATGCAGGGAGATCCGGGTCCCAGTCCGGTTTTCCGGAGCCTCGTGCAAGGCCGGCTTTCCACACACCCGCCTCATCGCTGCATTTTCTTTCCGTTCCGCAGAGCTCACTCCCAAGGCAGAGAGCATCAGCTGCCTCATTCACTGGCCAGTTTGGTTTACCTGCCCAGGGGACTTAGATCTTCCAGCAGAGATCCTTCTGTAATCATGGCCTTCATAATCACTGTTTCCTCACCTGGAGACAGGTTTCCCCCAGGCATTGGCAAGGCCGTCTCCTCACCATTTAGGCCTCAGCAAAAATGTCACCTCTTCAGAAAAGCCCTCCCTGACTACCTGTCTAAAGCAGCCCCACGCTCACCAGCAGACCTATCCACAGTCGGCTATTTCAACACCTGGCTCAGCCAGGCCTTCAGGTGGCCGCAGCTCTAGCTGATACCTGACTGTGAGGACATGAGACTCCAAGCGAGAACCGCCCTGCTGAGCCTAGTCCGCTCGCTAAACCACGAGAGATGGCGTAAGCTGCTGCTGCAAGCCTCGCATGTTAGCTAGTTTTATCCTCACTGCAAATCTAGGAGGAGAGACATTCTTATCCCCTTTAGAAAGGAGGAAATGGAGCCACAGGGCAGCTATTTAAGCCTCACAACAATGCTACAAGGCACTGATATCCTCGTTTTAGAGAGGGTGAACTGAGGTTCCAAGGGATTAGAAACTCTGCCTGGGAATCTGAGCAGGCGGCGGTGGAGTTGGTGAGAGGCCCAAAGGGCTTCGGGCCTGAGCTCCCATGCTCCACTCTGGCTTCTGCTCGGCCCTCCCTGTCGAGTGTGGCTGTTACCAGGCCCCTAGCACTGTGGTGGGTGGAGGGTGTCCTGATGGCAGCCATTCCTGGCCTGACTCTCTAAGAGGCAGATGGACAGACTTCTGGGACTTAGAAAGAGGTCACCTCACTGGTCAGTGGCCTCAGAGGGAGACCTTCCCAGCGGAGTAGGACAAGGATGAGAGGTACAGGAGGTACGGGCCCTGGAAGCTAAACTCCTATCCAAGCTCAAGGCTTCGTGGGTCCTGTCTGTCTGAGCACATAGGTAAAATGGGCTTGAGCCTCAGGGGAACTAGAATGTTCTAAGCCAGCGAGAGGAGGGAGAGCAGGGTCAGTGTGGCCAGAATGTGTTGGGAGGAGTCATCACGGCCAGATGTCTGCCCCTCCTCCACAGGGGGTTTCCCCCTCATAAATAGTTGTTTCTTCTTCCAGCCTGACAAACTTCAGGAGAATCAAACCTTTGGGGCTACCTACCATTGATACTGAAGCAGCCATATCTCTCGCTGCATGAGTTAGAAGTACTATTAAATTCTGAGCAAAGAGACAGCCTCCCCCAGTGTCTGAGGTGGCTCAGACACGTCACCTCAGGTGTTTTGTTTCCCTCTTTTGTAGACGTCCAGGGGGAGGTGTTACGGGGCTCGTGGGGCCTCCCCAGTGATCAGGGGCCCGGTTCCTGCCACCTTTCTGCTTTGTCATTGTTAGTGAGTGGCTTTCATCCTCAAGCTTGCCTCTGCTCCAAGACTGTGGGAGCTCCAGTCGTCACATCTGCATTCCAGGCAGTAAAAAGAAGAAGAAGGAAGGGACAAAAATGTGCTCTCCAACTTTCTCTTCAGAAATCTTTTTTTTTAGACAGCTGCAGCACTTGGTCTTCCTAGGTGGTTTCCCATCCAAGTACTAACCAGGCCCAACCCTGCTTAGCTTCCAAGATCAGACATGTTCAAGGTGGCATGGCCATAAGTCTCTTTAGAAACCATACCCAGCAACCTCTGCTCTCATTTCATTGACCAGAATTTAGTCACGCAGGCTCAGGAGAGGCTGGGAAATGCCATTTTCTACCTGGGCATGTTGCCATCTTGAAGGAAACAAGGGTTCCGTGTTTAAGGAAGAAAGGGAGAATGGATATCGGCAGGCGACTAGCAGTTTCTGTGTCAGTGTAGCAGTGAAGGCCCTGAATGCACCTTCACACCAGAAGCTCATTCTGGTCCTTTTTCCTGCATTGCAGGCCTGGCTTGAGGATGGGAGGGCACGGAAGTCGGTCACGCAGCCCGTCAGCCTCGTCTGCTCTGACTTTGATAACCAACTCCTGACCAAGCCCGAGCATCCTGCCTTTTGATCTTTGTGAGGCCTGATGGTGTCTGCGAGCTGGAGTCCTGCAGGCCCCCCGTGGGGTGCTGCGGGCGCCTTTGTCGTTCATCCTTTCAGCCTGGCAACCTCACAAATCAAGTATCAAGTCTCATTTCTAAAGCTGTTCTCACGACAGTGGTTTTCCATTTAATCCCCCAGAGCTAACAATATGGAATCAGTTTTCCTTAACAAATGACCTCCTTTAACTTCATTAGTTCATAATTAATTTGCTAGCATGTAACCAAGATAATTAACACTCTTGATTAGAGACAGGCTGAAGAAGGAACCTTTTTTTCTCATGGCCAAGGCAAATATTGATTAAAATCCGAGCCGTTTCCTAATTTTCCTCACAATTGAATTCACTGAAGGCAGTGGTTGGTGATTTGTGGTCTCCGTTTATAAAATTAAAATAGAGGCGAAGTGAATGGGTCTTGCCACAGAGTACTTTATTACCAACGCAAGTTTTGGATAATTTTGCTTTCTTTTTCTGAAATACAAAAACATGAAGCCAGGGAATCGAGTGGCAACTGAGCGTGTGTAATAGAGACTTTAAATACCTGGAGAGATTTTTCAACTTGTTAGGAGTGAGCTGGGGTGGGAATTGTAGAGAAAGACACACAGGTCTTAATAATAACCATCCTGATCGTGAGCAGCATCTTTCGAGCGGTCCGGTCCATGGAGTTTACAAAGCCTCCCCTCTTCCGTATCTCATCTGGTCCCCGCACAGCTCTGTGATGGGGCTGGCATGGGGGAACCCACTGAGGAGCCTCAGCGTTTCAGATGAGAATGAGAATGAATTGGGGAAGTGGAGCCAAACCAGCAGCTGCGCCCTCTGCAGGCTGGACCCTGCATCTTCCTGCCTTTCATGAAGACTAATGCCAATGTTGGGCGTTCAGGGCTTTTTCCTGCCCATATGATCGGTGAGGGAAGCAGGGTGCCAGGCCACAGGCTTGTAGGAGCCCTCACTCCCAGCCCCTGCATTTTGTGCCCTTGCTTGTTTCACTCCATCCCTTGCTCTGCATCATTGCTCACTAACCTATTTCGAGCTTGTTCCCTGCCAGCCCTGTGCTACTTGTTTTAGGCATATCTCATTTAATCCCCACAACAACCCCAGTGACGTGAGTATTATCGTCATCTCCATTTTTACAGACGTGGATGTTGGAGCTTAGGGAGAGAGTAACTTGTTCAAAGTCACCAGGCAGAGCTTGCTTGTTTGGATTCCTGGCCATCTGGCTCCAGGGCCTATACTCTTCCAGTAGGAGAATGATTTCCCAGGTAGAGAATCACTTGGACCTGGATGTCACCTACCCATGGGCTGTTTGCTCAGTCTGCCTTGGCTGGGGGTTCCTTGGGGAGGGACTGGGGAAGGGAGAGAAATCCCAGTGCCGCAAGTGGGTGAAATGTGTGTGAGTGGTGATGGGGAGGGCGGGAGGCCACAGGAGCAAAGGAATCTCACCAACTACCATCAGGCAGCTTTCGGGGAGTCTTTCTGGGTCCCCTCAACCCCAGCCCAAGGAGCATTTAGTCTTTGGGGAGAAGGAATGCTGGAGGCAAGAGGTAGGCACTGTGGGGGTAACAGAGGTCCCCGGGGCCATGAGCCAGCCTGGAACCCCTCCCACAGGGAGGCAAGAACCAGAACAGCAGCTGACCCGACGATGGGCTGTGATCTATAATTTATGCCCGGCTCCTTTCCGAAAGGCCTGGCGGCTGCCTGCCAGGGGACTTGTAACAGCGGGTTTTGCTTTGATGAAGCTAAGGGGATTTCAGGTGGCCCCTCGGGGTAGATGTTACTGAATTAAGGCCATCTGTGAAGCAGTTTCCCACGCGCCTTAACTTCTTCATCCTCACAGCACTGCTGCAGCCAGAATAATTATCTCCATGTGACGTGCGGGGAAACTAAGGCTCAGAGGGTGAAGCGACTGGCCCAAGGACCCATACCTGGGGAAAGCAGGATTTACATCCAGGTCTGTTTGATTTGGGCAGCTTTCAAGACTGTTCCCTGGGAAGCAGATGGTGATACCATTTAAAATCTTTGACCAAAATCTCTTTGGTGCCCACAGCCATTTTAGGCATGACCCAGCTCTGCATATAACCCAGATGGTTCTGGCCACCTACTGAACTCTGGCCCATATTTCCCTGGGACCATTCCCACCCCAAATATGGGTCTTGGTGAGTTCCGAATGGACTGCCTTTCATCGTGTAGAGTAAGGAGAGAGGGGGTGGACACGGCCATCTGTGCACTTTGCACACACAGACCCAGCTGTCAGGGTGTTTGCTGCCTGCCTCTCCAATTAAAGGGTCGAATCGCAGATGACAAGGCCCTTGAGAACATGGCTCTGGTTCCCAGGTCGGCTTTGCCATTGGGTGATATGTTATCTACCTCGGGCGGCCGTAACAAAATACCAAGACTGGGAGGCTTGGTGTTTTATTTATTCTCTCACAGTTCTGGAGGCTGGACATCCAAGATCAAGGTGTCAGCAGGTTTAGTTTCTCTTGAGGCTCCCCTCTTTGGCTTGCAGACGGCCACCTTCTCACAGTCCGCACATGGCCTCTCCTCTGTGTAAGTGCATCCCTGATGGCTCTTTCTCTTCTTACAGGGATACCAGTCATGTCTGATTAGGGCCTCCCTCTTTGTGACCTCATTGAAGCTTAGTTACCTCTTTAAAGGCCCCGTGTCCAAATATGCTCACATTGGGGTTTAGGACACTAACGTAGGAATTTTAGAGATACAATTCTGTCCACAATAGGTGAACATAGGCAGGAGACTCCCTGAGCCTCAGTTTCCTCATTTGTTACCTGGGGATAATAAAAGTATTCCGTAGATGTTTTGAGGAAATTAAATGAGGTAACACAAGAGGATGATGCATGGGCTCATAGCAAGTGCTCGGCGTGCTGTGTGTCACCATTATCATCACCATCATGACCACTGCACCATTTCTGTCATTCTATAGGAAATTACCAGTATCTGGGAAGCTGCTGGTTTCAGGCCTCTGGGTCCTATTTATCATTTTGTCATTTGTGGCTCAAGGTTGAAGTCACATTGGATTAGAGTGGCAAGGATCTTGACCTTGGATACCAATCACTGATTTTACAAATGAGGAAACCGAGGCCGAGCTCTTGGCTCATCTAGTGTTAGAATGCTACTAACCTGTCCCTGTCCAGATGTTCCCATGTTTTTTGAACTATTTCAGTAACCAATTGGGGACAAGAGAAGGCTCCCCTCCCTGTTAGGGCTGCCCCTGAAGTATCTGGACAATTCAAACTGTTTTATCTCTTAATGTTCTATGAACTGTTGTTTCTCCCATGTGTTAGTGCTGAGTGCCTTTCATATTGCAAATGAATAGAAGCCATTAATTACCATATCCCTACACATGTGTCCCCAGCCCAAACCCAGTGTCCCAGCTCCTGGCGTGATGACACCAAACCCTTCCAAGGGCGGCCTCACATTTCCTTGCCTTACCCCTTCCAGGCATCTGTGTCTCCCTGGGAATTTGGACGGAAGTACTAATAATCCACCAGGCTTCAGTCAGAAGGGCACGGTGACTCACTGGTTTTGACAGTATAATATTTCTAGTTAAAAATAATGCAGAAGCTAAAAAAACAAAAAAACAAAAAACAAAAAAAAACCCAGAACTTCCAACGAGTCCTGGCAACTTGGTGGGTTTCCAACTGAACGTTCACTCCCACCATCTTCCTTCCAGCAGAACCCCCACTGTGCTCAGGTATGAGGTGCTGGGTATTCAATGGGGGGTCTGCCGGCAGCCCAGCTTCTCTCCTTTGCCAGCCACTACCTTTGGGCTGGGCACATGACCCAGTCTGGCCAATGGGACTTGAGGAAAGTCTCCTGGGAAATTGATTTAGATCAGTAGCCCTTCCCCCACACATGGGGATGCAGTTGTTTGGGGAGCGATGCCTGTGGCAGCTGTCCTCTGGCGAACAAGGGAAGGCCAACACAACAGACCCTCAGAGGATGCGACAGACATTATGGAGCTGAGAACCCATGCTGGAGCATTCTATCTCCAGGCTTCTTCTTATGCAGGATGTAAACCTGTATCGTTTAACACAGGTTGACTCAGGTGTCACTTGCAGCCAAAGCCATCCCAGCCAAAGAGAGTTTGGTGGGAAGCTGTTGGCCAGGTGCAGCTACAGGAAAGTGTGTCCCCACTCAGAGGTGGAGAGGTCATGAGGACACTGGATACAGTCCTTAGTCTTGATATCTCACCTCGTGACAGGTGGTCCGATGGTCTCCCCCATCCCCCCCCCAGCTTTGTGCAACAGACAGTGGGCACCGCCCTGAGAAAAGAGGTGAGGTTGTCCTCACCCCAGCCTCACTTGTACTCCCTCCTCGGCATCTCGGAGCAGCCGCAGTCTGCTTCCCGTGGCAGTTTCTCCACCATCGTCTCCACGGCTTATCATCCTGTTTCCAGGCTTCAAGTTCATGTGCACATCCACTAAGCAGCTAAGGAGGATGATGATACACGTGCCATGCTGCACATGCTGTAAGCCACGTGCAGTGCCTGCTTTACGGGCGCCCAAGCGGGGTACAGTGTTCACTGACTTTTACAGGTGGGAAGGTGGGGTGGGGTGAGGCTGAGTGACAGGCTCCAAGGTCCTGTGGCGAGATGTCTGACCCAAGCCAGGTGTTTCACATAGGCTGCCACCTGCTAGTTTTCCCTGTAAGATGGGGTGGGGTTGGTGAGGGTCCCAGCATGCACCTCTGTAGATTCAGATGTAGCTGGGCTTGGCACAGGTGCCCACCAGAAGAGTGTTTGCCTGGTGGACTGAGGAGTTTGCAGGGAGAGAATCAACGAAGGGAGAGAGTGTGGGGGAGACAAGCTCAGCCTGGCACCTGACACGGGGAAAGCGGGCATCAGGGCCATGGTCAGCCTGAGCAGAGCTCGGGGCCTCAGCAATCTGTGGGGTAGGGAACAACATTGCAAGTAAGGGCCGTTAGGTGTCAGGATGGCCGCACTGCAGCTCGGAGGCCTGTGGGACCAAGTGGGGTCTAAATGGGGAGAGAAGTCTCAGCGTGTCACAGGTAGTAGGCCCGTGCTTTGGAGAGACTGACACACATGGGCAGGTCGAGTTTCCCAGGAAAGGTGTCACGACAGAGGTAGGTGTGTGCAGGTGCTGGGTGTGCTTGGTTCCCCCCCGGCCTGCGTGGGTCCCACATCTGAGTGCTCTGCCTTGGAGGAGAGCTGTAGGCGGCCTCTTCTGCTGGCTTCCTGCCTAGGGGACTCTAGTCCAGGGATCCCCCAAATATGGTCCACCACCTGTTTTGGTGTGGCCTGTGAATTAAGAATGTTTTTTTTTTTTTTTTTTTTTTTTTTACATTTAAGTCATTAAATTTTAAATACTTATACAAGTACCTACACAATATCCTCAACCTTGCCTCTTGGCCTGTGGAGCCTAAACTACTTACTCTTTAGGCCTTGACAAAGTTTGCCCTTAGAGTGATCCGTTTTCAGAATCCAGCTTTGGGGACAGCTTTGGGGACAGTGACCTGGCCTCGCCTGAGTCTTGGCCCTGGGGAGGGTGGGATGCAAGGCCTCGGGTTCAGTGGCCGACATGCCCTCCAGATTTTCCCAGAGGCCTCTCAAGCACAGAGGGGGCCTCTGAGGTCTGAGAAAGGGTGCCAGCTCCAAAAGCAAGCCCCTCCCGCCCCCCAGGAGTCTTCCCAGGGCCCTTGGTACTCCCGATGGCCACTCCTGGGGGAGCAGGTGTGCTCTTGCCAGCCAAGCAGCATCTTACTGAGAAACCCTAATGAGCTGCGTTTAACAGCACTGCCCTGCCACGTGGCTTCCTCCCTCGGCTGCCCATCTGTGGGCCCTGGGAGGCCACTCTCGGTGCAGCTGGAACCCTCCCCCGTCATCGAATCAGGAGAGAGCTGAGGTCCCCAGAGCCAGGCCTAGCACACAGGCCAGCAAATCTCCATGTTCAGCCTGTGCCAGCTCCTGGCCACCCTCCAGGCTCTCAGTGGCACTGCCAGATGGTGGCTGACGGAGGGTGAAAAGCTCCCGGGGAAGCCGGGACACAGAGCAGCGGGAGGAGGCCCGCCGGACAGAAGGAGGCCTGACCGTGGCCGTGGGGAGGGCGCCACGTGTGGCCTGTCTTTGCTTGCGCTGGTCAGCTTTGATTCCTGACCCCTTGCCAGCCGCCCTTCGGTTCCTCCCCCTTGTCACTCCCCAGGGACTTGCCAGCTGGGCACTTACCTATTTGAAAGGAAGAAGCAAGGCAAGGTGCCGGTAGGTGTGTGCGATCCGCAGGGCCGGGCCGCGGTGTTCCGGGAGGGCAGCAGCTGTGTGGCCTCGTGCTTGCACGTGTCCCAGCAGACCCAGTTCTTTCTGTATCCTGGAGTGAAGGGTCGGGAATGTCACACGGCTGCAGTCCATCCTGTACCCCCCAAGCCACGTGCCGGGCTGTTCCGGTGAGACAGTTGACCTAACTCGTCGGGACTGTGACTATTGTCCCTGGCTGGTCTTAAGCATCGTGCTGGAGAGCCCAGTTCAGAAACAAGGCCAGTCCCCACCTGGGCCAGCATGTCCTCCTTCCAGACCCGCCTCCAACCCCGTTGGGCTAGAGGAGCAGGTAGACGAGGGCAGATGAGAGAACAGGGCTGATCAGGGCAGATCTGGCTCCACATAAAGGGAAGAAATACTGTTACAGAAAATTCCAAGCCGACTCTAGGATGCCTGCCTTTCGAGGGGGGAGGGCGAGGCATGCAGACCACTGGCAGGAGGCAGTGGATGTGTGTCATCACCGAGGGACGAGGGAAAGCACGGCACGTGGGGTGCTTTATGGGAACGTGCCGCGGTGGACCGCAGAGGGGTTCTGGAGACAGCTGAGCTATTCTGCACAATGAAATGAGGAGATCATTTTGAAGTTTTAAAGCAGCCAGGGACAAAAGAGAAACCTGAGCAGCCTGGTAGGAGCTGGCGACGGGGCTGGGTTCTTCTGCAAGTGGGCACGTCCAAGATTTAATTTGAAACCTGTTTTGTGGATCCATCTACCCTTTGTGTTTCCAAACCACCAGTGCAAACTGCTGCCCGCTCGGGGCCGGGGTGGCATCTGTGCCCCTATGGTTGGGCAGGGACCATGTGAGCAACAAAGAACCAGCCGCAGAAGGCAGAGCAGAAAACGGGAATTCAGGGGCGGGATCAGAGCGGCAGTGAGGTCGGGAATACAACGCTTGGGGAGGCCTGGGGCTGGGATGCGGGAGGGGTCTGAAGAAATGTTGAGGAAGATACTATCAGATGAGGAGAACCACAGGGAAGCCCATCTGTACAATGTGCCCAAAGTTACGTGGCAGGTGAAGGCTGACACTGGGATCGAAACACCATCAGTGTGATGACAGAGTCCCACGTGGAGGGACGTTAAAGCGGTTCCATGAGGCCTGATGCTGCCCTTGGTCTTGTCAGGTGATTTGCTCTGGGCCTGGGCCTGCCAGAGGGGAGGGGAGGAAGCAGGCTCGGGTGGCGGGAGCAGCTGAGCTGTGATGCCGGCTCAAGAGAGGCCTCCTTGACGGCTGTTCCAGTTTGGGGTGAGGGGGCCAGGTCTTTGTGCCCCCACAGTTTTGGTTAGCGAGGAAGCGTGACCTCGGGTGAGGCAGGTGAGCCACCTCTGGAGGGCGCCGACTGCTGAGGGCTGTCCTTTGTGTTTTGGGGAAGACCTCTCAGAGGAGGGGACATCTGAGGAGGGACAGTAAGAGGGTAGGATGACTGACTGGGTGAGGGGCCGGTGGTGGCAGGAGTCTAGCGGAAGCAGGGACCAGGACTACACTGGGCCTCGGAAGCCGAGGAGGTGACTTCACCTCCGAGTAAGAGGAGGCGCTCTGGCGAGTTTGGAGCAGAGGAGGACAAAGTTTCATTTCAGCTCAGTGACTAGATCTTGTTGCTCCATGAACAGGTCTGGGATGCAGGAAGGGGTTTGAAGTGAGGGGGACACAGGGAGGTCAGTTAAGAGGCAGCCAGGGATGGCAGGAAGAGGTAGGACGTGACCATATTTTGAAGGTTAGAGTCCAGAGGAATTACTGACAGAAATGAGGTGTGAGAGAGAGAGAGGGTGTGGGTCCAAGGTTTGGCCTGAAGCATCGGAAGAATGGGCTTGGCCATTGCGAGATGAGGAGAACCACAGAGAAACAAGTTTGGGGTGGGGGTGGATTCCACCCCCTTAGCTTCCCAGGACTCCACCTCGCCCTGCGCCTGCTCTTTGGGGCCACACTCAGCTGAGCTGCCACAGCCCTGGCCTCCCCGGGGCTCTGGGGGGCAGGGCTGTGTCTGTTTTTATCTTTGTAGTAACCGCTGGTGGGGGCGGGACGGAGAAAGACTCTTTGTGGCAGGCGAATTCTCAGAAAGGCTCTGCTGTGTTTTCTTTTCACATCCATCGGGTCCTCGGTCCGAACCTGTTGGAGAAAGAAAACAAGGAGATGTGAGCTCCCACTAAGAAGGGAAATGGGGGAGCGCTGGGATTCGCCCTGCCCCACCCCCACACGTGGCGTGAGTAGCCTGCTCCCACACAGTGGGGGGAGGGAAACCTGGACTGTCCCCGCAGAGCCGATTCCCATCTGAGCAGACTCAGAGTCTCTGCAGTGCACGTTGCCATGGCAAACGGCCATTTGTAGAGAGCCAAGCAGATCATTCCAGAACCCCACCCCACTGGTTATTGTGACCAGCAGTGAATGGGCTGCAGTTAGAAAATAAAGATGCGGCGTCTCTAACCCGAATCAGAGCTCAGTGTTTGGCCTCCCCATTGAAGGCAAACGAGGATGGATGCTCCTGCTTCGTACCTGGAAGTAGCTTCCCTTCGCCCCTCTGTTCTGGAGGAAGAAAGCGCAGTGTTCTTCAGATGCTCACAACCCCTCAGCCTTAGGAAAGTGCGACATCTCTCCATGCTGATGGGCCTGGGTCCTTGTGTTGGAGCTGTTGCCGAATACCAATCTTGATCTAGTTTTCCTTCTGGGCCTTGCCTGTCTCTACACCAAATGCTCAGAAACTGCTCATGGCCAGTGACTGAGGCTGGGTTATTGTTTTGTTGGGTAGAGTGAGGTATGGTATATCAAGGTCTAGTTCAGGTCTTGGCCCCAGGGAGGGGAAAAATACATCCTTGTTTCTGTTCCTTATCTGAAGATCTCACAGGTTATTTGAACTTGGATGGTCTGACTCTGTAGCTTGGACACTTAACTGACATGCAATGCTTTTTATTGCCTATTTGTGTTTGTATTTGCATGGAGCCTCTTCCCAGTTGCCCTTCCCACCCCTCTTCCTGCCCTGGCTCCTCTGAGCAGCGGCGTCTGCCTCCCTGGGGTCATGGGACACGTCTTGCCTCTGTTCTCTTTGGCTCTTCTCTGCCCTCAGTAAGGCCATGACCATGTGTTCAGCCACTGGACCTCACCTTCCAGTCAATTGAATGAATATGGAGAGAGAAGAGAAAGAAAGACAAGCTCAAGTGTGAGACCAACTGGGGCCATAGCCATACTGGCTAACAGGCTCACAGGAAGGGAGAAGGCTCCAGGACCCAGGGGAATGGGGCAGGTGTGCCAGCCGAGTGGCCTTCTGCCCAGGCCCCGACGGCAAGCTCTAGGTGACCTGGGAAACAAGCTCCAGACTCTAGAAAAGGGGCTGGAAAAACTCAAGCAGAGTATTAGGTCTCCAACTAAGCAGATGAGAATCAGAGCTGGGCTCAGGGTTTGTGAAGCAATGAAGTGCTGGGCAGGGAAACTGAGGCAGGAACCTTGTCTTCCACGCTGGGCCAACCGAGAATCAACATGAGGGTTCTGACTCCTAGGGTAACCTGGTGGTACAGCCGTAGGCCCGTGGACAGCAGGACTCTACCCCAGCCCTGAGCGCTGGCATTACTCAGGCTGT
>CM053506.1:5603712-5756785 GCA_028627145.1 Eidolon dupreanum
GGGAGGTGACACTGACCTTTACAAACTAGATAGTCATCTATGAGTCTCAGACACAGTTCTGAGACGTTTGCCCCGACTCAGAACCTTTCAGTGTCCACAGAATTAAGTGGACCTCTCCACCTGGCGCTCAGCACACTCAGGCCCAGCTCCTGTCTCCAGTGCCAGCTCCAACCTCCTGGCTCTCCTGCCCACCTCTCCCTCCACCCGCCCCTCCGCCCTGGCATTCTGGGTGCCAGCTTCTCCTCTCTCCACACACAAGCCTGTTTTTCGTTTGCTTCTCCATCTTTGCTCAAGCTGTTCTCCTGGTCTGGAACGGCCCCTCTGGACTGCCCCAGATTAATTCCCACCTCCTCCAGGAAGCCTGCCCAGTCCCTCTGGCCACAGAGAATCTCTCCCTTTATTTCCAACCATGTTGCTTCTGCCTGTCTCAGCACTTCCTTCTCATCTGCAGTTGTTAGAATATTTATGTTTGTCTTGTTCTTAGGCCTGGCATAGTGTCGGCACATAGTAGGTGTTTAGTGGATGGGTTGTTGGACTCAGCTGACAATCTGTAGTGTCTTTTAGTCTTTGAAGTGTTTTACTCTCAGCTTTATTTCTAGTCACTGCAGAGTAGTCTATTGAATGGATAGACTGGAATTGATTTAGCCAGACTGATGGCCCAGTCTGGTTTGGAACTCTAGACTATATCAAAGAGGCATGGAGAAGTAGCAAGTATAGGAGATGGACACAGGAGGCCACCTGAGAAGGCAAAGAAGGGACTGAAATGTTAGGGGCTGTACCTAGGGGGGGAGGGGTTCGCAAGAATTCTTAGCCTTAAGCAGGAGTCTATCCACCTAATGTTTAATACAAGTATTAGAAACTGTCCTTACTCTATGATCAGATAAGTATAGTATGCATTGACACCCCCAATGTGCCTTTTTAGAACAAATTTAAACTGTCACATACTAGCTACTAAAAAAATCATTTGAGCTGCCCCAAGATGATGCTGCCTGCAAGCCAGCAGTTCATTGTTAGCAGTCGCCATTTTTGTCCAACAGTGCATGTGTAACTATTCGAAGATTTGATTGCATTTTGCCCACGTTCTTTAAAAAGAAATGAATGGAAAGGGGAAAAAATAAGAGATAGTGCTAATAGCAGAGATCACCACCAGCATAGTTCTTGGGTGCTTAATACACTTGCTTCAAAGATGAAAATCATTGCCCAAAGTGGCCAATCTTTGGTCTCAGTTGCACGTTCATTGAATTTAAGTGGGTTTACTATAGACTCAATGGTAAAGGAAAAGAACAACATGGAAGAAAATGCTATAAGTATTTTGATTGGAATTTTAAAATATTTTTTAACCTCTCAGGATCAGGGCCACTACTAGCGAATATGCTGTCTTGTACAAAGGACTTCACTTTTTTTTTTTTGGGATATATGACAACTCTGTACCAGAATACATGGGTGGGTTTCAGCCTCCACTTATCCCCTTGATCAGGTGCCCTTGTGTAGTACACAACCTGACCAACTGTACAGTGCAGTTTGGTATGGAAAACTACTTGCAATATGTAAGTCTTTTGCTCTATTTCTATACACATTTCATATTTATAAAAGCAGAGGACTACCTAGATACACGGAAGATTAAGTGTTCCCTGTGCATTTACTATTTAAGCTAGATGAGTTATCTCCTATTTGAGACATCCCTAGGAAAGCTGAGAATGCAAGACAATGAAGTGAAGTATGAAAAATTGCCTGAAGGGCGATCCTCCACTTCTAAGCCCAGGTTCCCCTTCTTTAGTAATTTTCTTGCCCTTTGTAGAGGCGGAGGGATTCTTCACCTTGTATCCTAGTTAGTTGTATCATTTCTTTTTTCTTCTACTAGATTCTCAACTTTCCGAGGACAAGGGCTATCTTTCTTATTTGTCTCTTTACTTCCAGCAAACAGCACAGAGACCTGTGGGAGTTTGCTGGTTGAGCTTTGATAGAAAATGAAAAGAATTGCTGGAATAATGGTTGTTATAATGCTGAAGAATTGATCTATTTTTCTCAGGTACTTGTACTGCTGGGCTCTTGTAGCCTTTTGGACATAAGTGACACCTGGCAGATTGTTTCCGTTTCTTCTTCCTCCCAGCAGCTGATGGAAAGCCCTTGTTGGCAGGACTCATGAAACACGGAAGATTAAGACCTTAGGACTGAGTCATGCCTTCTCAGAAGGATTGCTTTCAGGGTACAGTAGGTTCTAGCACTTTCCAGGGTTGCTGTAGTCTTCTTTAGTTGGTTCCTTTCTAGCTGTACCGGGGATCATGGGCTGAGCTTTGGATGAGTCAAAGGAGAGAGAAGGTCAGGTGTGGGGGAAAAGAAGTAGTGGTGGTCAGTGCGATAGGCATTTAGGTGGTGCTGTAAATGGCGGGATGTGATGGACACGTCCTCTTAAGGAATGACTCTGGACTATACTTAGGAAAGCTACGGGATCCATCTCAGCTTGCCACACAATGGAGGTGCATCAGCCTGGGCGTCTCCCCAAGAGGAGTGAGTCGTGTTTATTTCTCCAATGTTGGAAACCTGGTAATTGTCTTATGTTGGAAAAGCGATTTACTATTCCTGCACCCTCTCCCCTTTTCCTGAAAACTTTGGCTTTTTTTAGGCTATAACGAGAAGAGTAAAAACCCATGGCCGTTCCTTCTGAGCCATGCTTTATGCCCTAGGCCCTGAGGTAACGTGTTTCTGTGTCTCCCCTCCGGCTGAACAGCACTCACTTCAGCCCAGTGCCTTTGCTTTCGACAACGTTCATCTCACTCGCACCCCCACTCCTGTCAGAGTCAGGAATAAAGCTTCCTTCACTCAGGAAATGGACCATTGGCTCTTGGGCGGGAAAATGGATTCACAATGCATAAACTTCATATGGTGGTTTCAGATCAGGATTGCTTTAAAAAGTGAATCTCTCTTTCAACTCTGCCCAGAGGCCTGTGTCCTGTGCTGCCTCTCTCAACAGCTTTCTGAATCTCCTTGAGCTAGGAACATCCCCTCCCAGGCCTGCCCGGCCCCTCAACCCCCCATCTGCAGAGCAAGCAGGAGCTCAGTGTCTCGCACAGCCTTGCTGGTCAAAGCTTCCTTCTGAGGCCAGCAGCATCTGCAACACTGCGGAACTTGGAAGAAACACACAAAAATCTCAGGTGTCGCCCTGAACTCCTGAGTCGGAGCCTGCGTTTTGACAGGGTTTCCGGGTGATTCGTTTGTATGCCGGTCAAGGGGCGCCCATTCTGAAGCCCCTTCTGGCTATAAAGCGTTATGATTCTGCAGGGAGGTTTCCAGGAACAAGAGTCCGACGGTGTTGAGCCCTTACTCGGTGCCAGGGCCTCTCATGTGAGTGCCTCTCATTCTCGCACAAGCCTGAGCCGGGGCAACCGTGAGCATATTCTCTGTGTGAGAAAGCTGAGACTTGGCTCAGAAAAGCTGTCTCCTCTGCTGAAGTCACCTAGCTGATGAGAGACAGAGCCGCATCCCGGTCCAGGGGGTCTGACTTCAGCCACCTCTGGTGCAGCGTTGCCTCGGGGACCCAGGCAAGGACAGGACACTCGGATTTTGCTTTGCTGGATGATGAGGAGTTTGCCTCATCATCCAGACAGTGAGTGGGATTCCAGGAAAGAGATAGACAGACAGAGCCTGAGCGCAGTGGCCCAGGCTCAGGAGAAATTTTGGCAAGTCCAGAGAGTGGCCTGAACTTTTGTTTTGACAAAGTGAATGATAATTCGGTGTGAGCTGGTTTCTGCTGAGCACAGCGTGGGAGGAAGGGGATGGGGTGGGATTGTCAAATTACCTAGATTATCAGCATAATTTAAAATAAAAAATAAAATAATTTAAAATAAAATATAATTTATTTCATTTAATTAAAATTAATCTAATGACAATTTAATGTGTTTTCTGAAGATGCTACCTACTGACCAAAATGAAAGGTATCAATTGAGCAAATGTATCCCATGCTCCTGCTGGAGAAAGATCTTTCTTGTGGATTGAGTTTGCTTTTTATAACTTAGCTGCCACTTCAAAGGGCCCATTTCACCCTGGTCACAAAGGGTAGTAGACCCTGGAAGCCTCTCTCTGGAAGGAGTGGCCACCACTAAGGAACCTGATTTTTTCTGAGGCTATTCCTGCATTTACCAATCAGCCCAGGTTCTGATGTTGTCCGCAAAGGGTCCTCACATCACTGTGCAAGACATCACGGAGGCACGGTGGTGAAGTCAGAAGCTATTTCAGGTCATGTTGTAGCCAATATCAGATCTGGGAGGCCTCCATGGGAGCTAACATTTTTAAGCTCGTTTTTATTTTGTTAGAGCCCTTCCCCCAATGATGAAAACACAGTGAAGAAAAGGAAATCAACATATCTATCTCCTTAACTTGAATTTTCTTCTTCTGAGGAAGTATCTGAATCAAGAAGAATGTGGCTGTAAGGAACAGAAACTGAGAAAATGTGGCCTCAACCAGCGGTCTCCAACCTCTTTGGCACCAGGGACCGGTGCTCCTATGAGCATCTAATGCCTGACGATCTGAGGTGGAGCTGAGGCGGTGATGCTAGCGCTGGGGAGCGGCTGCAGATACAGATGAAGCTTCACTTGCTCACCTGCTGCTCACCTCCTACCGTGCGGCCTGGTTCCTAATAGGCCAAGGACCAGTACCCATCCACAGCCCAGGGGTTGGGGACCCTTGGCCTAAATGACGAGGACAGATAACGAGTAGCCCTGAATTATGGAAACTCAAAGGCTTTCTGTAGGATGGCTCCTCAATGACATCTGGGACTCAAGCTCTTCTCGATCTGGTTTCAGAAGGTTGGTTTGTCCTCATCACTCCTCTCATACTCTCAAGATGGTGGTGACAGTTCCAAAAGTCTATTGGCATAAAAAAAAATGACACATCATCTCATAAGTTTCTTTTGCAGAGAAGAGAAGCCTTTCCGGAAAGCCCTTCAGCAAACTTCTCACATTGGATTGGTCATAACTGCTATATGCTCTCTCCTAAACAAATTGGCACCAAAAGATTAATCAAGATTTGCCCCCTGAGGCTGAAGAGGATACCTTCTCTGAGCACTTCTCTGGGCTGCACAGAAGGTGAACCTCTGAAAATATAAATCAAAGCTCTAACAACAGGAAAGAATGGCAGGGGTCATGGATTTGGGTAGACAACCAATAGGATTTGCTATTAAGAATTACATTTTCATAGAAATGAAAAATTTCTTGAAAATCTGAAATCAAGGGGTGTGATAGTTAAGTATCGGTACAAAAGTACTGTGTAACAAATGAAATCCCAGAGGCATTGAAAATAACCATTTATTTAACTCTGTCTATGGGCCAGCTGGGGGTTGTCTAATGTAGACTGTGTTTGGCCAGGGGTGGCTCAGCTGCATCTCACTCTCATCCTCCTGTGATGAGCAGAATAAATTGAGCATGTCTTTCTTTAGAGTATGTAAGAATTTGAGGATGTTCAGGTGAATATAAACATTAAAAAATTGCATGTGTGTGTGTGTGTGTGTGTGCGTGTGCGTGTGTGTGTGCATGTATGTGTGTGCACATGCGCATGCGTGCATTGCAAAGGATCTCACAAAGCAGTTGTTTCTAGCTCAGGATGCCACTGCCATTTGTGGTTATATTAGCACCATATAATCAGGTATCAGTTTCCACAGGCCTAACTATTCCCAGTGACCCCTCTTTTCTTAAAAAGCAATACATACAGTCCATACTGAGGAAATAAATGAAGGCCGCTTGAATGAGAACAAACAAGATATTTATTCAGAGTCAAAACTCAGAGGCAGGTAGGAGAGTGGGGAAGTTTACGGGAAGCAAAAGGAGGATTCCAGGTATGTCCTGGTTGGAGGTGGTTAGTGGGGAGCTGGAGGCCCGTAACTAGAAGTGGGGCATTTTATGTGCTTGGTCCTGAGCTGTAAGCAGGGGCAGAAAATAGGGAAGCTGGCTGACATTGACCTTTGTGGCCAGAGGCTGTGGTTTGGCTTCTCGGGCAGGTTGCTGCAGAGCCTGTGGGCAGTTTTACTGTCATCTTGGGTCCGGCATTGTCCATTTGTATATTCAGTCTCCCAAGACCTATCGAAGAAAGCCCCAACTCCTCTGCAGAGTGTACAGAGCCCTTCACACTCGACTCCAAACAAGCTTTTGGATTTTCCCTCCTGCCCTCAGCGCCACCAGCACCCCTACGGACACACACAGCTCCTGCGTCACCAACCCGGCCGCAGCAGAACTTCTACACTCCCGAAGCAGCACGTGTCTTCCTCTTGTCCTGCCTTCCTGCACGCTGTCCCCAGCCTGAACCCCTTTCCATTGCTTTGCACCTGTCCATGGAGGTGGCGCTCAAGAACCGCCCCATCCCTGTGCTTGCCCCAAACTCTTTTCCTTCACCATCCGGCTCTACCCTACTCAAGGTGGTTTCTTCCTTCGTGTTCCTCAAACAAGTCGTGTGAACTTTATCAGGGTGGGGATGGATCACACTGTGCGAAAGGCGTTTGTTACCAAGTTGTCTGCTCCCCCGTGCTGTGACTACCTTGAGGGAAAGCATTATGTTTTATTCGTGCCTTTTTATTATAGGACTGTGCAGAGAGCAGGCTCATAACAAAGGCTTTTTGGAAGGAAAGAAGGAAAGAAGGAAAGGAGGAAGAGAGGGAAGCGCATAGGTAGGGTTCACAGATAAAATGCAGGGTACTCAGTTAAATTTGAATTCCAGATAAACAGTGAATAATTAAAAAATGTAAGCATGTTTCAAATACTGTTTTGCATTTTGAATAGATTTTAAGATATTGCATGGGACATACACATCCTTAAAAACTACTCATTCTTTCCAAAATACAAATTCAGTTGGGCATCCTACATTCTCATTTGCTACATACTACAACCCTGAAAGGACAGCAAGCACCCAGTTAAACTTGAAAGTGGTTTGACTGTGAGGCCAGGAAGAAATCTCCACAGTCCACTCTTCCTTTTTAGGCAAGAACTCTCTACCTCTGGGGCTGGCCCTGCTTTGGGCTATTGTGCCCGCTGGTAAAACCCCAGATGGTCTCTTCCTTCCCCTGAGATCAGAAACCAGGCTGCTAGTTATCTAGAGAATGTTTGGACGAGTCCTAGAGGAGAAGAAATGCATGGAAAGATAGTGGAAAGACAGGAGGGAGGAACATTAATGGTCCTTAAAAGGCAGGAAATTGCTTTTTTGAGTCTTAGACCTATTTCTTCACATCAGAGAACATAAGTTGATTGTGAAAGGCAATGAGGAAGTGCTTCTTTGCAGGAAGAAGCCTTCTGGGGTGACGCATGGTGTTCAGAGAAGCCCGGCACGGCCATGTGAGAGGAAAAGACAGAAACTGCTTCACACTGTGCCCCCGAGTCTCCTTCTGGGCCCCAGTTCATCCATTAAAATTGTGCAGAGGCTGTGTGCAGTGGGTAGAATGGTGACCCTTAAATCTACAAACATGAACTTATTTGGAAATGGGGTCTTTGCAGATGTAATTAAGAGTTTTGAAATGAGGACATCATCCTGAGTTATTTGACAAATGTCCAGATAAAGGACATACAGAGAAGACAGACACGTGGAGGAAAGGGCAATGTAAATGCATTGCAGAGTGACAGAAGCCCAGGAATACTGACAACACCAGAACCTAGTCAAGGAAGGGTCCTCCTGTAGAACTTTCGCAGGGAGCGTGGTCCTGTCAACACCTTGATTTTGGACTTCTAGCCTCCAGGACTATGAGAGAATAAATTTCTGTTGTTTTGAGCCACCAAATTTATGGTAATCTGTTATGACAGCTGCAGGAAATTAGTGCCACATAGGGCTGGAGTCCTGAAGCCCAGTGCATGGTCTGGGGAGGGAGTGGAGAGGGGCCTGTGTGCTCCTGGCGGGTCACTCACTGCTGCAAATATGAAGCCTTTCTTAGTTTCGTACAGGCAGAAGGCCCGCGATCCCACGCATTCCCAATTTTATGTAAGACCAAACCCGCCTCTCCAGATACTTCACGTGAGCTGTTCAGTTGTTACCGACATTGGACATAAGGATTGTTTTACATTTTAACGTCACGTGCCAAACCTCCTATTTGTCTTTGACGAAGCAAATCAGTGCTCTCTAAGTGGGTTGCCTAATAGACTACTGGGCTGTGGGGAAATTAGTGGAACTTTAGGGCCAAAAATATAAGAAAGCAATTATCTTTTCCTAGTCTTTTACGATTCAGATGGGCAGATTCGGCACGAGTAGCTTCCCTTGGGGGGTGTGTCAGAGGGTCCTATGTTACCCATGGCCCAGGTGGGCCCTCAAAGGCTCTATAATGCGAGGGCCAAGAGTGGTAGCATCACCTGCGCATCAACTCTCAGGGGAATCTGAGGTGGTACAGTCTATGTGCACTTGGTTAGTAGATTTACAAATTACACAGTCTAGTTTTCCAGTCCTTACAAAATGGAAAAACGGTTTCACGTAGAATATTGTGGGGAGACTAAGAATTAAAGATAATAACACTAATAGTGCAAGTCCCAGTGAAACACAAGAAATGAGCAGAGCTGACGTGGCTAGTACAAACTCCATATTGGCACGTTATGAGGTGAAATGAGCTCTGACAAGAAGTCAGTCCCTTTGCTCCCCCAAATTAAAATTATTAAGAAGGTCCCTTGAAAGATGGATTTGCATCCGCTGTCATTAACAATGAAACTCACTCTTTGTGTATACTGTACCTTGGAATATTACTTATGAGTAGTAAAGAAATATCAAATTAACGTTTAAATATTACTTTTCATCTTGACCCATGTACTTAAAATTTCTATTTAATGGGACATGTATATAATGTATACATACATATGCATATATTGGAGACACAAAATTTTTAAAAAATTAGGAATTGCAATGTCGAAGCCCTAACCTCACTGTGACTGTATTTGGAATTAGGGCTTTTAGGAAGAAAGAGAGAGAGTTCCTCATCTGTCTGTTTATCTGTCTGTCTGTCTGTCTACCTACCTGCCTGTCTGCCTGTCATCCTCTCTCCCTGTGCGAACACAGAGGAAAGGCCACGTGAGCCCACACGGGGAAGGTGGCCATCTAAAAGCCAGGAAGAGAGCTCTCATTAGAACCCAATCATGCCGGCACCCCGATCTTGGACTTTCTGCCTCCAGGACTATTGGAAATAAATTTCTGTTGTTTAAGCCCCCCAGCCTGTGACATTCTGTTATGGCAGTCTGAGCTGACTAATACAAGGATATTATGTGATCAAAAACCTTTGGAGACCGCCGAAGTACGTAATATGTGGTTTCCGTATATTCCTTCTCTAATTCTTTATCATCAAATTATTTGTCCTCTGGAAAGTGGGAATGGCTCAGTGGGATGACTGTGGCAGTGGTGGCTCCCATTGTTCTTGCTTCCCTTGTTCCATGACCTTCGGTGATCCCTTCCCATTCACACTCTGGCCTTGGCCTTGTGACTTGCTTTGGTCAATGAAACGATAGCTAGTGTGTCACAGGCAGAGGCCTGGAAAAGCTTAGCTAGTGTGTCACAGGCAGAGGCCTGGAAAAGCTTGTGAGTTGGAACTTGCCTTCTCTTACTGTGGGACCTTCTGAGAGACCGTGGAAAGTAACTGCGGACATCCGGCCAAGGCCCGGGACCTATGCATGGGGCCAACCTGGCCCACCAGCTCTGGGCAGGCTGGCCCAGAAGAGAAGAATTGCCCAGACAACATGTAGAGTCATGAGAAAGTAGAAATGTTTATCGCTAAAAGTCACTACGTTTCAGGGTAGTTTGTTACGTGGCAAAAGATAAGGGCTACAGTTGGGTAGGTAGATTACAGGGTCTTATACTCAGTTTAGATGTGTTTCAGTTAAAAAAGAAAAATGGATGGTCACCAGATAAGATGAATTTCAAAAGTCCTTTCAGCTTTGTTTTTGTCTTTGCATTTATAGAGCCTGGAACAGGGCCTCACATATATTAGATGCTCAAAGACATTTGTTGAGTGAAGAAGATGGGTCATAGCAAACATACATGGAACATTTCCTAAATGTGTTTACATTTTATTTGCTCCTTTCCCCAAATCTGAGGTAGGTACCGTGATTACTGAGCCCATAAAGATGGGGTAGCCAAGGCTTAGGGAGGTTAAGTATCTTGCCAAAGACCAGGCAATTGCAAACAGCTAAGGAGGGATTTGATCTCTTCGATATGTCTGCCTTCATGAGACCCACTTAGGTACTATGCAATACCGCCAATTCTAGACTGCTTATCTTGCTATACTGAATGAAAATTGAAGGACGAAAGCCAGAAACGGACTTTTCAGAGTCTCTCTGTTGCTCGCCTTGTCCTCAGTGCACACATTTGACCCCTCCAGGCACATAGTGGTAGATGGGGTCTGGTCACTTAGCTCTGAGAATGGTTTTCTCACGATGGTGGCAGCTGTGAGCTTGGTAGACCCTTCCTGACTGGGAAGAGGTCACCAGTGAAGGTCGTTAGGAGTAAAAGACACACAGCTCAGGAGCCGGTGGCTTCCAACGCCACTACCTGGGAGGGGAGCCAGGACGCCATGCCAGCTTGGGCTCAGTGAGAACTAATTGATGCCAATTGCCTTTCCTGGGACCCAGGTGGTACCCATTATGTGAAGGGACAAAGCCAGCTCCATGGAGGGTCTGCGCCAGGCAGGGTCTACAGCCAATAACTTTCCCTGCTGGCAGTTGGTAGGAGGCTTTCTGTCTATCCATCCTCCTCCCTCCATTGTCAAATGGACAGGAAGTGCACAGATTGGATTACCATGGTAGGAGCTGCGCACAAACTGCTTCGGGGGGTGCGGGGGCCACTTGGGCTTCTCTAATGACAGGCTCCCTCCCCTCTGAGGGGAGCAGGTACGGCAGCTTCCGGTGAAGTGAGAGTGCTCAGAGCTTTACATAGGGTTATTCTTTCAGGCCTCAGCGCTCCCACACTCTGTTATTCTCCGTTACGGTAAACTGTTTACTGTGATTCTTTTGTTTGCTTGTTTATGTGCTTTCTTTATCATCTCTCCATCACGGGACTTCAAGCCCCATGAAGATCAAGGGCTTGTCTATCTTCTTCTCCATGGCATCTCCAGCATATGTCATGCAGATAGTAGATGCACATTAAAAATTTGTTAGGTGAACTTCTGAAGACAGACATCATTATCCTTACTTAATAAAACAGGAAACTAAAGTTCAGAAATGTTGGGTAGCTTGCTCAAGGCTACACAGCTAGTGGATCTTAGAAACCAAATTCTTACCCAGGTTCTACTGAGGTTGACACCTCCGAGGTTTCTCTGAAGCAGGAGACGGGCACCACCCGTGGTCGGAGAGATCAATTAAGTAGTACGCAAGCGCGTTTCATGAATATCAAATCATAACGCCAAAGTCATTTATTTCCCTTCTACTCATCTTTCAATACTGATTATCTCAAGAAAATAATTTTTCCAAAAAAGATGAGGCCTCAAGCTTTAGAGCCAGACTATCAGCATGCGGTTTGGCCGTGAGAGGCCGAAGGCTTGAAAAGGTTGGTTGAACAAGATAAGGTATGTTTCTCTCTCATGTAAATGAACCAGAGGCAAATAGCCCAAGGTTAGAAAGGCAGTTCTGTGATTGTCAGGAACCCAGACTCCTGATCTGTTGCTCTGGCATCTTTATCACGTAGAGCCTACTTCAGCCACCATGTCCATCATGTCAGCCTTCTAGCCACCTGGGGAAGGGAAGATGCTGCCCGCTTCTTAAGGGCTTCTTTCCTCCAGCCTCTGGAGAAGTAAAAGAAGGAAGCTGGGGAGGGAGGAATTAATAATGTTATTTTTATTGCCCTGTTTGGAGCCTGGCTTTCACAAGGTCCGTGGGCTCACTGCACTTGGCAGAGCCTCCAGTCCTGGAAGCTTTGATCAGAAGATCACAAAGTGCTTGGTTGTTGGACAGGCTGTGAAGTAGAACCTGCCCTCTGGGCCTGAGGCTGATGAGGACAGGGTGTCACTCTGTACGGTGTGAGGGCGGTTTCTTTTCTTCCTCCGTGTGGATATGCGAGAGGGTGGGGCTGCTGCTTTGTGCTGCTCCCCTCATTGTGCTGCCCAGCCCAGTGATGGGGAAAGGTTGCAAAAGAAACCTGTAGAGAGGGATCCGGGTGCCCGCAGGAGGGGGAGCCTGGCACTCCATCCTGATCAGGTAGAGCTCAGGCCCTGGGCATGCTGATCTCCAGAGGAGCCTCACTGAGCTGGGGAGAAGAGGGCTGGAGAGAAGTGGCAGGGCTAAGACAGGCACCTCTCTACCCATGTGTGCCCTGAATACATACCCATGTGCGTGTTTCTCAGGTGTCCAGGGGACAAGGTAGGAGGTGGCTGCCCCCAGGCCATAGGTTCCCAGCAGCAAGAAGCTGTGAACTGAACAGCCAGCAGGGGCATCTTAGATGTGTGATAGAGTGGAACCAGATCACTCACTCAGGGAACCAGAGTGGAGGTCCCCTTGGAGCCAGGGGAGCTCATGCTTGCACCCACAAGGCGCTATCATCTGGAAGTAGCCCTCAGGAAGGATTAGCTAGGCAAACAGAGAGGACTGCCACGCACCAGCTACACCCAGAGACCTCTCTGCCCTCTCCCCTGACCCCCAGCCTCCAACCCCTGACAAGCTGGAGAAGGGAGGGTTTTCTCAAAGGCAGGCCCAGCTCCCCTTCACTTTCAGCTGCAGGCGGGGGAAGGAGGTGGGAAGCAGACTGCCCATTCCTACTCAAGTCCCCAGAGCAGCAAGCCTGACTGTGATGGGGAAGAGGTGACCTTGGAATCAGATAAGAGATTAGAGTTCTAAACTGGACTGGGCTGAGTGTTAATAAGGAAAGAGATCCAAAAAAAGTTCTGGAATCTGCCCAAGATCTTGTTAAGAAATGGGAAAGGGAGATTCAACAGAGGCTGGTTCATTCTTTTATTTACCAGATGTACTTAACCACCAACTGTGTGCTTGGCAGTACCAGGTATATCAAGGAGTGGGGGAGACAGATGGTGACAAATGAACACACGCCAGAGTCTGTAGTGAAGAGGGCTACGAAGGACCAAGAAGGAGATGGGAGGAAACAGCTGCCGATCCGTGGAGGGGCTCCTGAGCAAGGAGGGTTTCAGTGAGAGAGGGGGGATTCTCGTGACTGTAGGGGGATGCCTGCTTTAGCCCTAGATTGGCATTTTCTCCCTTTTCTCTCCTGGAGGTGGCCTACCAGCCTGGTGGAGTCTCCCCGAGGGTGTCAAAGCTGACTATTAGAACCTGAGGTTCCCACACACCATCCTCGGATTCTGATCCAGTTGCATAGGGGAGGGACCAAGAAGATTTCCCAAAGCTTCTCATCTGATCCTGAGCCTCAGAAGCTCTAAGAACGAGATCGACACACTGATCACATCTCTACTCACCAAGCACCTGTTGGCCTGAGGAGGGAGTTAGGACCATAAGAATTGAGAGCTTTTACTGTGTATCAGGAACCCTACTAGGCACTTTGCTTTCATTATCTTTAAATATTTTATATGAGGACAGGGCGCTATATAAATGTACATATAATATTTACAAAATCACTAAGGTAGATACTATTATTCTACCCATTTGGTAGATGAGGAAGCCGAGGCTCAAGGATATTAAATCACTTGCTCGAGATGACAGAATGATAGGTGGGAGAGCCAGGTTCTGACCCAGGCCTGAAACGGTGGCCCCGCCTTCTCCCTGCAGAGATGAGATAAACACTCACTGAAAAGAGAACCAGCCACACAAGCAATGTTTCCAGGTGGCAGACGGGGGTGGACCATGTGCAGCCTCATATTTCAGAGGCAACAAGGAAGCCAGTGAGGTCTGGATATCCAGGAATGAGGGCCGGACCATCTCCTGTGGGAAGCCAAGCCCGGGAGAAGAGAAGCAAGCAGGAGATGGCAGTCTGTGGCACAGAGCATGGCACAGTCACCAGAGAGAAGCAGAGACCAGACACCCCATGGGCCCTGGATGGGGAGGTGGAGATAATACTTGCTTTGGCTCCTCATGGAAATCGAAAGATAAATGGAGCCCAGGGGCCAGAGTTTGCCTGGAAACAAGTATCAAACATGTAGCAAAACTGGAGATTTCATGTCCAATATACGTAAAAACAGTAACTCAGGAAGAAACTGAAATAGAAAAGTTCTCTACTTGCCTCTTTGTGATGCCCCCATTGACTGGCTCTACCAGGGACCCTTGTGTCCCACCCCTTCTGCTATGTCTCAGATTGTTTGTTTTCTCTCTCCAAAGTCCATGAGATCTCAGTAGCCTTGTAATAGACACTTCTTTTGCTTCAGTTAGTTCGAGTGGTTTCTGATCCCTGCAATCACCATAGCCCTGTCTAGAATAGAAAGGATGAGTCTGGTTTTTGATACAGGCCAGTGGAGATGTAGGGTGCATCATACAGGCTGAACTTTACTAGGAGGCTGGAAATGAAAGATGGAACTTGAGCGATATATTCGTTAAGATACTGCCAGCCACTGTGACAGATAAGCCCTGAAACCTTAGTGGCTTCACACAGCAGAAGTTTATTTCTTGTTCATGTCACGGTGTGTGGGTGTCCCTGGTCAGGCAGCCTTCATCCAGAAACCATCTCATGGGTCCTTCTCCCATACAACCTCTGAATTCCCCATGCTCAGCCACAAGTGGGCAGAGCTTGTGGGAAGCATGTCTGCCCAGATGTGACAAATGTTCCTTCCACTCACTTGCTATTGGTGAGAATGAGTTTTAATCCCTAAAATGCACGGAGGCTGATGCTCTGGAAAACAATGTGGTGGTTCCCCAAAAAGTTAAACATAAAATTACTGTATAACTCAGCACTTCTATTCCTAGTGTTATTTACCCAAAAGAATGGAAAACATATGTTCGAACAAATGCTTGCACACGAATGTTCATAACAGCATTATTCCCAATAGCCAAAAAGGTGGAAACGGCTCAATGCCCATCAACAGAAAAATGAATAAATAAGTTGTAGTATATCCATACAACAGAATATTATTCAGTCATAAAAAAGGAATGAAGAACTGTTATATGTTACAACACAAATGAACTTGGAAAACATTACACTGAGTGAAAGAAGCCAAGCATAAAAGGCCCCATAGGAGTGATTTCTTTTATAAGAAATATCCATCATAGGTAAATCTGTAGGGACAGAAAGCAGATTGGTGGTTGCCAGAGGCTAGGGAAAGTGGGGAATGGGGAGAAATTGATGAATAGGTACAGAATTTTCTTTAGGGTACTGAATGTTTTGGGATTTGTTCTAGGGGGTGGCGGCACAACATTGTGAATGTACTAAATGCCACTGAATGGTACACTTTAAAACATTAATTTTGTTTTATGAATTTCACCTCAATTTTAAAAAATGCAGGTGGGCTGGGAAGTGTGGCCCCTGCTAGGGCAGCTGCTGCTCCATAGGGACAACCCCACACTCCTGAAGGGGGTCCTGAATCCTTTGTGACAGGCTAGATATCCGTGCGCACCTTTCTTCCTCTCCACCCCCAGAGATAACCCAAAGATCTCTCAGGTCATTGTGTCCAGCTCAACGCGGAGGACGTGCTGTCCTCTCTCGAGTTTGCATTTGGTTGCTTGTGTTTTGGTGACATATAAACTCAAAGGAAAAGTTATCTAAATCCCCCCACCTCCAAACTCAGTACACAGAGGTAGAGCAGAAACAGCATGACCACAACAGAAACTTGTATTCAGAAAGGGGAAGAATGGCAGACAGAGCAGCCCCTGGCTCCTGGCCGTCGTGAGCTTCTGCTGGGCAGGCACTGAGGCGGTCGGACCACGGGTAGAGCGTTTCTTCATAGACCCCATTCTGACTTCCGGGAGGAAGTCCCTCCCCATTGTTCTTTAGGGCCTTGACTCCACGCCCTTGGAGATTTCTCCTTGACCATCAAGTGGCATCTCCTGGGCTGCATGTAAATTGAATGTTGGGAAGAGGCTGTACCTACTTAGAGGCTGTACAGCTTGTACAAGCCAACTTCCTGCCTGTGTGATCCTGGGGCCCCAAGGGTTGTTTAAGTCTTGAACGGTCAAAATCTTTTCTAGCTAGGGCTCATTTTTGGAGCGATAAAACACCCTAAAAATTGTAGTAGTTTTCTAAGTAGATATACAAAACATGCATTGTATATGATTTTAGTTACATGATATTCAAGAAGGGGCAAAATGAGTCAATGATGCTGCTTCATATTTGATTGGATTCCTACAGACAGAAAGACAGAGAGACTCAGAGGGGCTAAATGACTTGCCTGAAGTCACACAGCCAGTTTGAGCAGAGGCAGGACTAAAACGTAGGTCTCCAAATTTAGAGCCCAGGGAGCTGCCTTTCACACTTGGCTCTCACAAGCAGTGAACAGACACAGCAGTTTCACAATGCCGCCTTCTCTTTTGGTGCTTTTAATCAGCATTTATGAAATACACTGCCAATCTAATTTAATTATAATTAGCTAACCAGAAGGCTGATTATATTGTAAATTTAGATTAAATAGCTGTTGTCTTCAATTAGGTTTGATTGCAGAGTGCTTTGACACTTTTTCCGGCCCCAGGGTTAGTTCATGATATAACTTTAGTCACTTTCATTTTGCCCACAGGTCTGGGGCGTTAGTAACTGAGACTCCCAGGACACCCCAAGTCTGGTGCAGATTTGGACCTGGTACAATCCCGTTGTGGACCAGGACCACCAGATGCTCCTGGGCTGTTGTATCCGAGTGATTTCAGCTGCATGTGAGGGTGGATACAACTGCAGAGGTTGGATGGACCCTCAAAAGGACTTCAAGTCTCACACAATAAGAAATATGGAAGTAAGGAGTTTCCAGGATTGGTTCATCTACTTCCAAAACTTGCTTGAGGACCCAGGCTCATTTCATCTTCTTGCTGTACCAACTTCAGCATGTTGGCTTCTGACCTCATGCTTGTCACTCAGTGGTCGTATGATGGTTTCTGCAACCCCAAGCTTTCCTACGTCCCCAGAAGTGGACATTCCTTCCTTGCATCCGTGGAGACTCCAGTGGCCTCATGACTCCCTGACCAGGCTTGCAGCACAGGCCCGTTCCTAAGTCCACTGTTCCTAAGGAATCACCACTGGCTTGGGGAAATCAAGGTTCATCCTGTAGAGTCTTTTCTAAAGCTCATGGTTGCCTGAAACCTGCCAGCAAATTAGTAGAGGCTGTGAGCACACGGAGTGGCTGTAGGTCAGTCTACCAATGGTCTATGCTTGGGGCCAGTGTGGACACACCCGAGGCATATCTGGCTGAACCCAGCCCAGATCTGCAATATCATGACCAAAGGAATCCAGCTGCAAATAACTGCTTCTTAACTCTCCATCAGATATCTGCCACCTCTGTATACCTGAGGGCTAAACTTTAGCATTGTTTGTAGGTTGGTGTTGGCAGTATAAGGCACAGTTAAGCAGGGGAAAAGAATGAAAAAGAGAGGACCTTGTAGGACATGGTGAAGGAGGCAAGCTGACTGAAGATGAGAGAGAAACACAAATGGCTGTGGGAGTGGCCAAGCTGCCCCGTTGTCTCTGGAGAGTATTGAGAAATCTGCCTTGGAAAGAGAGAATGGTGATTGGGCCTCAGTATGTCAAATAATGCTCCCAACAGTCCTCTGAGATGGGTATTTGACCCAAGCTCTACTGTTCTGCTGTACCAGGCTGCCTCCAGGAGTGACCTTCCTCTTGCTGGCCAGCCACCTGAAGCTCTTGTTTTTCTCTGTTGCCATGTGTGACCCACTTCTGGACCATGGTGTGTGGACATAGGGTGTGGACATGTGGACATGGGGTCAGACTTCCTGCGTTCCCATTCCAGTGCTTCCCGTCCCTGACCTTGGGAATTTCTTTAAGCTCTTTTAGCTTCAGCTGGCTCATCTGTAAAACTCTAACTTGTAGGGTTCTTGTGAGGATTAAATGAGGTCATCCATAGAAAATGCTTAGCATGTGTTGAGCACAGAGCTAACATGCAATGAATACGTGCTATTTTTATCATTATTAGTAGTAGCCTTATTGTTACTAATATGACTAGTATTATTCATGGTATGCTGGCCACGTGGAAAAGCTGACTAAGACTCTTTTTTACGATTGGTTTTAAGGGTAGTTTTGAGTCCAGAGGAAAAAAGCCCCTGGTATGGGCGTAGCACACAGTATATGCACAACAACTGTTAGTTGCCTTCTCTGCCGTTTTCCTCTCCTGTCACCTTGGAGACATTGCGCTCCAGGAGAGAGGTTTCCATTCGGAATCCCTGCACAGGCAGCCTCCACCTCCTTGTAAGACATGCGCCTCAAAACATTGAGATGACTGAATGAATGGAAGTTGAACAATGGATCCACGTAGTTATGAAGGGCTGTTCCATTCTCAGAAAGCTAAAAATATGATAAAATCCTCGATCACAATCGTTTTTTTCCGACAGTCCTTGGTGGTATTTTGCTGCCTTTTGAACTTAATTTTTGTTCTTCTATTTTGCAACTAAACACATGAGTCACTGGCTAAAGTCCAGTAAATAGCCGATAGAGATCAGAGATTCTGTTTGCTGCGCTTTTAATGGTTTCCATCTGTGTCTAAATGGGATTAACTTTTTAAAATGACTGGTATCAGTTCATCCAGTTTTCCATTTTCTACTCATTTTTACAAAACAATAAGGCAAAAACATGCAATTTTCATCAACATATACTGTTGACCAGATAGTGAGAGGAAGCTGCCAGCATCAACCTGCTGGCTGTGCCAAAGCTGGAAACGTTAGGATTTAGAGCATGAGAGGCAGCTCTGGATATGAAAATGGGTATGAAAATGACAATTGTGTGTGAAACATGGAGGTGGTTTCTGCCCCTTCTCAAACATGACGAGATAGACACCAACTCCCACCAGATAGATGGTCAGCATGGTCTTGAAAAGGCCAGTCCACCCAGAGTGCTGTCCTCAGGTCACGAGGCGGCTTGCTCCCACCTCCTGGGGTGCCAATGAGAACTGCCTGGATTAACTGGCCATGAAGAACCAGGTGTTTTGTGCTCACTGCTGCCAACCACGGATATGCCCGTGGCCCCTGCCAGTGCTGGCTGATGGCAGAGGGCCCGTCTTAAATTTCAGTCCCAGGAAGAGCTTCCCTTCCAGGCCACAGCTGTGTTAGGTCCAGGTGTTCTCTTCCCCTAAGACTCCATTGAAACCGGATGCACTGGATCTGTCAGTGCGGTTGCATCTTCAAAGCGGAAATAATCACTTTTAATAAACTGAATTCTTATTGCCGAGCTTCTCTGTAACCTTCTCCCCCGACACAAGCCTTCATTCCTTCCTTCCTTCGCAGTCCTTTCACTGTGCCTTCTGGAACACTTGCTCTGCGACCAGCACATTCTTGTATGTATTTTTCTTCAAATAGTCCCCTTAAGTCTTTGCCTTAACCCAGACTTAGCTATCCCCCTGAAAACAGCTTCACTGTGACCAATCAAGGAGACACGTATTTTTAGACCCTGTATACCTCCTATAGGAAGGTAGTATTGGTGTCCTCCTGGTTAATTTCCATCCCTCCTCTTCCCTTTTGGGCTCACTGAGGCTCACATCTGTGGATTTTTCCACCCCACTGTCTCACAGTGACCATCTCCTCCTGGTCATTGCCACCCATCGTGTTAATTTCTGGATCACATTTATCATTATGTCACTCCTACTATTATTCACACAAGGGAAACTTCAACATCTACATGGATGGTCCTTCAGTCCTCTGAACTCTTATGTCTCCCATCTCCTCACCATGCCCAATTCTCATATTTGCAGCAAGAGTACAAATGGAGGCTCATCTATATGTCCAAGTATTATTTAAATATTATACATCCAGCTAACAAACTATTAACACATATCCTCTTCTCCTTCCTTGATAAATATACCTTTATATGATGACAATATATATATGTACGTGAAGTTATGGTAAAATCTAAGAGATGACTGATTTAAACTGTTTTTGTGTGTGTCCGGGTACTCTTTCCACGAGCTTATTATTAGGGTAAGTAATGAAGTCATACATAATTTACAAATTATATTTAGTCCATAAGTTAATGTTCTTGGATCCATTTAAGTAAATTACCAATTATGTTGTTGTAATCAAGACAGTCACATAATTTGTGTTCTTTGGAGAGTAATGACTAATTAGAGAAACTTCTGGGGACACTGTAGTTCTTAGGATATTTTTCAATTAATTTCAAAATGGAAAAATTACATTTGGCTGAGGTTGAAGCAACTGATATTGCCAATTAAATTCTTAAAGAAATACTTAGATTGGAAATGAACCATGAGTTTAATATGTTCATGCAATCACGATCTAACATGAGTTTAATGTATCATGTTTAATAGATAGCATTTTGATAAGATTAGGTTATATATGATCAATTATCATCATAGAAAATAGTATATTTTATTTCATTATATAAATTGCTATTACCAATATCATGAGTTTCACTGTCTCTTAAAAGTACTATCAAGATTTATACGGTATTTTATTTATTTATTTATTATGGTGATATTTGTTAATGAAATCCAGTAAGTTTCAAGTGTACAATTCAACAGTAAGTCATATACATATTGTGATCACCCATAGTTAGATTTCTTTCTGTCACCCTTTTACCCTAACTACCTTCTCCCTCCACTCCAACCTCTGGTAACCACTAGTCTATTGTCCATGTCCATTAGTCTCTGTTTGTTTGTCATGTTTGTTTGCTGCTTTTAGTTTTATATCCTACATATAAGTGATATCATGTGGTTTTCAACTTTTCCTGTCTGGCTTATTTCACTTAGTATGATTATCTCAAGGTCCATCCATGTTGTCACAAATGGCAGTATTTCCTATCTTCTTATGGCCAAGTAATACTCCATTGTACATATGTATCACATCTTCTTTTTCAAATCATCTATCGTAGGACACTTTGGTTGCTTCCATATCTTGGCCACCATGAATAATGCTGCTATCATCATCGATGTGCAAATAACTTTTTAGATATATGTTTTTAGTATTTGGGGGTAAAACCCAGTAGAGGGATTGCTGGATCATATGGTAGATCAATTCTTAGTTTTTTGAGGAACCTTCATATTGTTTTCCTAGTGGCTTCACCAGTTTGCAGTCCCACCAGCAGTGTATGAGGGTTCCTTTTTCTCCGCATTGTATCCAACACTTGTTATTACTTGTCTTCTTGATAACAGCTATTCTAACAGGTGTGAGATGGTATCTCATTGTGGTTTTGATTTGCATTTCCCTAACAGCTAGCGATGTTGAGCATCCTTTCATATGTTTGGTAGCCATTTGTGTGTCTTCTTGGGAGAAGTGTCTGTTCAGGTCCTCTGCCCATCTTTTAACTGGATACAGTATTTTAAAGTATTTTCCTTTCAAATTCTTTCAATGCTGTGATATAATAAGAAAATTGACAACAGCAGCATGTTTTTAATTATTTAAATCTTTTTCCAAATTACATTTTGATCAATACGGCCAAAAATAGCCTTTATAGAGATTAGTTTTTGGAAATTTTTTATGAATCTTCTTCATAGTCATATAAACATTTTTGTTTCCTTAAAAATTTTCTTTAAAAATTAAAAAATTAATGCTTTAAAAAGTGAAATAGACAAACTTAACTCTGCATGGTTTTCTTTTGTAAGCAGCAGTGTACCAAGTTGTGGATAGTGCAAATATAAAACTAATTTCATTTTCCACTAAACACTATAGTTTACTTATATCTGGGGGTCTTCTATTGTTTCACTACTCTTCAAGTACATTTCATCTGCCTTGTTTAAATTAAATCAAATTGCTTTAACACAAAGAGTAGCTCCAAGATCATGAGTTAGAGCATGCAAATGGACACTTGGCACAATTGGGAAATGAGGCCTTGTTATGCAAGATTCTATTGCACTAATGCCTGTGGACAGGATTTTAGAAGTTAATTTGTCTTCTCTTTCAGTTAAGTGCTTCTCTTGTTTAAATCCTCCCTGCACTCTGATATGTCACTGTCTTGTGTGTAGGTGGCAGACACTACCCAGAAACCTTTAAGCCATCCAGAAGCATTTTCTTGTTATTTCGAGGACATGGGGAGTAGAAAAGCAATACTGAATTGCTAATTCAAACATCCTACCTTTTAGTTATGACTTATTCTGTTGGTTTCTTGATTAGGGATAGCCATCTTGCAATAGCTATTCAACCTCATGGAGACCTCTCATCTATAAACAGCTCAACCTTTTCTATAGCCATCTGTCTCATCTGTCTTTATTTTCCTACCCAGCTTAGAGTGCATGGCTGATTCATCATTTCCATCACTTACCCAACTCTCCTTCCATTGCATGTGTCTGATAAAATCTCGCTTTGGATGAACATGATCCAGGTCTATATCAGAGCAGCTGACTCATCCTTTAAACTTTTCTTTTCCTCACATTCATAATTTAATGTAACTTCTATTCATCCTAACTCAAAACAAAACAAAACAAAACAAAACAAAACAAAACAGATGAAAAACCCCCAAACCCTTGCTGTCTGCTTCTTCTTTCTATGCCTACCAGAATCCCCCTATCCAAGCCAGCATCATCTCTTGACTGAAGAATTGCCATAACTCTCTAATTGGTCTCTCTTTTACTTTTTCCTTTCCTACAACTTACTCCCCTTTGAGCAGTTAGTTGCCCTTATAAAATGTACATCACATCTTCCTTATAAACTGTTCATCACTTCTTCCTTACCTTTTTTTCTGTTCAAACAGAAACAAAAAATCCTCAGCAGGTCTTAAAAGGACATGCATAACCTGGCTGTTTCCCATCTTTCTTCCATATGCCATATCCCTTTTCCTCTCCTTCATTCGGCTCTAGTCTCATTACTTTTCTTTCAGTTCCTAGATGATGTCAAATGCCTTTTATCATGTTATTTCTTCTGTCTGGAATGTTCTCTCTCTAACTTGTTGACTAATTTCTACCCATCCTTTCATCTTAGCAGAAATACACTTTTTCAGAAAGTTTCTCCTTGATCATCTAAGTAAAGTAATTTCCTGTTATGCCTTCACAGAGAGCCTAGTATTTTCCTTCATAGTACTTGTCATGATTTGGCTCATGTGGTTACTAGATTAATACTTGGCACCTCAGTGGAGTGGAAACTCTATGAAGGTCAGAAGACCTTTTTCATCTGTTTACTCTTGTAGCCCCAGCACAGAGCTTAAACACAAATATCAGCAAATGACTGAGTGAAAGGGTGCTGGCAGGAAAAGCTGTCTTTCTACAGCCTCCTTTGGCAACTAAATTCATCAGGGTTATGGAGAATATCTGCATCATTATCTCTGTTCCCTCTGCTAGGATGGAATTTAGGATTCAGATGCTAAGATGTAAAAGTAAGGAACAAAATCCAACATGGAAAGAAATTCTGAATAGAAAATAATCCCTCGAGTGGCTACACATCTTCACTGCAAGCAGTAATCTCAGTGTTCAACTATTGAGGCTTGAGTTATTTACATGTCTCTAATCCTCTTACCTTCAAATCAAGATTATTCCAATGGCTTTGTGTTTAGACTTTCAATTGTGTTATGCATTCACAAGTCATTTTTTTTTTTTTGTCAGATGTTGTATTGGTACCATTATAATCTCCTAGGGATTAAAAAAGTATTCATTCTTCTTTATTCTAATATAGTTTATCTTTATCAAAGTTATGTTTTTAAGTTTTCCATGCTAATAACATTATGAAATTAGTACTAAATTTAAAATGAAATAACAAGGAAAATAAATCATCTATACGTCTATCACAATCTTCTCTGATGCAATTAGTTCTTACTTGATGACCTAGAAGAGGCATGCAGTTTTTAGACTTTTTCATATACTTTTTATCTTTCCTCTTCTTGCTTGCCTCTGAGCAATTTCATCCTTTACTAACAATGCAAGAGTTATGTAAAAAGATGAAAAAATAGCAATAATAAACTTTACTTTTTCTTAGGGAAAAATATATCTCATAGTGCAGGCTATATTTTAAGAGTTGACAAAAGAAAAAAAGACTGTCGATATGAAGTAAGACTTAAAGTAGATTTAAGTTAGTATTTATTCAAAATACCGAACAATTGCAATGAAATATTCTGTGGGATAGGTGATGTTAAACACAAATTATATCTCTCTTGATTTTAATCAGTACGACACACAATTTCGCATGAATATATTGATTAGGGAGAAGTTTATGAAGAGGAGGGAGTGGAGAGGTTGGGATGAGGTTATGCAATGGATGGGTTCTGGGAGATTAGGTACTTGGCCTACAGTGGGCATTGTTGCCTATCTAGCACTCATTTAAATCTCCCAACTTGACCCCAGTTTTTGTTCTTGTGTCCACCCCTTCTCTTCTCAGCCAATGTACCTAAGCAGAAGCTGATCCCACTCTGAATTCCAAGGGTGGGCCTTATTTTCTAGGGATAAATCCAAACCCTGTCTAGCAAATGGCTCTGGAACACAGGATTAAATGCCATGTGGACTGGTTCAGAAATGGGCCAATGAGACATTGAGAGGAGCTTTTCTGAGAGCTTCTGGGAAAGAACTTGCTTGCTCATAATAAAGAGCTACCAGAAGTAATGGGCCCTCTTCATCTTGACATTGTTGTCTGTACGAGGCC
The DNA here is from genome assembly GCA_028627145.1 of Eidolon dupreanum. Classification (NCBI taxonomy): domain Eukaryota; kingdom Metazoa; phylum Chordata; class Mammalia; order Chiroptera; family Pteropodidae; genus Eidolon; species Eidolon dupreanum. The sequence continues at coordinate 5,628,261 of CM053506.1, forward strand.
CAGGGCTGTGGCAGCCATTTTGCTGGCAGCTAGATGATAATGTCTACAAATGTGATCAGGACAAAGAACATGGCAGAGAACAGAGCTGGAGCCCTGGCTCAACTATGCCTCACCTTTGCCCTTCTTAGACCTTATTAGTCTGTTAGCCAATGAAGAGCCTTGATTTCAATGCAATTTTTGCTTGAGATTTCTGTTTCTGGAAGCCAAGACAAACATTTTAACATTTAGAATCCCATTTTATACCTTCTTAATGTTGTTTGTGTTTATTTTTAAAATTTCAAGGTTTGAGTTTTTTTTTCCAATTATAAAACTAGTACATGCTTGTTGTAGAGAACATAGAAAACATTGAAAGATACCAAGAAGAATTATTAAAAACACTCAGAATCTCATTCCCTCTAGATACCTGCCATTAAGATTTTGAATTAGACTTTTCTATATGTTTACAAACTTACATATACATTTTATGAGTCTATGTATTCTGATTTAGCGAAACTCAGTCTAGTGGGAAATTGAAAACAAACCAAAAAGCCAAACAGATTGTCTGTGACTATGGAAATTTATAGAAATTATTAAACTGTGTTATAACTGTTCAGTGTTTTTGAGTCAATGATTGATGGTAATGTTATTCCCCATATCCACATACCAGAACAAATCATCAAAGATTTTAATAACTATTAAAATACATTATGCTTTTAAGTGTAATATAATAAAGTCTCAATGTTATAAAATCAACCAGTTATTAATATGTTCATTTAGTTTCCCTTTCAGTACGTGATGTTTCTTCTTATTTATGACAAGTCACACCCTGTAAGTGACTGTTTTGGCTCAATCGTCATTAGATTTTTCCCATGGTGGGAGAGGAAGAAACTTTCCTTTATCCTTCAATGTTCTTTCAGCTGGTCTAATAATTAAATAGACATGAGACAGATTAACAAGAGAAAATAACCAAATTTAATTATATACATATGCGTAAGAGAGTCAGAGACCCCCACATACATGACAGGTTCAGGGACAGAAAGTTAAAGTGAGATATGTCACATTCTAAGTTAAGGATGAGGCGAGATGCCTTGGGGCTTCAGAAGGGAGGAAGGTCATTCACAGAATGATAAAAGAGCAGATGCTCAGTAATTAGTAATTTGCCCTGACCTATAGACAGGTCATAAAAAGTTATTTTGGACTATTAACTCATATTGTGGGCAAGGCCCCTAATTTAAATTCTTCTAGGTAGTTAAAGGAGGCAGAAGTTTCTCTTGAGCCTATAGAATCTGTTGCCTTTAGCTCAAAAGAAACCATATAACAAAGGCACATCTTAGGGTGAATTGTTTCAAACTCTTCCAGCATAATGGTGTATTTAATCAATTATAAGAAAAACGAATGTCTCATATTGATGATTTGGGCAGTGTACATGTGAAGGATTCAGCTTTCACCAGTATGCTGGGCCTTACTGGGATGGAAGTTATTTTGTTATGGTAGTACCAGTCTCTTCAGTTCTAAATGTTTTCTTATTTCCATTATGATTTCCTGATGCATGAATTGATTGGAAGAGTAGGAATATGGGGGTCTACTAGCTGTCTTTTATTTGTTGATTTCTAACTTAACTACATAGTGGTCAGAGAATGTGGTTGCTATGATACCAATCCTTAGACATGTAGAGAGACTTGCTTTATGACCCAGTGTGCTAAATTTTTGTACACGTTTCACATTTTCTTGAAAGGAATGTCTATTCTGTAGTTACTGAGTATAATGTTCTGCATGTATTCATCAAAACAAGCTTGATAATTGTGTTATTTGAATTTTCTAGTCCTTTAAAGATTTTTGGTCCCTTTGATCTATGTATTAGTTTTCTGTGGCTGCTGTAACAAATTACCACAAAAGGGTGGCTTTAAACAACAGAAATATATTATCTCACAATTCTGGAAGCTAGAAATGTAAAATCAAAGCATCAGCTGCGTTGTATTCTCTCTGGAGTCTCTAGGGGAGAATCTATTCCTTGTCTCTTTCAGCTCTAGCAGCTTTGACATTTGAGTGGAATGTGGCTGCATCACTTCAATCTCTGCTTCTATGGTCACATTGCCTCTTCCTCTTCTGTGTGATCCAGGATGATCTTCTCAAGATCTTTTAACTTAATTGCATCTGCAAAGACCCTGTTTCCAAGTAGACTTAATATTCACATGTTCTAAGGATTAGAGAATATAACTTTTTGGGAGGCTACTATTCAACCCATTGCAATCTGTTAGAGAGATATATGAACATCATCTACTCTGATGGTGGATTTCTTTCTTCTTGTATGTCTCAATCTTTGCTTTATATATTTGTGACCAAGTTATCAGAGACACATTTATGAGTCTTTTATCTTTCCGTATATTGAATTTTTTATTATGTAAAGACCTCTCTTTATCTTGTGACACACACACACTCATCCATCTACCCAGAAAGTCTATCAATTGTTGTTAGTCTGAAAAAGAGTAATCCTTTCTTCTTCCGTTTATTTACTTGTTTATTTACTTTTTTTATGCTGGGCATAGAATAGTAAGGTTATATTTTCACCACCCCCCACCTCCCGCAGCATTTCACACAGTTGTCTTTTACTTAATTTTTCTTGTCTTGTATTTCCAAGGCCCAGAGAATTAAAACCGTGCGATTCAAAACATACATGTCTTTCATTAATATAAGGGAATTGCCTGGAATTAAATCATTCTAAGTAATTGCTAAAAATGTTCCATTAGGCATAATGCAGAATATACTGGGAAAAAATATGTGAAGAAGCTGAAACAAATGTGGACACTGAAGTACCTGAGAAAAATTTCTCAGTGGCTGAAGTCATTCTTCACATTAATCACATATCCGTGGAATTAAAGATTCACTATCTGCTAGTTTAAATGTAATAAAGCATTTTTCTAGACAACTTTCTTAGCACCAGTACAATGAGCTTCACAATTCTCATATAGTATTGCTATATTACAATTTGAGAATGCAGAGAAATGAGAAACATTACAATAGTTATGTAATCTCTTTTGCCTCTCAAGACACACATAATCCCAAATTGTAGTCAGATTTGTGAAACAGTACACGTGGACTAGTATTTTTAAGTTTAACATTTCTGGCCTTGGTGTGTGGAGGAGTTAAGGAGCTTTAAAAAAAAATTCATGAGTATTTCGAAAAAAAATTTTTTTTTATCCACCCTGCTACGTTTCGCTTTTTATTCCCGGTTTTGAGTGGGTGGTGTGGGCTGAGGCCCACTAGCAGTCCCACCAAGGGCCATCCAAGGCAGTCTCACACGTTTATAATGTGCGACTCGGGGCGTGCTGTGCTCCCCTGGGTCCGTCCTCAAGCCAAGGCCGGGCTGCGATGTCCTTTGAGGGGCGAAGACCGGGTAAACGGTGAGCTGAAGCAAAGCACCACCCAAAGCTGGGTCGGTGTCACAACGACTGCCCACTAGGCTTTGCGTTCATCTTCAGCAGCCGGCCCGGCTCCCCGTCGTCCGGGCAACCAGATCGAGAACGCGCGTGCGCAGCCAAACTCTCTTATCACGTGAGGCCGGAACAGGGCGGGGCCGAGGAACGCTCATCCGGACTCGTCGCCTCTTCCTCCTCTTCTCGGGGTTGGCCGAGGCGGGGCGGACCTCTGCCCTATTGCGTGCGGGTGACTCACAGCTCCCGCCCCTTTTCGCTTGGCTTTCTCGCAGCTCGTTCCCCGCATCACGTGCCCTCCTGGCCGCACCCCCTGCTGCCCTTTCCAACTGCCTGTTGGAAGCTGCTGTAAAATGTCGTGAAGGGCGCTGCCGCTTTACGGTTGCCTCTCCCAGACCGGAGCCCGGGAGCGCCCACCGCCGTCAATCCTGTCTCTGAGAGTCGGCCCGGCGGAGAGTGAGAGATCCGGTGCACCGCTGCTCTCCCCGCCGCACCTGTTCCGGCCCCCGGCGATGTGAGCTTGAGGAGGCTGCGGTGCCCCCTGGCCCGGGGTTGAGACGGACGGCAGGTGCCTGTGAGGCGGGCGGGTGCTGGGGGCCAGCAGGATGGAGGAAAGCATGGAAGAGGAGGAGGGGGGCAGCTACGAGGCGATGATGGACGACCAGAACCACAACAACTGGGAGGCCGCCGTGGACGGCTTCCGGCAGCCCCCGCCCCCCCCGCCGCCCCGCTCGTCGATCCCAGCCCCTGCCCGAGAGCCTCCGGGGGGGCAGCTGTTGGCGGTGCCCGCGGTCTCGGTGGACAGGAAAGGCCCCAAGGAGGGGCTCCCAATGGGGCCGCCGCCACCGCCGGAGGCCAATGGGGTGATCATGATGTTGAAGAGCTGCGACGCGGCCGTGGCCAAGGCGGTCCCCGCCCCCACCCCCAGCTCCACCATCAACATCAACACCTCCACCTCCAAGTTCTGTGAGTCCAGTCTTTCCCCAGCAGACTTGACTTTCCTCCTCACCCGGACGCCGAATCCACCCCTTTCGGTGTAGCCCCACTTCCTTTGTTTCCGGCCTGGGTCTCTCCCCCTCTCCCCGCCGCCCTCCCCCCCAGTTTGGTATCTGCGGCCAGCGCTGGAGCGGCCCTGGCTTCTTGTATTACCTGACCTAGAGAAGCAGCCTGGTACGCACACAGCCCTAAGTTCTCCAAAAGTGATCTTTATCACCACCGGCTGTCACTGAACCTCAGGAAGCTCTTTTCTTCTCCGTCTTATTCCTTAAAGTTTCACCCTCAAACGTGAGGGGAAAATAAGGCATCCTGAGTTTCAATAGGGAGAGAGGCCTTCACTCTTTTTTGCGGCCAGAGAGAGAGAGAGAGAGAAAGAAGAAATCTGGCAACTTCTGTTTTTGTGCTTTTAGCCTGGCGGTGTTAAGTCAGGAATTAGAAAGTTGACCTATATCTACACCTCGTTCTTTCTCTTCAGTGTACACCTGCATCCTGATAGGCAAATGTATGAGATGCTCCTTGAGTAAACTGTTGCCGTGGGAACTGCGACATTCATTTTGAAGCTAATAATGTATAAATCATTTTCAAAGCCTACACCTAAGAATAAGCCATTCAGCATGTGTCCAAATCCAAAATTCTGTTGAGTGTTGAACTTTATGTTAGTGCTCTGCCTTAACACTCAATTGCAGGCAGCAAAATTTAAGACTAAAATCTGTTTAGTAATCTGAAACTGCCCCCAGCTAGGATGTATGCTTCCATAGCTAGGAAAAAAAAATGTGGCTTTGCTTTGAGTGGGCCTTTTTTGGGGGGGTTGGGGAGAGTGAAAATTGAGCGTCACAGCCAGATTTTTCTCTCCTATTAATAACTACGAGTTTTGAATGACATCTGGTAAAGCAACTGGAGATTTCTAGTTACTAATTTTATCTAGTTACACTTTTATCAAAGTGTACCAGTAATTGTCCAGTTAGCACTGCAGAGAAATGTTTACTTTGATTTAGATATATAATTACAGCCTTACACATTTGTGTGTGTGTGTGTGTGTGTGTGTGGGAACAGCACATAACCTCACTTATTTGCCTTCAAGATACTGCTTTAGTCAAAGATATTCATATGTAGGTATGGTTGGTAAGATTTGCATTTTATTTTTTTCTGTGTTACACATACATGAGAATAATAATGTATAGTTTGTGTGTTGAAGTCTATGTGATAAAACCAGACCTTGGAAAGAGTAGTGGGGCGACCTATCTAAATGCTGAAGGAAGCTTGCTTTAGTGCTCAAACAATGCGTTTGAAGAGTTCAAAAATCTATAAACAGAAATCAGTAAAATTAGGAACAAAAAGATTTGCCAAACCAAAAAACTGTTCTTTGAAGATTAATAAGCTAGACAGACCTCTGATAAGATTGATCAAGAAGAAAAGATGCAAATAAAATAAGTGAAAAATGGGAAATAATTATGAGATTAAAAAAATAATTTTATGAATTGCTGTGGGTTAATAAATTCGAAAGCCTAGATGAAATGTTTAAATTCTTAGAAAACTATGAACTGCGAAAGTTGATATCAGAAGAAATAGTTTGAACTAATAAATATTTAATAAACTGAAATGGTACTTAAAGACCTCCCCTTTCAAAAACTCTGGACCTGGATAATCTTATAAGTAAGTAACACTGAACTTTTAAATAATACTTAACTCCTTTTCACAAGTTGTTAGGGAAATAGAAAAAAAAAAAAGACACCAAGCTCATTTTATGAGGTTAGTGAAACCTTGATTCTAAATCTAAATAAGGATAATATGAGAAAATTATAGATCTGTTTCACTTCCTAGCAAAGAGATAAAGATCCTACACAATAAACTAGCTCATCAAGTCCAATAGTGTGTTGAAAGAATTATGATCCATAGAGTTTAAGAACATAAGCATGGTTTAACATGTATCTATTAATGTAATTTCTCCCATTAATAGGCTAAAGGAGAAAAATGATTATCTTGATACCATGAAATTATTCACCAAAATGCAGCACCTATATGTGATGAACTTTTAGCAAGCTCAGAAGATAACTGTGTGAAAATCATAACCAAAAAACCTACGGCAAAGAATAATACATAATGGAGGAATTATAGATACAGTCACTTTAAGACTGATGACAGTAAGGATGCCTCCATCACTGTTACTGTTTAACATGGTAAGAAAGGTCCTGGCTAACAGTATAAAAAGAAAAAAATGGGAAGTATAAGGATAGGAAGGGAAACAATAAACTCATTATTTGCAGATAATATCACTTACCTAGAAGAACAATTAGAATCAAGATAGAAACTATTAGAACTAGTAAGAGTTTAGCAGGGCTACTGGATTTAAGATCAACCTACAAAAATTAATAGTATTACCCTGAACAAGCCCAATCCCATCTGATCTCGGTAGCTATGCAGGGTCAGGCTTGGTTAGTACTTGGACGGGAGATCACCTAGGAAGATCAGGTGCTGTAGGCATAAAAAATAAAAAAATAAGGATTGTAAGCTGACAAGATCCTTGCAATCTGTGAAGTCAACCAAGGGTTGCCTTGCCCCCCTCCCCCCAAAAAATTAATAGTATTTACTATGCTAGCAATAACCAACTAGTAAAGGTAATCAAAAATAAATATTGTATAAAATAATAGTAACAAAACTATAAAGTCTCTAGGAATTAATGCAAGAGTACATAAAACTTAAGGAGAAAACTTTAAAACTTTAATAAGGAACTAGAAGAGGATCTGAATAAACAGAAAAACTTTTCATGCTCTTGGGTTAAGATTACTTATTATAAGAATGTCAGTTTTCTCCATTTTTAATCTATAAATTTAATTAAAATGCTATCAAAATTCCATTTGGTTTGTCTGACAGACTCAGTCACTTAAATCTAAAATTTATATGGCAGGCAGGATAAAGTTTGTCAGTACCTAAATCAGTCTTAGAGATTTGCTTTAATGGAGCTTGCCTTATCAGAAGTTAAGATACTATTTCAAGGCAGTAGCAATAAAAATGAGTAGAAATGAAAGAACAAAAAAACAGACTGGGGGACCAAATCACAAAGCATAGACTTACCTATATCTGTTCAGAATTTGAAGGTGGCATTGTAAATCACTGGAGGAAGGAGTCATGTTAGGGAGAGTTGCTCACTATATGTGAACAAACCTAACACCATAAACAAGATGGAACCTGGATAAATTAAAGATCTAAATATGAAAGGAAAAATGGTAAAATTAAGGGAAGAGAAGTGCTGAAGGTCTGAGGGACTGGGAAGGACTTCTTACAGCTTCACAAACTTAAAAAGTGAAAAATAACTTTGTATAAAAATGAAGGATTTTCATTCAGTGAAAGCTGGATGAAAGAATGGGAGAACATATTTGCAATGCCTAAAATTAACAAGGGATTAATATCTAGACAAAGGACTACACATCAATAAAAAGGGCAGTGACCCCCGTAGAAAAATAGGCAAAAGATATTAATAGATTACAACGTAGGAAACGTAGAAAGATGTTTGAAATTATTAAATAATCAGACATGCAAATTAAAATAATCAGTGTCTTCTCTCACCTGTTAGGTTAGCAAACATTAGAAAGCTGGATAGTACCACGTGTGGGTAGGGAAATGGGATAGAGGATTTGCTGGTAGGACTAGCAGTGCAGTGGATCTGTAAGTTTGAGATGCCCAAAGTCTCTGTAAACCAGATGATGAAAGCCAGCTGGAATGTTGGTGTAGCCCCGCTCTATGACGGTGAAAGTGTACTTCTGGAGTGTTGGATGAAAACAGCTCTGATCTGTTTTTGGAATAGATTTTTAAACATTTGATGGATGCATACTAGTCCTAGAGACTACGTTGATTTGTCCCCATAAAGAGACCATGTCTGGAACAGCAACTACAGTTGTATTCACCACTTGATTTGCTTTGCTATAATATGCATTCTCTTAGACCTAGCTCCTCTGCTCTGGCCAAATAGGCTAATGAAATTGGAGTGCTGTAACAGTCACCATCCTGGTATCTTTCACGGCTTTGAAGTTGTTCCCCACAGGGATGTGCTTTGGGTTTATTATTTTGATAGGAAAGGGTGCATCCATGGGACTTGGCCCTGCCTACACGATTAGTCCTTACTCCATAGTTCAGGGAGCCAGGATTAAATGTGCATTTGGAAACTGGGAAATGCAGGAGGGGTCCATGGGTCTGCTGGGCCCACTATGAGATGGATTGAAGCCAGAACACTACTTATCAGTATGGCATCCACAGCTGATATGACTGGTTTACCACAGTGACATTCTGGTCCCTAAGGTTTGCTGTCAGCCTAGAACCAGTGTTGTGTAACTACTGAAAAGCCTGAGTAAATCTGTTTCCCAGATGTACTGTTCCCTAGATAAATAGCTGTGTATTCTATTGGAAAAGGCTGGGAAGAAGACTAGGTGCAGTTTTGTAGAGTCTCCTCAGTGGAACCCATCCTCTCTTCTATTCCTGGGGCTCTATATCTGTAAACAGGCTCAACCTGGATATTAAGTGAGGTGCCTACTATAACTCCATTGTGGTCACTTAAATCAGGCCTCTGTTAGCTATACCTAGAGTTTTTTTTTCTTCCCATTATACACATCAAGTAATACCTTAATGTGTAGTGCCTGTCTGTTTTCCTAAGGACACCATGGTTAGCCACCACCAGAGATGCAAGCCGTTCTGATAATCAGTCTGGTCCTGCTGTTTGTTATCATAATCATGCCCATTTTATATCTGAGGATTAAATATTTCTACTTTATCACTCTGAGAATCCCATTATCCTGTTGGAATCAAGGTACCTCTTTCAATGACAATATTGCCCATCTTTAACCCAGAACTACAAAGGACAACCACCCCAACATTTTTCAAGGATGTTAGTGCATCCTTCACCCATATTTCTTAATTCCTTGGTGAAGGGTCTTTTCAGAGGACAGAGGGAGGAATTGGGGGGGGAGAGGGAGGGAGGGAGGGGGGGAGAGAGAGAGAGAGAGAGAGAGAGAGAGAGAGAGAGAGAGTGTGTGTGTGTGTGTGTGTGTGTGTGTTGGGTATGATAAAAACATTCTAAAATTCCTGCCATAATAAGTCTGGATTCATTCCTCCTGCTAAGGAATTCCTGGTGTCCTGACCACCTCCTCCTCCTCCCTCACTTTCTCTTCTTCTCTGCCCTTGTGCATTTTCTTCTTTCTTTTCTACCTTTTCTTTTTTTTTCTCCCTCCTCCATTTATATTCAATAAAGTACCTACTTTAGGCATGTAGTTTGATGAGTTTTGACCGGTGTAACTATTTGCTCTGGGATCTGGGCAAGCTACTGAAAGCTAACCTATTACTGTTATTACTGGATGCTGGCAGAAGCTGGGAAACTCCTGGGTCAGAGAAAGAAGTATGTTATTCATAGCACAGCAGATAGCATGAGAATCAGCTTATTTGCATGGTTCCCCTTCCTCCCAAGTCCTCCTGGGGTGACACAGTATGGCCAAGATGGATGCTCCCTCAAGTGGATTTGTGTTGGCAGCTAAAGAATGTTGAACTTGGGGAATCCACTACTTTTATAGAATTCGATAAGCAAGTTTGCTCTTTGCCTGGGGGAAGATACTACCTCTTCTTTTAAGGTAACCAGCTGTAGAGGGGCCCAGGTTCAAGAGTGATTGGTTTGGTGCTTGTAGTCTTCACACTCTGAACAAGACACGTAGGAGTGTGAGAGGCTCAAGGACGGTCTCTCCAGTAGTAACCACTGTAACATCAAGAGATGCATTTTCATTAAAATACTTCTTATGCTTCCTTGCCTCTAGCCCCGGGTGACCACTGATTTCTGTCACTAGGTTTTCATACAAACGGAATCATAAAATCTGTATTATTTCATGCTTGGCTTCTTTCCTTCACCCTGTTTTTGAGATTCGTCCTCGTTCTTGCATATGTCAGTTATTTTTATGGCTGAGTACTATTCTTTTTGGGGATATACCACAAATTGTATATGTAGTCATCTATTGGTAGTCATTTGGGTTGTCTCCATTTTGGGTTATTATTAATAAAGCTGCTACGAACAATTAGGTAGAAGGTTTCGTGTGGACACAGGTTTTCATATAAGTGTCTACAAGTGAAATTGCTTGGTCGTATTTTAACAGTATGTTTAACTTTAGAGAAACTGCTCAACTCTTTTCCAAAGTGATTGTACCATTATACATTCCCATCAGCAATTTATGAGCGTTCTGGTTGCTCTACACACTTGCTGATACTTGTACTAGCTAGGCTTCACATCTGCGGGTTGTCAGTCTTTTGAATTTTAGCCTCACTGTGGTTTTACTTCACATTTCCCTTTTACATGTGCTGTTGGCTTTTTCAACCCTGTGCCTATAAGAATGAAGAGATTATTATATGGCAGTCATGGATGTTCTTTGGTCATGTGTTTATTGATCTAATCATTTTCTTAAAGCCTTCACCTGTTGTCAGAATCAGCCCAGTCCACAGTCCTTGTATTTCTCATTTCCATCCTAACTACCAAAGCAGTCTCTCAAATTGTTTTCTTCAAGAACTTTATTCCAGATACCTACAGGTGATAATTTAAATAACACTCTGCTGCTACATGCCGTATGTTAGCATCATGTTATCTAATGGTTGCAGTGTCATGGCGGTGGCAATGGGTCGGAAACCCAAACCAGCTTCCTAGCTTTTGGGAGTCTGTGTCCTGTAACTACCCCAGTACCAAATAAATACTTTATCAGTCACACACAGTTCAGTGCAAGAACCTGCTCTAGGCATCAAACCAGAACAGATTTCGTACCGGAAATGAGGCGCGTTAGAAATTGTTGGAAGAAAGGCGAGCGGTATAGAAGTCAGTGAGGCTGCTCGCTGACGCCGTGTTGCAGAGGCGGGCCACTGCTGCCTTTCCTGCACTGTTGCAGCTGCCTCCCTCGTCCTTGACGTTGGTGACCAGACCCTGGAATTTGGAGTGTGGCAGCCACAAACTTTCACGTCTTTAATTTAACCTTACTCGCCAGAACCAGCAGCAGCAATAATATATCCTTTGCCTCCCTTTGGCCTTCCAAATCTCACTCAGATGTACCTCATTGGTGGGACCTAATTCAGGAAGTGTAATTATTTAGTTTAACTTCCCATTGTACGTTAGTTTCTTTTCTATGATGATGACCCTGAAATCCCAGGAGCATACAGAACAAAGGTTTATTTCGTGCTCATGTTATGTTAGCGGCTGACAATTGGCTGTGGCTCTTTACATGTCATCTCATTGTGAGGAGAAGCTCTTTTCTGGGTCTTGTCTTGGCAGAGGCAAAGAGAAGAGTGGACACAAACATGCAATGGCTTTTACTGCTTCTGCTCAGATGTAGCATATGTCATATCTGCTCATGTTCCAAATATATTAAACAATAGAATGATTTCCTGTCTAAATGTGTTGGGCAGTGGGGGCACTAGGGTATGAGGCTAAAAGGCAATGGAGGGAGGGAGGGAGGGAAGGAGGAAAGGAGAGATCTTGCATTGATTGATGATACTGTGCCATGATCTCAGGAGAATTATTAATCCAGTGCTCCTATAGGTTCTCTTCTGGTGAACAAAAGTATCCCAGTATTTTAAATTGAACTCAGTGAAATTGTTCTGATTTTTAAATTAGTGGTTCAAAAATGTGTTAAACATTTTTTGAATTGAAGTTATTAACTGATTTTATTAATCCTAAAGTTGCCTTTTACTTGATCAGGTTGTGTCTGCCAGTTTTCACGTTGGTTGATTGTTTTATGTTGGTGGATCAGTATCCGGGTCTTAAAACATACACTGTATCTGCAGCATCCGTGATGGTTGTTTGGTATCTTCTTGCCTTCCAGGTTAGTGGAGTGCTGCAGAAAGCATCGCTAAGATATTGATCGATTGGCTAAATTCTGGAATTCTACTGGGGATCTTGTCTTGCCATTTTTTTTGACATGTATTTCACAAAGTGGCTTGATGAAGCTGTAGAGAAAGCCATTGTAATGTTTATGTAAGGCCCAGGCCGAAATCCCTAAAGAGAATGAATGCTGTTTACTTTCTCTTTAAACTGTAACTGTAAGTTGTAGACCATATGTAATCTCATTGTAAACTGTTAAGTGTTATATAAAAAATTATTGTTGATATCTTTTTGTAATTTGTCGTGGCAGGGCAAACTGGCCTTTCGCTTTTTCTTCCTGCTTTTGTGGACATTTGACTATTAACCTCTGTAGAGTTGCTGAGATCTGTAATTTGTAATTGTAGGTTGCTGACTAGACATCTGAATGGTGTTTTATTCAACAGATGTTTATTTATTGTCTTTTGTATGCCAGTGTAATAGTTTAGTCTCTGGTGATGAATGAGACATAGTGTAGGAGATGATGGACAGGTAATTATGATTGAATAGTAAAGTTACGTATGTGCGTGGTAGCGCAGAGGAAACAGAACCATTATGAAAATGAATAGAAGTTTGTCAGGAGAACTGAGGAGGACTCGAAGAGACTTCCTTGCAGAGGGGCAGCCTGTGCTGAAGACCCGGAGTTGAAATTATTGTTGCAACATAGGGCGTGAGGCACATAGTGGCACAGTTAAACCTGGATAGAGAGAGAGAGAGGTCTTGTGAGTGAAGGGCATGCATGCCATGTTACAGGTAGGATTTTTTTCTATGGGAGTAGGAGCCACTTGAAGTTATTAAGGGAATCAACTTGGTCAAATTTCTCTTAATGTATTAGTTTAGGTTAGAAAGGAAAGAAAATGGAGGCCTAAAGACCAGTTAGGGGTTGTAATTATAGTCTAGACGAGATGAGGCTTGAACAAAGCATTGGAAGAGAGTTTCTTTCAGATTTTGCAAATATTTGGGGACTAGAGTCTACAGAATTTGGAGGTGAAGGAGGGAGGCTAGAGACTGAAGATTGTTGGTTTGAATGTCTGGGAATTGGCACTGCCTTTGACCTGGATGTGGAAGGTGTGTGGATGGCGTGTGTGTGTGTGCGCGCGTGCGCATCTCTCTCTCTAAGGTATCTATGGACTGACCATTCATTCGGGTAGAGAGGTCCAGTGGGCAGTTGGTCAATTCTGAGCTTTCTCATTTCTGTGCCTTAGAATATAGGAACTACTGAGACAAAAATTTAATTTTCACTAGATTTATTTTTCCATTTTTGAGGATTTAAGATTCACCAAACTCTTTGGCCTTAAAACAAAACTTTGCTTTTATTAAAATACAGATTTGTAATTTAAAAACTCAAACTGTGAGAAGTCACATAATGCAAATCAGTGGTTCCCTTCCCTGCCCCTTCCCATTCCAGGACCTGGTAGCCAATCACTTTTAATTCATTTAGCTGTTTCTTATATTTATCTATACATTTCAATGTGTTAATATGGTTATTGCTTAATTTATCACTTTTATCTATTGACTTCCCGTTAAGGTGAGGATTTAGTTTTCTTGTATTTCTCTACACCTTGCCTTTTCAGTCTTCTTAATATTACAATTTTTGGTTCAATCAGTAAAAACCATATTAACATCATGACTGTGTAAATGTTCACTCAAGGACTAGGAGTGAACTCAGATGACATTTTCTTTCATATAGAAAGAACTTTGTTATTAGTTGCCTTGTTTATACTTGCATAATTTTTGTTAAACTTATTCTTAAAAACTTTTCAGCAGCTTCATCAGATTCAGCATATACCTGTCACTGGTGTTATTGAAACGCTCAATTAATCAGCATTTCCTTTTGTCTGCTTGTGACTCTGTTAGTCTCCTGTTCCTGTTTATTCCTGATTATGCCCTCCTGCTCAGTTGCCACTCAAGGACTTCCCAGATAGTTACTTGATGTCTTCCTTTACATTGGTGTGTTCTCTCTCTCTCTCTCTGTGTGTGTGTGTGTGTGTGTGTGTGTGTGTGTGTGTGTGTGTGTGTAGAACATACCTTGTCGTAGCCTTGTGACAAAATTTGTGGATGATAGTTTCAGGTCTTGTGTATTTGAAAATGCTGCGTTCACACTTGATTCAAAGTTCGGATAAAAATTCTTAACTGAAAAATTTTCTTCCTTGGAGTTTTTAAAGTGTTGCTTCATTGACTTTAGAATGGAGAATTCAGGCTCCATTTTCTTGTTCTTTTATATGTGACTTTTTTTCCCTTGAGAACATTTCCAGGCTATTATATTAATGTGCCAATATTTTTCATCCTTTACATTTTCTCTGTTTTCTCTTTTCTCTGAAATTATTGGTAGTCAAATGTCGAATTTTGTGTTTTGATTCTCCAAGTCATTTAACCAATTTTTGCTCTATTCTGGGAAAGTTCCTTGATGTTTTCTTTTTTCTGTTGGATTTTTAACAATGGCTGATTTTTAATTTTAAGAGCATTTGGATTGCTTCATTTTCATGGCAGTGTTTTTAATTTTTATCTTACCTTTCTGAGGATAGAAATTATAGGTTTTTTTTTTGAAGTTTTCTTCTTTTCTCTTAATTATCTTTGTTTTTATCTTCTCCAGTTTTGTTTTGATCTCTCATGTCTGAGATTTTGCAAATCTTGGTGATCCTTAGCCTGTCTTCATATTTAAAAGTGAAAAAGGCTAATTGGTAGTTGTGTGTTTACAAGGAGTCTTTCTAAGTGTGTTGGGCTTCTCTTCAGGCTAATTGGATGCAGAGCTGCTATTTGTTGATGAAGTGCCAGATATTAGTATGTGAATGTCTTTTTTCTTAGACTGTTCAGTTTCCCCAGGGAAGGATCTTCCATTCTAGGAGAATGACTAGAGGGCAGGGAGGGTGGTGAGTAGGTGGAACAGGAAGTAAAGTTCATTTCTCCTGGCTGATAGCATTCTGGAATTAAAGAGAAGGAGCAGGGTTAGATGTTTTGAGTATTTCTGATGTTGACTGTTGACTTTTATTTAAAATCCACCAGCCCTGTGCTTTACACACACACACACACACACACTCTCTCTCTCTCTCTCTCTCTCTCTCTCTCTCTCTCTCTCTCTCTCTCACACACACACACACTCTCTCTCTCTCTCTCTCTCTCTCTCTCTCTCTCTCTCTCTCTCTCTCCTGTGTATCCGTGTCATGAAGTCCTAACCTTTTATCTTTCAGTTTCTGTGCAGAATAACACTTCTCTTTTTTACTGTTTAGTCTACAAACTTGCAACCAATCTTCACCTCCCACCCAGCCAACTCTCTGCCTCTGACCCACTTTCATTGTATCCTGCCCTCTATCCTGATCTTCTCAGGCTCCTCAGCACACACTGCCTCATGCTACCACTTCACAGTTAAACGTCCCTGGGTCTTAATGCCATGGAAAGATGAACTCATTTAAACCTTCAGGAAGTCACAGAATTTTAAAACCATGGCAGACCTGCAGTTAGCATGGTTTACACCTATGTAATCTCATTTGAGCAGATGCTTTCTATTTGAATATTGTGAAATTTTGGATTAGTTGGAGCCACAAAGGAGGTCATGATAGCTGTTGACCTTTTCATATATGTACTATCATAACATGTTAAGTTTAGAAACTATGTCACAGGCTCAAGTGTGACATAATTGTAGAATAATGTTATGCAGTAACTATTCTAAAGGAATGTAGATTTCAGTATTGCCAGTAGGACACTGCAGCTAGTTTTCAGAGTTTTAAAATAGTGTGCAGGAAGTTTCTACTATTTTATTCCATTTCCTCAAATTGAGAAATGTGTGGATTTCTAAGCAGTAAAACCACAGTGAGATTTATTTCCTATACCAGTTTTTCAGTGTTTGGGTAAAGAAACATGTTATTTGAAGCAAAGCATAAAGGGAAGTTATAGTTTCATATAGTTAGTATATTACAAGCCTTATCTGAACCCAAATGTTTTCTTTTTGGGGCGTTAGAATAGGATGGGGTCAGAGGCACAGAACCCTGAAAGAATGTGTTAATGAGGACTTAAAAATAAGGCATCAGTGTTATCTAGTTATTTGTGTACATGAATGTAACTTCGCGGTATACATGGATGTAACAACATTACAAAGAATGACTTCTTAGTCATCGCAATAGACACTTTATATTGTCTGTAGTGTTTAAACATAGTTTTTAAATTATGCAAACCACTAATCCTAAAACTTAGACACTCCTCAAAGAGAGGCATAAAAAGTGTGGGACTTTTTTTTTTTTTTTAAAGGTTTTAGCCTACTTTAAAAACAAGTAGACTTCATTAGGACTTAGTGTTGGCTACCTTCTTTATTGGCAAATAAAAATATACCTGAGTAGGTGGTGCAGGTTTAGGTTTGCTTTTTTTTCCCCTAATAAGGAAGAAGATATTTAAAGTATTTGGTAACTGACTTGTTTTTCTTTTTTAAAAACTGAGCAGTTCTCTTAGGAGCAAGTAAGTATTACTATCTCCTTTGCCAGTATCAAGTAATCTTAACTTTTGAGAGGAATAAACAACTGAGATTTTTTTAAAAATGAAGATTAAAACTCCATTTATTTGTCATACTACACTACCTGTTCTGATTTTGATCCTCCTCTTCTACTCTATTCCTTTTCTTTATTCTCAAAGGCAGGCTCTTAAAAATTCCCCTTCTCTCTTCTTTGTTCTTGGTCTTCAGCTTTTCTCTGTCCATGACTCAAAAGATTTCCATCTACCTGTGCTAGAGGGAGCGGAACATTCTACCAGGTGGTAATGTTTTGGACCACACAGATTTGCTAGATTGTGATTAATAGAAGGGCACACTGTGGCAACGAGAAATCGTAATTTTTCTCTTAGATCACATATGCTAGCAAGTTAAATAGAAAACCTGGAGGTTTTTTCCTAGTACCTCAGATTATCTAGTTGTAATTAATTATAGTTCATCTAGAAAGTCATTATGTTTAAGACATAATGGAGCCTGTTAAATTTGGCTTAATCATTTAGTTCATAATTGCCATTATTGTAGTCTTAAGGAGTCAATGCTAAATGAAGGTAGCTTTTTTTTGGTGGGGAGAAGGGATTTGGAAGAGTAGAATTTTAATAGCCTTTGACATGAAAACCGTTCTTAGCTGTCCTTTAAAATTTTTTTCTTTGCTCCATTTACACCTTTATTTGACTTTCCAATTCATGTTCTTCAGAACAGACAGACTTGTGCCAGCAGTCAAGATCAGGAATGCCTGTGACTCCTGGCGGTCCTGAGCTGCTGAAGTAGTAGCTTTAGGCAGTGGTTCTCAAGCTTTAGAAGGTTTCTAGATGATGCTGATGCTGCTCTGGGTATCACAGTTTGAGAACCACTGAAATAAGGTAATGAATGACCAGTCTTTGCACTAAAACAAGTATGAATTAATAATGCTATTATTTCTGAATATATTCTCCCCTTACAAACAACAACAAAATAACAAAAGGAATAACTAATAGTTCTTACCTGGTTTGCTTTAGCCTGTGTGAAATCAAATACGATTTAAGCTTTAATTCCAAAACACTAATAAGTAGTATGCCTTGGACTGTTTTTATATTAAACATTTATTTAGGCTTCCTTTAAATTAATTTGCTTCACATATGTTATTGAATACCTACCACGTGCTAGGCACTGTTTGGAGTCGGGGCTGTAGCAGTGAATTCCTCCTCCATGGGACTTATGTCTAAGTTGAGGGAGATCGATAATAAATTCATCAAGTTTAGATAAGTTACTTAGATAAGAAAGTGCAAGAGTTGAACTTATTAATTCCTGCTTGATATTAATTACATATCTCTAATAGTTTCTTAGTTATTAGCAACCTGATAATATTTCCTGAACCTGAGATCCTAGCCCTTTCATGTATTTTAGACTTTATTTCACTTTATTTTAGTAATGGTCAATTAAACTACTTTTTCAATAGGATTTAGGCTACATGAGGTTGTTTTACAAAAATGTGATTTTAGGTTTAATCCTTGTGGCATGATTTTAAAAGTTTTAAAAGTTTTTGAACTTGAATGACATATGTGTTCTTCTCTTGTTATTCTTAGACCAGGCCTGCTTTACACATTTATGTTACTGGCCTGGACCTTTGTAGGCATTTGAGTTGATAATGTCTTCTTTAAACAGTTTAAAAAATAGTATATTAGTTTATACTGGAAAATATGACCTATATAAAATTCAATAATTTAGTGGCAATTTCATATTTATTTAGGTTCTACGCTTTACATTTCTTTTGGTCAATCCAGACTTTTCTGTGAGCAAAATTGAAAGAAGTTGATTGCATTTTCCTAACAGGAGGATCTGGTTTTAAAGTTTAAGACTACACACACACATACACACTTTTTGGGACTGTTTGTGTCAAATGTTAAAGAAACTAAACAGCTAATATATTTTGCATTTTTTTGAATCAGGATTGTATTGAGATTAGCAAGGAAATAACACACATCTTAAAGATTCTTCGATTGTCATTTTCAGTACTGACCTCAGATTGTTATGGAAACCTTCATGATCGTTGGCTAAGAGTGTATACCAACTAGTGCTCACTCCTCACACTGCCTCTGACTGCAGATGCTTGTCTGTGCTGCTGTGCTTTTGCTAGTGTGGTGACTGCTGGCTGCTCTCCTTAGTTATGTTAGCTCATTCAGGCTAGTCTAACAATAGAATAGAATGGGTAGCTGATTTTTTTCTCAGTCCTGAAGGCTGGGAAGTCCAAAGTCAAGGCGTCTGCAGATTTGCAGTCTTGTCAATGGCCTGGTTTCCTGGCCATTTTTGGCTGGGTCCTCAGTGTGGAAGGGGAGGGGAGAGGGAGGTCTCGGGGGGAGGGGGTTATTGATCCCACTCATGAGGGTTCCACTGCATAGGCCCCACCTTCTGACACGATCACATGGGAGTGAGGATTTCTGCATAAATCTTGGGGAGGCGGTCACAAACATTCAGTCCTTAACAGGCCGCATATGAGGTCAACTGAATTGGCTTCCTATTTACATGTCAAGCAAAATATATGTAGAATTATCTAGAGTAGAAATAGATGAAGCTTTTTTTTTGGATGCAGAAACAGGCTTTAAGATTTTCTACTGTGACTCATGCCTTTTTCATTTTGGTTTTAAGATCTCTTTTCAAGGATGTTTAAAAGCAGCATTTTATTTTTATTTTTTATATTTTTTTGTCTTTTTTTAAAATTAATTAATTTATTTAAAGCAGAGCGTTTTAAAAAGTGCCATGTGAAAGACACCTGAGAGGCCTGAGCAGTCACAGTTTCTGTAGCGGGACTTCATGCCATACTTGCACCTGCCAGACTTCGCATTTCAGTCTTTTTCCTACTTCATATCTTTGACTTGGTGGTTTGCTAAAGAGTGAAGTAGAGTGTCCCCACCTGTGGTCGTAGATGTAGTTCCTTGAACTCAGCAGTCGAGGAGCCCGTGGGATCGGTTTGTTACTTCTTGGCTTTCTGAGACTCGGAGTTTTCTTTGTGAGCATGTCACTTACTTCAAGTCTTAACTTTCCGTGTAGAGCAGGTGTTATGACATAGTGTAGGTGATACACGGGTAGGGGATTCAGTAACCTAGAAGCACGTAGTGGGGAAATGATTTCTATTTTATTCCCCCCCCCCCCCATTTTCTTTGAATCCTCTGAGAGCAGAAAGGTAGTGTTTTGGAGGCAGTGTGTAATAACTTCTCAGCATCTGCCAATCTCCCTTTTTTCGCAGGGAAAGCAAACTGCAGTCTCAGAACCTTTAGCAGGCAGTGGGGTCTACCTAGAACTTACTAACATTGTATTTATTTCTATATTGCCTTGTGTTTAATGGCAAATGGCACTGCTTTTCTCTTTCTGCTAGATCCTTTTATTTTAAGTGCAGAGGGGCTATTCTGCAAAGCACCTGTCAGGGAGTAGAGGCGTGAGACGGGGGGAAGGTCAGGAGGCCAGGAAAGAGGCCAGCCGTGTGGGCAGCTGGAGCCGAATCCCAGTGGAGAGCTCTGGCAGTCAGTGTCGCATGCGGGCCTCACTGGGAGTAAGGGGGATGCTGGCTTTTTACCTTGAATTCTCATAAGTCATGACTTGGAGGTGACTCCGGAGGTGTTATCTCCACAACTTCCAACTTGTCTCTCCTTCAGGCAGAGCAACCCCGGCAGCCAGAGAGAACGCAAAGGCAAATAATGGTAGGTGTCGACAGTGGCCTTTGTGGACAAAGTAGGTGGGTAGGACACCCACAGTTTCTGCCACTTTCTCAAACATGCTAAGCTTCTCCCATATTCTCCTCCTCCTCTTAGTAAACAGCAGCCTCATCCTTTGGTGCTCAGGCCAGAAACATTGCTGTTGTCCTTGTTTGGTCTGTCACATCTCACATCCAAACCAGCAGCAGATCTCGTTGGTTCTTCTC
The DNA here is from genome assembly GCA_028627145.1 of Eidolon dupreanum. Classification (NCBI taxonomy): domain Eukaryota; kingdom Metazoa; phylum Chordata; class Mammalia; order Chiroptera; family Pteropodidae; genus Eidolon; species Eidolon dupreanum. Next base: position 5,648,900 of record CM053506.1, read on the forward strand.
ATTGCCCTTTCTGCCGCCACCTGGTCCAGCCCTTCGTCACCTCATAGCCTCTAAACACTATTTACTCCTAACACCGCCTCTGGAGTGATCGATAGAAAACCTAAGTCAGATCAGGTCTACTCTTCCCCAAGCCCTCCAAGGCCCCCATCTTACTCAGAGTAAAGCCAAAGTCTTCACAGTGGCCCATAAAACTGCATGATTTGGCCTCTTTCTACCTTTCGTGTGTGTGTGTGTGTGTGTGTGTGTGTGTGTGTATGTGTGTGCATGCATATTAGCTTGCCCATGTACAATTCTTTTTGTTTTTAGCCTTTTATGTAGTCAAAATATTTCTTTTCTTCCCCATTCAGTGAAAGTTTTGTGCTTCATTTGTAAATGAGGTTCATCACAGTTTGTATTCCATCTTTACCACTCACTGCACCCTGGTTTGTTTATTTTTAAATTCCCACACGGTAACTTTATTTTTGTGGTGTACACTTCTTGGTTTTGACAAATGCATGGAATGATGTTTCAATACAAAACAGTCCATTGTCTTGAAAATTTCCCCATGCTGTTCCTTTGTAGACAGTCCTCCTGACCTTCCAGCCCCGGGCAACCACGCTCTGTTTTCCTCGCTGTAGTTTTGCCTTTATTAGTGTAATATAAGTGAGAATTCTACAACGTGGAGCCTTTTAGGTCTGATTCTTTTACTTAGCACAGTATGTAAAGATTATTCCATGCCATGCAGATCAATAGTTCGTTTGTCAATTGTCCTTTAAAATAAATTTATTTAAGCAAAAAGAAAAAAAAGATTTCAAGAAAATATTGAACACAATGTTTTAAGTTGTGCATAGATATAAGAAATATCTTGACTTGAGTGACTATGATTTGGAAATCATAATGTGATAGGAAGATGCTGGGGAAAGGCTTTCTTTTACCTGGCATCTCTGCCAGCAGTAAATCATGAACTTTTGGAGAAGTCAACCCTCTGCCCCCCCAGTTTCTGGTAAAATAGTAACATACAGGATCTGGGAGGTATTAGTTCCAGTCTCTTGACATAGTGGTGCTTAGGTGCTTTGGTTAGCTCTTTTTAACGTTAGTTTCATTTCATTGTTGTCATACAGTGTCAACAGCTGTCACCTTGGATTTCAACGTCGTTAGAACCGGCTGTTTAAAATACTTTATTAAACTCATGGTGACGGAATAAGCCAGCCAGTAGGAAAGCCTTTGGTGTAGGCCTCCAGTTCATGGCTGTTTTTTTTCTGTCGGGCTCATCCAAGATGGAGGATGGCAAGAGCCCCAGGCAGAAGTGCAGTAATGTCCACAAGGTGCTGGTGGTGCCATAAATCTCTGCGGGTTCCTAGCAACCTCTTATGTTGCTGTAGTATTTGGACTTTATTGCCCACAGTCATGCTTGGGTAGATTTTCCCAGGGGTGTCCATAAATATCGATTGCTGGTGTTCATAGTTTCCCGGAACTTTATTGTGGTTCACAGATGAGCCATCTCATCACATCATTGACAATGTGGATTTGAAGGTCAGTGCGTGTTTGAGAAGTTCCTCTGATAACAGAAGCTCACAGAAACCAGGAAGGGAAACCAATGGTATTTGCGTATTTGTTGTTATTTTTAAAGATGGACAGATCCATAGTAATTCCTTTTAAAGTCATAATTAATAGCTGCTTAAAATCCCTAACCAGGTGACTTTTTGTTTTCAGTTGGAAAGGGGATAGTAATTGAGTCATATTTAGGTCATAGAATATCAGTGTGAAATCAGAAAGCAATTTGAGGGTGCAGAATTGCTAGTTTATGTTTACATGTGGCACATAGTAATATTTATTTTGCTTTTTACTTTTAGTAATGAATGTTATAACTATTGAAGATTATAAGAGCACATACTGGCCAAAATTGGATGGTGCCATAGATCAGCTTTTAACCCAGAGTCCTGGTGACTATATCCCCATATCCTATGAACAGATATACAGGTAAGTCAAGATTTAATTTACCCGGGTTTGAGATGGTATATTGAGGTTCGTGGCAACCAGAATTATGATGCTATGTATGCATATAATATATAATACATAAGAAGAGGCGCTGTAAGTTATATGTTACGCACTTGTGGATTAGAGGTTTGATTTATACTTTTTGCTTCAAAATTGGTTTTCAAATCAAGATAGAGTTAACCCCAGTCGATTAGACTTCCTCCCACTTTAGCCTGCCACCCCTGCCATGTGTAATGCAGGAACTATGGAGGTCAGCAAAAAGGAAAAATGTGTTTTTAGTCTCACAGGGAGATCCTGGCTTGATCTGTCCATGTTTATGGACACACAATTCTAACTCTCTTTGGTTATTTTGTTTCCCACCTCCTGGTAAATAGAAGCATTCCACACAAGTGATGCACGAAGTCGTTGCATTGTAAATGTTTTTGTGAGCTAGGAACTTTCTGCTCATTATCACTTTCTCTTATTTTGACATTTAATAAAACGAGAGACGCTGGTTTGTAAATAGTTATTGTAGTCAGACTCTCAGATTGTCACCAAATATTAGATTATCTAGTACTGATAAAATGTGTAATAGAGTATTCAAAAAGATTATTTGTAGCTGGTGGTAATACCTCGTCCATCTGAACACTGATTGGGGCAGGGTAAATTTTTATTTAAAAGTTGTGATTGGTCACTAATTTTAGGCCTGAATTAATTATTTGACCAGTGGCCGTATATCCAAAGTATGTTTTAACGTGAGTACTTTATCATTAACTTTTAGTTTTCCTGTTTTTTTCCCCCCCACAGTTGTGTGTATAAATGTGTATGCCAGCAGCACTCGGAGCAGATGTATAGTGATCTGATTAAAAAGATAACTAATCACTTAGAGAGAGTCTCAAAGGAGCTGCAGGTAAAGAACTGATCATATTGATTTTTGCTTCCTTGGGGTTTTCTGACTGGTAGGAATTAGCCGGTGTTATATACATTCAGAGGCTTGTTAATTTGATTGCGATGTCAATTTATAAATATTTTCTAGATGGATATTGACCAAATCATCCTATCTTTGGAAAAGATTATTTAAAATTTTGACATAAATTGTGGAAAATTTTATATTGAGTATATTTCAGACTTTAACTGATTCCATTTATTACCTTGTCAACATTTCTTTTATTTAAGTCTTATTTTTTTCTGTTAACTTCAGTATTTGTTGGCATTTGGAATATAAACATGTATATTTTAATTTTTCCTGGAACTTTAAAAAATTGTCTTTGAGGAGTGGTTTACCAACCAGTTTCTAAAATTTGCTAATATAACAACTGAAGTCAGCATTTTGTTGATAAACCCTTAAAAGAGGAACATCATCCCAGCTATAAAATTTGGGGCAAGTTGCAGAAAATACTCTGTTTAAGGAAGCACTTGACCTCTTGGATCCCCACCCATCCCTCTCTGCCTCAGTAAAGTTTCCTGAGCTCGAAAGGCAGGTACTACCTCTATGCTGGGGCCAGATCACATTTGAGTTCTGGTGTAGAAGTCTCACAATGTTCATTTGGCAGCAGATTACCAGGGTTCACCCATAGCTGGGATGTGCTCCAGCAATTCCGAGACAGCCACAGTTCCTAGGAAGCGTTAGAGCTTGGACATTGTCCCTCACTTACCTGTGGTCTGAGGTATCTTAGTCTTGTTTACCCCAAACTGTTGTTGCATTAAGTAGAATTTTTAAAAATTTATAGCCAGAGCTATATTTATCATAGCCAAATATGCACTTTTTTTGGTTGTTAGTGTAAAATGTTTTCTTCATTTTGCCACTAAATACAACATTTTTACTTACTTAGCAAATATATTTAGTGCCTAGGCACTGTATACAAATCGTAGATGAAATCCAAAACCTGTGCACTATAGCTTTGAATGATTTGCTTACTAATTCTGGGCACTACCCTCTTCCTGTGTTCCCTAATCCAATTTATTGGCAGAGCTGTCTTACTTCCTGTTTCTCTCTTGGCTTCTGTCTACTTCTGTTCACTCGCTACTACCCAGTCCAGGTCACCATCATCTTAAGTGGTTTACTGAAATGCTCTAGACCTAACAACTCTAAATTATTCTTGCGTTTCAGCCAGAGTGACAATAAAACGCAATCTGATTAGCTTATATTCCTCTTAGAATAAAGTTTAAACTTCTTAATATGATTTAAGGATTATCTGTTATCTGACTCTTGCCTGTTTCTGCAGCCTGATATCTTCCCCCTCTGCTCCTATGTATTGAATTTATTCCTTATTTCATTTTGTGCACTCTCTCACCTCTTGGCTTTTGTTAACCTGACTGCCCAGAACATTCTCCCTTCTCACTCTGCCTTCTTTTATTTTTGGTCAGTGTGAACTTAACATTTAGGCTGCAGCTTAGACATCATTCGTTTTGGGAAACATTCTCTGATACCTTGTTTCTCCAAGTCTGGGTTTGGGGGCCCCTCATCCGTGCTTCTGTAACAGGTAGTACATTATTGTGGTTCATTATGTATTGTGATTTCTCGTTTGGCTGTTCCCCTTCCTCGCACCGCCCCACCCCATATGATGTTATGAGAGGGCAGAGGAGCATGTCTGTCTGCTTCATTATGGTGTTGTCAGTACCAGCCCAGCATCGTACATATATATCTATATATTATACGAGGCACTAAATACTTGTTGAATGAAATGTACACAGAATAATGTTTATGACTAAAAATATTTTCTGTTTGTTGAATAGTGAAAGTTTTTCTAGTAGAAATCTGAGTTTGATCATGTTTTTTAACCTGAATTCTAGGTGGTTTTAGAGAGTGTCAGAGTTTTCATTAGATCGGCAAAGAACTCTGACCTCAAAAAAGGATTGTTTTATTAAAAGTTTTGCTATTTTGAAATACTACTAAATATTTTTCTAAAACAGAAAGCTAACCATTTTAGTTCAAATTATAAGGACAAAATATATTACTTGTCTTACTTATAAAAATTTATAATATGTATTATGCCCTTGTGCTCTGCCTTCACATGTGGACCGTTGGTTTGACCAACAGAATATTGTAGTTTCTCCCTGAGTAGATGTTTCTTGTATTTCATTTTGTAAGCACTGTAAGACCTCTTTTCATTCTCGCTGGCTGTTACAGTAGCCTCTCATTATCTGCAGTTTCACACTGTGGTTTCAGTTACCATAGCCAATCAGGGACCGAAACTATTAAATGGAAAATTCCAGAAATAATTTAAAAGTTTTAAATCGTGCACTGTTCTGAGTAGCATGATAAATCTCATGCTGTCCTGCTGTGTCGTATCTGGGATATGAATCATCCCTTTGTCCATCATATCCATGCTGTTTATGCTACCTGCCCATCAGTCACTCAGTAACCGTTTGGATGATCAGATCGACTTATCAAGGTATCGCAGTGCTTGTGTTCAAGTAACCTTTATTTTACCTAATAATGGCCCGAAAGTGCAAGAGTAGCGATGTTGGCGATTTGGATGTGCCAAAGAGAAGCTGTAAAGTGCTTTCTTTAGGTGAAAAGGTGAAAGTTCTCAACTTAATAAGGAAAGAAAAAAAAATCATATGTTGCAGTTGCTAAGATCTTTAGTAAGAACAAATCTGTCTGTGAAATTGCCTAATTTATAAGTTAAACTTTATCACAGAAAGAAATAGTATATATAAGGTTTGGTACTATTTCCTGTTTCAGTTGTCCACTGGGGGGTCTTGGAACGTATCCCCCACGGATAAGGTGGGGGGACTACTATATTGTAAAATAGTTTTAAAGTTAGAGGGCACTCTAGTATTGTATTATCAAACTCAGTCTAATTGGTAGTTTTGGAAGGCCACTTGGCTAGATTTTTTGCTGTGAATTTGCTTAACCATTGATCAGTAAGGTGGAGGTAACCCGTTTCTTTCCCAGGCTGGCCTGCACAGGGGCTGATACTTAGGAGTCACTGAGGTCCAGAGAGTAAGTGTCTGAGGTTTTGGAGAGTAATCCCTGTCACTGTGTGTAGATCTCCATCATTCTTCGTCATCATCATTCTTCAGAGTTCATTGTACCTTATTTTATTGATACACCTTAATTTATTTAAGGACTTTTTGCTCGATGAATATTTAGGTTGCTTCAAATCTTTGGCTGTTACTAACAGTGCTGTAGTGAATAACTGGTCTTATAAATAATGTCATTTACTACATCCATACTGCAGTTCACAGGAATTGTACCAAAGTTACACTCCTGCCAGTTACATATGTATCAGAGTGCTTGTTTTCCTTCACCTTTACCAGTACAGCGTATTACGAAACTAAATAATTTTTGCTTTATATTAACATAAATTATTAAAAAGTTAAAACATGGGTAAGGGTGATGATTGATAAATGTAAAGATGAATATGGTGTGCAACCAGAGAATTTTGTTTATTTTTAGAATCAACAGGTGTCTTACTTAGAGTTCAGTAATATGGCCTATAGAAAAACCTTACTTCAAAATGATCTGTCTTGTATGATTATAAAGTCCAGCTGTTATTAAGTAGGGTAGAGTGGTTAAAAACATGGAGACCTGGGCTCCTTCTCAACTCTGCCACTCAGCAACTGTGTGCCTCCTGATGAAACATGATGACACATCTTTTAAATTTCTTCATCATAAAAGGAAGTGACTTTACTATAATATCTGGTTCCTTTAAGTTAAGTTCTAAGATATTTTTCTTCTGCTTCCTGCTTGGTGAATGCTTCTTCATTCTTTTCTCAGACTTAAACTCAAGTGTGTCCACCTTTGTGAAGTTTTCGTGGAACCCTGGCATTTTCCTCAAAACAAAACAAAACAAAACAGACCATTAGAATTTCTTCTATGTACGCATAGCGTCTTGGCAGTAACAGCCCTATTAGAGCAGTGATTGTGTTATATTGTTTCTGTTTCTGTGTCTGGCCACCTCACAGGTCCTCCTTGGAAGGCAGGGACTTGGTCTTGTTTATCTTTTTCTCCTTAGTGCCTGGCACAGGTACAGCTCAGCAAATGCTTGTTTAGTGAATGCTCAGCAACTACATTCGACTTATTCGAGTGGAAAGAGTAGCATCGTTAGTCTCTCGTGACCACTAATCTTTATGTTCTGTGGATACTTAGACTTTTTATTTATTCAATGTTCAACTAATTGAGCTTGTTAATTTATTCAGTGTTACAGGTATGTGGCATAATGTTGATATAATCTCTGCTTTATAGAGGCCTTAAGGCCGTTTTCATGCAGGACAGAACAAGAGCATATATGTTAGGCCTCATGATCCAGAAACATTTTATATGGGTGGAATGTTTTGTTTGCACATTTTAGTAATGAAGTCTTGTTATTATTACAAGCTAAAACAAGAGTGTGGGATGAGTTGCATTTGGCAGATAATCCAGGACCTGTGCACTATAGCTTTATATTTATGTTTATATTTATATTTAGTGTTGGGGTTGATTAATCAATGAGTTGGACCTCCAGGGCATCAGCCTCTATCTGCCAAGGGCATCTTAAAATAGCTGCTGGTTTTTCTGTTATACATGTCAGAATGAATTACTTATTTTTATTAAAAGGCATATCCTCTTGAGGGGACTGAAGAATATATGAAATAATGTTCTACATTCCCCAGTTATTGACTTAAAAACTGGAGAATGCATTTTTAGGATTTTAAAAGAATATTTAAATTTGTTAAACGTTTTTATATAACAGCGTTATCTAACTTGCTGCCTCTTTAAAAAAAACATTTCCTTTTATTTTGTAAACAATTGCTATTTGCGTCAGTAACTTAATTTTTTTGTTGTTAATAAATCTACTTAGTATTCTGCTTCCTATTACATTTTATTGCATATCTGTACTTTTTTTTAACCTACTACTATGTTGAACTGTGACAATATATTTTGCCTTATTTTCTTTAAACCACACTCCCTCCTTGTGCTTAACTCCTTTCTCCTTTAAATGTGATAATGAAATTCTCCAAAGCCTCAGAAAGTGAATTTCCAATTCTGATTTTTTTGATATGCCAATGAGTGGAAATAGATGACTATAGAGACAAAATTGGTTTACTAGTTTAGTGTATGATAGTCTGGTTAGTTTTGGAAAATTCTGTTGAACATTTTAGCAGTCACTCTGCTTTTGGTGAGGCCTCTGATCAGGAATTCTGAGTGTCTATTGAACATTTTACCTTGGCTTTCTCCTTACGGATACCTTCTGTGCATGTCTAAATCTAAATTCCTCTTCACCTAAACCACTTTCACTCTCAGACTTAAAATTTCATATTTACCTTTGACTTCGTTTTTCTTCTTGACTTCATGTTTCCAGGTGATAGTTAAGCTTGATGGAATACTGTGCTCTCCTTTGTTTCTGTCCCATCTCATTCCCATGTCATTATTGGTTCATGCCTCCACCAGTGCAGTCTTCTCCTGACGGTCGGCCTTTCTGTAGTCTGTTCTTTAGATACATATTTTTCTAGAAACACTAATTTGATGGGCATAATTTCTTGTTCAGAAACCTTAAAGACTCCCTGTTGCCTTCTTAATTAATCAGAGTTGATTTATTGGTCAGAATAAAAAACTGGTTGATTGGCCACAATCAACAGGTTCCTAGTGAGAAACCTGCTTTCCTACCCAAGGTATTCTATTAGGTACAGTAGTAGATATATCACTGATACGACTAGATAATTTGGACCAAACTTCCTACTGAGAACAATTTAAAAAATGAACCAGGGAGCTAATAAAGTAAAGAATTATAGGACCAAGGTCTGGGAGAAGGAGGAAACCCAGAGAAGGGAGACTAGTATTTAAGCCATTTCTCTGTTGTGGCCACCTATTTGTTCTGGAAGAGGAGGCTAATAGACTGAGAAATTTAATAGAGTTTTGATAGACTTACTAGGGATAAGGTTCCCCAAACCTGAAGGATCACCTCCCAGGAGGGGGAAGAATAACAGGTTATAGACTAGTTTGTTGTAGCTGGCACCTGATTTCTGACTGGATTAAGATGGTCCAGATTTCCCAGTGCCTCTCTGTGCTTGCTAGGATTACATTATTCTAGGCATCAGATTGTTTCCATGATTTTTCATAAACAGTGTCTGGCACTCAGAAGTATGAGTCACACTAGGAGATGAGGTGCTCATAAAACCAAGAGAAATGGTGAAATACATTTTGAGACAAGAGCTGAGAAAATCTATTGTTAGTTGTCTTTTACTTTAAAGAAATAATGAAGAGTGTTCTGCAGATAGGAAGAAAATGTTCCTAGATGAAAACGTGGAGAATTGGCTAGGAATGAAGAATAGCAGAGAAGATAAATATGTAAGTATAGAATAATAATGGCAATAGCTTATTGGGCAAAAATATATATAATTACAACACATGACAATTGCATGTAAGGTGAAAGGGAGCAAATGGATTAGAAATGTTCCAAGGCCGTCACATTATCAAGGGAGAGGTAAAAGTCCTAATTTATTTTAGACTATAAGATAAGGGCGCAGTTTGTAATTCTGTGGTAACTTCCAAAAGAATAGTAAAAGAAAATGAAATTAACAGGATACTAGAGAAAATGGAATAATTTAAATATAACTGAAGAAATCAAAGGAGGATAGAAAAAAGTATAGAGAACACATGGAACAAATAGAAAGCAAATAGTAAGATGATAAATTTAAACTTCATTATGTTAAGTTATTATATGAAATGTTAAAGACTAAATGCTGCATTAAAAAAGTAAAGTTATCAGACTGAAGGAAATTCTGTAAACTTACTAAATGCTGCTAACAAGAGGTACATCTAAAATATAAGGGGACAGAAAGATTGCAAGTAAATGATGAGAAAAGATATACAAACAGCCCAAAAGAAAGATGATATAGCTGTACTGCTATCATAAAAAGTAGGTTCAGAGCAAGAGGTGTTATTAGATATAAAGAGAACTTTTTATTATGACAAAAGTTTCAGTTACTAAGAAGATAATCCTAAATTTGTATGTACTTGATAACAGTCACAAAAATTAACAGACCCAAAAGGAGAAACAGGACAAATACACAATTACAGTGAGAAATTAGCACATTAGTGGCTTTAGTATTTATCTCAAGAAATTAGGAAAAGAATAACAATTTAAACCCCCCCCAAAAGAATTAAGTCACAATCTCTGCTAGTAAGCCATTAGAATAAGAAATATTCAGGAAACTTATACAAAGCAGAATAGTAAGGAAAGTGTCATGTCAGACCAAAGGTGAATGATCACAGCCCGAAACAGAAATAAAGAAGAAGATGACATTAAAAATAAGTTATGAAGAATGGGTAGATATTTAGGGAGGGTTTTTTTTTTTTTTTTTTTTTTTTTTTTGGGTTAAGAGAACTTTATAAGCAAAAGCAGTTCTTTGGAGAGGTTTGGGTAACAAGGAGTGGTCCTATAAGGATGGAATGAATGTAAGGTATGGATGTGGGGGATACTTGGAGGAGATAAGGCTAAAAACACAAATTGGACCCAAATTGTAGAAGCCCTTACATGCCAGGAGTTGCACCTTAGAAAGGTTGATATGATAAGAGAATGCAAGATGGATTGGAGTAGGAAGGAATGAGGTGTAGGGAAATGGTGATGGCAGCAGGCTAGTGAATAACAGGCCCACAGTCCCTCCCCATCTGCAATTCTAAAATCAAAAAAAGCTTCGAAAATGGTATTGTTTTTCCCCATAAATTTGGTACCATAACTCAAAAGTCAATCTAAACTTACGTGAGGAACTTCATGGAAGTATTTATGTATTTTCTCACAGAAATATCAGTGTATCGATATTCCCAATCTCTATTTTTTTTTTTTTTAAACATAATGTGTGGTGTATATACCATAATACCTTCTAAATCTGAAAGGTTTTGACTTATGGCACACGTCTGGCTCCAGGAATCTTGGGTAAGAAATCGTGGACCTGATGGTAATAAAAAAAGCAGTATCTAGGATACATTGCAGAGGCCAAAGAGACAGTATAGATAAGAGAGTCACTAGCTGAAAGAGAGAGAGGTAGGGCGAGAAGATTCAAAGATGATTTTGATTTCTTTCAGTAGAAATGTTGGAAGTTGATAGAGGGAGTGAGAGATAGGGAAGGAGAATGATAGTGGTTTTAGAATGTTCAGTTCAAAAACATTTAGTGTCTATATGCTAGCCCACATGCTAGATGCTAAGAGTACAGTACTAAGTAAGATATAAGTTTATACTGTTTAGGGAAAAGGTGTAATGATCATTTTAATATACTGGGATGTACGAGTAATAGGATAGAGATATGAAATGAGTCACAAGTCAATATTACCTCCTGCCAGCTCCCTGGATTAGGTCTTTGTTGGTACTTGTTTGAACAACAGAAAAAGATTTCTAGGTTATATCTTGGCCCTGCACCTTCCTTCAATCCATTTTGTTTATTTTTCTCAGAGTTGTCTCCATTTTCTTAACCTTTTGACTCTCTATTTGCCTAAAGAGCAAAGACCATACTCCTTAACAAGAATTTCAAGGTTCTTTACACTCTGAACTCAGCAAGATAGTGTAACAGTATTTTGCTTTCAGAATTTTAACGGGCTGTGTCTTCTCATCTTTGTTTATTTTCTCTTTTAGTTTCTTTTGCTGCCACTACCCTTCCCTCCCTTTCTGCAGGGGGGGCATTCTACTCGTCTGTTAGGGTTTGTTCAGCTTCCAACTCACTATTCCTGATGGGGTTAATTAATCACTTTCTCTTCTTTGCTTCTGTGTCACTTTATTTGTATCACTACTGTTGTCCTTAGTTTAGCGCTTTGGCATGTATTTGGTTACTAGGCAGGATGGCATTTTTGCAACACTGTGAGCTTCTTAAGGGCAAGCATCCTGACTAACTAGCATTGGTTTCTCTCGGCCTATTATAGTCTTGCAATAAGTTAGGTACTCATTAGATATACACATGCTAGTCCTAGTGCTTGTGACTGGATGTTTCCAGTCCACTTCCTTCTGGATATACGGGAGGCATGTACTTTTCTATCCCGTTGAAGTTAGAAGTGACTTAATTTGATTTGTGAATTGTGAGTGAAAGTGAAGTGTGTACCCCCAGATCCGAAGCCTTTAAAATCGGCTGTGCGATTTCCTGTGCTGCCAGGCGTTCCAAAGGGTGGTGGCTCCCTTAAGCTGGGTCTCCGAGTGAGTCTGACATGGAGCAGACCCGCAAGGTGGCGTGTACCATGAGCGAGAAAGAATGTTTGCTATATGTTTTCCCGAGTTTTAACATCTGTGTTTTTGTTGAGATACAGTTCACATGTCCTAACATTCACCTTTTTAAACCATTTCCCATTTAGAAAAAAAAAGTGCAGCTCACTGCCAGCATTAAAGTGTACAGCTTAGTGGTTTTTAACGAAGTCACAAAGTTGTGCAGCCATCACCACTAATTTCAGAGCATCATAGTCACCCCAGACTGAAAACCCATACTCATGAGCGGTCACTCTCTGTTCTTTCCTACTCTCAGCCACTGACAACCACTAATCTTTCTGTCTCTGTGGATTTGCCTACTCTCGACATTTCATAAGAATGGAATTAGACAATATGTGGCCTTTGTGCCTGGCTTAATTAGCACAGTGTTTTCAAGGTTCGTGCATGTTTATAGCATGATTAATATTTCATTCCTTTTTATGGCTGAATAACATTCCATTGTGTGGTTATTACCACATCTTATTTACCCAAGCTTTGTTATTTTAAGTCACTGAGATTTTGGGAGTTGTTTGACTGACAACTCCAATTATTTGAATTGACAATGTTTAGAATATCCTGTTTTGCCCCAGTACCATTTAGATAATTAAATTCGATGGATTTAAATAATACCCTTTACTCTTAAAACTGTCTTAAGTGATACTTCCACATTTTGATTATTTTTGTGTGCATTTAAATCCAGAATTCACTAGAACAGTTGTGACACATTTTCTCCCGATGTAATGTTGATAAATTCATTGTATATGTCAATGCACTTTATCAAATATGAGTATATTTCCACTTTTACCAAATAAAAATATTCTGCTGTTTTGACCTAGTAGCTTTATAGTCAGGAACCCACGAGCAAGTGTGCTCCTTACAACAGTTTATCAAGGGTTTGGGACTTACACTGTACATCACCCCCAGGAAACAGTGTTTAAACAGAGATTTGGTTCCCAGGCCAGAGCAGTAACATGAAGGTGTTAGGAATAGCACCAGGGATTCTCACCTGGATTCAGGGCCCCCAGAAGGGGCGACCACTAAGACTAGTGGAAAAGGAAGTAGTTTAAATGAGTATTTGTCAACTATTTTAATTAAAAGGAAATTAACTAATTACATGTGAACCATTAATTTTAATAAAATTAGAATTGTTTTGATGTCTTTTAAACTAAATACATCTTGATTGAGTTAAATATAATTTGACTCTCAAACCAATTAATAATGAAAATTAATAGAAGATAAACTATAATCGGTCAACATTACTTAACTTTGATTCACTCTTCACGGACACCAGATTACATATAAAAGCTTTATGGCCAAACTGCCAACAAATGGAGCCATATTCTCTTGGAATTTAAAATCAGAGCAAGAGTTGCTTTGCTGTTTGCGTTTTGTCCGGTGGGTGGCAGCATAACTCTGCTTGTCTTTGAAATTTTATACTTTTTGAAGGCATAATTTCTATACCTGTTGAACAACAACTTGTGTTTAAAATAACAAACAAACTTTCATTCCCCCAGATACTTACATTTACTCCTTGCTAGAGTAAGGAAGATTTTAGATAATAAAAAAATTGCCTGCTATCCTTTCTACATAGATTTTAAGTACTATTGCTAAGTAGCTCTTCACATGCGTATTCTACTGAATGTTTTTCTGAATAAGTTATTTGGAGGTCCATATGTTAATCTAAACTAGGCCTTAAAGCAGTTGTTATAGCAAAGTTCTTCTCGTCTCAGGGAATTTGCGAGTGAGACACTAAGTTCCATTCAGACCGTAGTTCTCATAAGATAGTAGTATCATCCTTTAATAGAAGGGATTGTGTGTTTTTTTCCTGTGCCCTCACTGGGCTTAACATAAGCCAGACCCCAAAGAGAGATCTGGTAAAAGTACTTACTAGTTGATTTAAAGCATGTGCTTGCTTCACAGCTTAGATTACTGGTACCACCCACTTGTCAGAACAGTGTCCTGAACTCGGAAAATGGGATTTGTGATGAGCAGGAGGTCAAATTGCTTAAATAAAGAACAGTTACTTAGAGTTGTTTATTATCACAGTGTACAGAGTACAGTTATGAGCTGTACTCTGTTTAAAATAATCTTTTTTGTTTTGAAACAGTTATGTACTTAGAAAAGACATAGAAAAATAATTTATTTTAAAATATAAGCAAATAGGAATAACTGGTAGGTTTTGCTAAGTGTTAGGAGATGAAGTGTATAGGAAAGTGAGAAGTCATCCTAGTCCATCTGACTTTTGGATATTTTCTCTACTAAGTAATCCTTGGACCTTTGGTTAACTGCTCTATATAAGCTAGTCAGTTTAGAAATTAGGATTAGAACCTAGATGCATCTTGCGATGTGGATGAGCTAAAGGAATCCAGAATCACAGAGGCTGGACTTTAATTCAGTTTACCGTTCCAGCTTTTTGGAAAATGAGGAAAGAAATCAAGAAGAAATTCCCATACCACAGTAGTAGTAATAACAGTAACAGTTAGTTGAGACCTAAGAGAGAGATGTCTTTTAGACTCACTTTGGCTTCTCTACTGTTACTTTTAATAGAAAAATCATTCCTTACCATTTATATTAGGAACATCTAATATATGTATTATAGAGTAAGGGTCCTGAGGTTCATTTACCTTCTATATAACTTAATTATATCTATCTATCTACCTACCTACCTACCTACCTACCTACCTATCTACACAGCAAGAATGGAAATGAATGAGAATGTAATTTTAGATGTATTTGTGTTTTTGGGAGGGAAGTCCATTTTTATGTAGCATTTTCGTCAGCCTCAGGTGTAATGGATATTGCTTCTGGAGCCTTGACACATCTGTCTAATAGCAGTATGGAATTGCTTTGGAAAATCATGAGATAAGCTAGTTAGACCAAAAGCATGTTTTTGTTTTTGCTAAAGCTAGTCAGATAGAGGCAGATTTTTTAAAAAGGAATTTCTAGTTTGATTTAGAAAATGATACTAAAGATCCTTGTGAGAACATCCAGGTCCACTTATATGGTCTCCTCAATGCCAGTCATACTTGATAATACAGGACTACATGTTAAAAGTTTTAAATTAAAAGAAGGAACTATTTGAGAGATTTTAGCTTTTCCATTTGACTTAAAAAATACTTTGCATTTGTTTGCTAAAATTCCCCATCTTTTTATGCATGTTGTCTACCTTTTGTCTTAGGTCATCACATATGTTAACCATAGTTATTTTAAAGTATATGACATTTACAATTTGTGGACATCTTTGCATCTGGGCGTGTTGACTCTAAATCTTGACAATGGATTGTATTTTCTTGATTTTTTTTTTGGTGTTTATTGTCTATTGAATGCTGAACGTTGATTGTGTATAAAAACAATAGTAGCGTGACATAAAGAGTACTCATGCCTAGAAATGGGCATGCTTCTCTTCTGTCAGGCAGTTAGTATGAAGAGATGAGCTGGTTCTATTGAGTTGGGTTTGAGTTTTACTGTTACTGCAAGCTTTGTAATTACTACAGGCCCTAGTAGTAGACTGTGGCCACCCAGTTTTTAGCAATGAATCAGGACTTTTTTCCTTGCTCCTACTCTACCCTCAGCTCTTAGAAGGCCCTGCCTCACTGAGGGGGCCTTTTTTTATACTGTTGCCTCTTCCCCAACAGTGAGTGGATGGCTGTTTGTTACTTGGTACAAGGCTTGGGAGGCAAAGGGCAGATTTTCAGGTTTTGGTTTGGTTTGCCTCTCTCGCTCCTGCCTCAATCATAGGTGGTCCCTGTGAGACTGAGCCCTCAGAGGTGGGGCTTTCTCAGTCTTCTCATCCCCTCCCCTTCCACCCTGTCAGCTGCATCATCAACTCTTCTGTTGCAGCATGAAAGCAGCCATAGCCGATTCATAAATGAATGGGCGTGACTGTATTCCAGTAACGCCTTCTTTGTGAGAACACGCGGCGGACCAGATTTGGCCTGCAGCTCTAGTTTGTTGCCCTGGTCTAGACCTCAGGAGGATCTCCTGCTCTCACCCCTGTTTGTCCTCTTGTCCCCTACATCCTGTGGCAACTTTGAGTCTAATTTTAAAGAAAGACCTTGGGAGCGAGCAAGTCTCCTGCACTTCCCTTGGCAACAGTGTATTCTTGCTTTGTAATAGTGCAGAAACCTGGGCCTGAGTGGATTTTCTCCCCGCTCCCCAGCAGTAGCTGACCTTAGCTGGTGACGGGAGGGCTGGAGGACTACCTGTCCATCTTCCAACTGTGGACAGCTTTTGCCTCTGGTCAGAGAAGGGTTACCAGGGTGCAGGTGGGTCTCCCACCCCTTCCCCTCAGAAAATGGCTTTTCGTTTGTATCTGAGGAGGGTGCAGGGCACAGTCAGTTTTGTTCACGTCTTCCATTGGCAGCCGATCGCCACCTTTTCACTCCTGGCGCCTGGAGTGGGCACAGGCTTCTTTAGGCGCGGCCGCCCCATCCTCACACATCTGTGCCATGGAGGGCAGCTCTCAGATCCTTTCCCTGCCTTCCCTCTTCCGCTCAGAGACTCAGTAGAAACCCATGGACAAGAGCTGGCGAGTAGGCAGGGACTGCCTTGTCAGGGGCTCCCAGGAGTTCTGTGCTGTCAGTTCACACTTGGCCTTTAATGACTCATTACAACTTTGTGGTTTTCTTACTAGCTTTTATGGCTGCCGTCACCAAAGGAGCAGCAGTCGGTGTGTCCTTCTTTTCCTTAGTGGAGCTTGTCATCTTTTGAAATTCATTTCACCTGGTTGGACATTGCGCATGTAAAAACAGAGAGACCTCAGGTCTCTGGTGAGCTCAAAAAATGGATTCTGTAGGTTAACCAGACTTTTTTTTCAGAAGGATGGGACTGATGTTCTCTCATGCATTTCTGCATTCTAAGTGGAGGTGGAACTTCACTGTTACATTTTAATAACTTTCTAATCATCGAATTTGCTAACAAACTTAAATTTAAAGGAAAAGTTCATTTAGTCTTAACACTGATGTTAAAATGTTAGTGTATCATATTTTTACTAATTTCAGTTAAGTTGGCAGCTAAATTGTCGCTGCCATCCTGCAGTAACTCGTGTCACGTGGTAATTACTGCTTCGGCCTTTGTAGAGGTGCCCACTGCAGGTCCCCTGCTCAGCAGCTGCTGGGTCTGCTGTGTAACGACTCCCCTGACGTTCTCACTAAAATACACACTTCTGGGAAGTTTCTAGGTCAGGGCTTTGGCGCGTGACGGAGGAATCTGCGTCACGTACAAGCTTTCAGGTCATTGGAGGGACGCGTTCTGAGATTCACTGGGCTGTAGAACAAGACCAGCTTGTTCCTAAAGCTGGTCTCTCTCGCCACATGTTTAGCATGAGATCGTGTTGTTGCTGAAGCCACGGAATACATTTGTACCGCTGAAGTGCTGGTATGGGTTGGAAGTATCCAGGCAAACCTGGACAGTGTAGACAGCAAAGCGCAGTATAAGGATCTACTAGAGGCACTGATGAAGTAGACTGTGATGTGTCCAGTCATTAAAATTGTGTTGTAGAGATATTGATATGTAGCTAAGTGATAAAAGCAGATTACATAGTAATATTGTTCCATATTTGTTAAGACACAACACATACACCTGTGCGAACAGAATAATGTTAATGGTAGTTACTACCAATGTTGATAGTGCTGCTTATTTTTCTGTAATTGCATTTCTGACTTAAAAAATCTTTAGTGAACATGTAGTACTTCTGACAAGATAGATATTAGTAGTAAGTAGCCTTGTAATATTTATTAGATCCTTCCTTCCCATCCTTTATTTCTCCCTATTTCATTTTAACATGGAAAAGTCATTTATTTAAGGACAACCAGAATGTTTTTGTGAACATAAAAGCACATATTCTTAAAGTTTTTTCATGTTTCATTTTAATGGGATGGAGGTGGGCATAAGTGCAGGAGGAGGAATATAAATATGAAATTGTGGAACTTGTTTGTATTTTACATCTGTAGTATCTAGTTTGGTAGCCTCTAGCCATATGTAACTATTAAAATGAAATAAAAATTCAGTTCATTAGTTTCATTAAATACATTTCAAGTGCTTAGTAGCCACACATAGCTAGTGGCTACCATATTGGACACTGCAGATATATAGAACATTTCCATTATCACTGAAAGTTCTTTTGGGCCCAGAACTGACCTAGATCATAGTATATTTAAGTCTATTGGCTAGCAAAATTATTTAAATGAATCGTACTGTTCTAAAATTAACATAGATCTAATGAGAGTAACCAGATTTCCCCATCAAGTTTTCATAGTTTCGGATAACGAGCTTTCGTTCTTCTTCCCCTCTGTGAAGGTTTGATAAATATGTCAAATCAGACCCTTCCTTTCTTGCTCTAAAGCATTTCTCACGATTTACTTCCTAAGTGATAATTAGCAGATTAGTCTTTAACTAGGTGCCAAAGTTCCTTTGTTTTTATCTAATGATACATAAGGTTGTCATCTAGTTCTACCTTTTTTTAACTTAAAATCTTTTCTTTAGAACTGCTTTCTACAAAATAACATCCGTATGAAGTTTTTGGTTGCAACATTATTTGTGGTGACGAGATTAGCAACAAAGGACACTGATTAAATAGTACATTCAAACATTGTGTAGTACTTACAAGAATAAATTTCTTAAAGTATAGATTGGAATTCCTCTGAGGGTCCCTGAAATCCTTTCAGGGGATCTGCAAAATCAAGACTATTTTTCTAATATTACTAAGATGTAATTTGCCCTTTTCACTTTGTTGATATTTGCTCTGATGGTGCAGAAACAATGGTGAATGAAACTTTGGTGTCCTGGTGTGAATCTTCACTTCTGCACACTCACAGTAGAAAACAAAAGCGGCAACAAGCCACTTTCACTGAAGAGTGTCCTAGATGTGAAGCAGTGAAAATTATTAATTTTATTAAGTTGTGGCTTGGAGTATACTTTTAAAAGCGTTCTAAAAATATTCTTAAAAAAAAAAATGAAATGGGAAGCTGCATACCAAAGAACAGTGATTGTTTTGGGGAAAAGCACTTGTGTGGTTATATGAGTTTTGACCTATACAAGCTGTTTTTTTCCCTCCCTATAGAACATTATTTTTATTTGAAAGAATGACAAACTATGGTTATTTTAGACCGATATTTGACAGACATTTTCTCAAAAATGAATGACGTAAGTCTGTCACTTCAAGGAAATCAACTGACAGTATTTGTTGCTAATGATAAAATTTGAGTTTTGAAGTGAAGATTAGAATTGTTGAAAACCTATATCTACCACCTTGACCATGATCACTTCCCAATATCTAAAAAGACTCTACTGATGAGATAGGTGGTGATAGGAACAGATGCATTTTTTTGATATTGTGTAGTGAAATATGTTAACATTTGGAAGATCTGCATAACTCAGCGAGTCAGTATTTTCCAAATGACCAATTTGTGATGTTATGAAATGTGTGTAAAAGATCCATTCAAAGTGGAAGATAGGATTGTAATTACTAGAATACAAAGAATTTCATTGATAGTTTCTGATTTCTTGTTGCAACTAACCTTTAAGAAACTACCACTGGTCAAGTTTCAAAGAAGACTGTTCAGAATTATCTGAAAAAGCTATTAAAATATGCCTTCTTTTTCTGTCTCCGCATCTATATGAGAGTAGATTTTCTTCGTTTACTTCAGCCAAAGCAATACATCACAGTCGATTCAGTACAGAAGCAGATGGGAGAATCCAGCTGTCTTCTAATAAGCCAGACTCTAAAGAGACTTGCAGAAATGTAGAAACAGTACCTCTCTTCTTATTTATTTTTTTTTTGGAAAATAATTATTTACATTTAAAATACATAATTGCATTTTAACATTAAAATTTATTAAAATAAGTTTATTGTCATTTTAGGATGAATTAATATTATTAGAACCCACTTTTAATTTTTAATATGGTAAATATTAATAAGCATAACCCACATAATAAACAGGAGCTTTTGGAATCTTCAGTTATTTTTAAGAATGTAAACTGTTTCTGAGACCAAAATGTGTGAGAGCCACTAGAATAAAACAGTCTCCAAGATACATTTTTAGAAAAATTGCACATCAGTGTGATTGTATATTAGCATTTGTGTGAAAAAGGGTATAAATGAGATACTTATTTTTTTTATATATTATTAAATTCTTCTGGTAGGGCATAAAGGAATTGAAGTGTTGGTTATTTTAGCAATGAAACCCTTTTGAACTCATATGAATTTTAAACCAGGTGACTACATTACTCACTAAAAAAAGAAAACCCAGAGATTAAAGCGTTCCTCCTATAAACTATGTTATAAATTTCAGGGAATCTGGGTCTTTTATGAGAGTTGAAGCAAGTTTGTCGTAATGATCATTTTTCTGGCGCCTTTTTCTTTTTGAGAAGAAAATGAAGTTTGTTTGTTTTAGGGATAAATAACTTCATTTACTGTCCAAGCTAAATACATTCATGTTGAAATAATATAAATCGAATAGGTAGCAATTTCCCCAGTGGAGCCCAAAGTACACTGAACTTGAGTTTTAAGGAGGAACAATTTGATTAGGTATTTTAAATAGTTTTTCCCTAGGTTCCTAGAAAAGAGGTTTGATTTATTTTAGAAGACTTATAATTTATAGTCCTGTCATTTCAAAGGTTTTGAATAAGTGCTGCTTGAAATATGGAAGTAAAAAGCTAAGTAAATGTTCTGACATTTGATTCAGTACAAAAAGTACTTTTTATTACTCATAACCTTTGAGGCTTTGGGAATTCTTGAAAAGAACTAAGAAATTGAATTTTATTCTGTCTGCTATTAAATGTGTCTTTTGATCAATGTTCATACTTTTAACTTTTGGATAGATAAAGTGTCCTTTTGTGAAAATGGAAAATTATTTTAATGCAAAAACTCTTCAGATTTTTTTCATGTAATTCTTTTAAATTTTATTTCTTTGAATACTGAAATATCATTTCCGAGTTTTTTAAAGCACTCTAGAGAAAGATATTACGTGTGTTTCTGTTCATTACAGTTCAAAGTTTGTCCATGATGTGAAACTATTTTCACCACTTTCTTTAGTTAATAAGAAATCCCTTTAAAAATGTTAATGGGTTTTTATGAAGCATTAGACAGACGAGTAGTTAATTCAGAAAGGAATTCACTTGTTGCGTATGCATCTATAATATTTGACATTTTTCAAGCATTTAGACATTATTTGCTGCGATTCTAAGCACATCTTAGAAATAACACAGTCAGTATTTTTGCTGTTTTATGTGTATGGAAATTGAAATTCAGAGGACTAAATTAATTGCCTAATGTCATAACTTGTTAAATAGTAAAATAATTTAAGATTTAAATGAGGCTAGATTAGATTTATTTATAGATTTAGATTTAAGTAAGACTCTATCCTTGTAAGAAATGCCGTTATATATACCTACTAGGTTCCAGGCTCTGGTCAGCACTAGAGATATAAAAAGAAGACCTAGATCTTACTCTCCAGGGACATGAAGTGTAGTGACAGAAACCACCCAGCGGGAGAAGTGATTAAATGCAGTGGTGCCCCAGGTGGAGGGCCATAAATCCTAGATGTTTGTGAGGAAATGACATAAGTCTTGAAGGATGAATGGAAGTTAACCAGGGTGAGTCTGGGTAGGGGGTGGTGATAAAGGCGTCCAGGTAGAAAATACAGTCTTGGAGGCCTGAAACAGCACGCTAACTGCAGGTAGTTCCGTGTGGTTGCTGTGCTGGGCTGCATGTTTGAGAAGGAACAGGATATGAAAGCAGAGCGGTAAACAGTGTGCTCTAGATTGGAAATTTGAACTTTTTTCTCAAAGTTGTAGGATGCTGAAAAAGGGATATAAATAGATGGAAGGAATCAGATTGAGACTTAGCTCTCTGGCTTATTAGCTGTAGGACCGTAGTCAGGTGACTGAATATTTCTGAGCCCTGGTTGGTTTCTTCATATGAAAAATGGAAATGACATTAATTTTGTAGACAGTTAGGAGGACTAACAAATAAATGTTTAAAAAGCACCTAGTGTGCACCAAACAAATCTGTAAGTAATAATGGAAGATGAATTAGAAGTAAGGTGAGTTCACTATACATTTTCAAGCTTGTAAGTAGAACTGGAAAAAAATATGAATTAAATCTTATTTTAAAATAATATCAGACCTTTCTAAAACAGCTTAGCTGAAATGGTTTTATTATGTCACATGGTTAAATTTAATATTTAGGAATCTTTCATTGTGGCATTTCTTTGTATTCTTGTGTAAAAGCAAGATGAAATTTCTGTATACGATATCGTTGTCCAGTTGCCACACTGCCTGCCACAAATGAGATGTGTAGAATCATTTTTATTTGCTTAATGCTTGGTACCATGCCCATTCCCCCAATTCCTTGGCCCAGGAGTGGATTCTTAGGTGGAAGACAGGGAGCTATCATTTTCTAACAGTCTAAATTTAGGCAAATTACTTATTCATTTGTGTGCTTATTCAATATTAGAATGGTACCTAACTAATTTAGCTTTAGAGAGTAAAATGAAATGGTACATGGATTCACTTTTGTCAGACACAGTGTTCTAGTCAGCTTGGGCTGCCGTAACAAAATATCACAGTCTGGGTGGTTCAGACAATAGAAAGTTATTTCTCACCATGCTGTGTGGAGAGCGGTTTGTAAGCTGACAAGTTCTTTGCAACCTGTGAAGGCAACAAAGGCAACCAAGGGTTACTTTGCCTCCACAGATTCCCCCTGAGAACAGGGTAGTACAAATATAGCCACCGTCAGAGAGATAAGCTGAAGGCCATAAGAAAAATGTGGTCTAGGAGAGAGTAGAAGAAACAGTGTTGCTATGAAACTGCATAAGCCAGCAATTTGTATGTTCCTGTATAAAAGCAGCTTGCAGAAAATAAGCTGGGTCATTGTCAGTGGGCAGTGGACTTCCTGATCCCACTTTCTGTCTTCTTTCTTTTCTCAATCTCCCACTGTTCCCACTCAGGTTTGTTTCCAGGGCCGCGCTGGACATGGTGGGATTTACCACTTGCTGAACGCGGCAGTACTGGAGCTGGGAAGTCCAAGGTTAAGGTGCCAGCCAATTACTTTCCCAACGAGAGCTCTCTTCCTGGCTTGTAGACGGCCACCCTCTTGCTGTGCGCCACATGGCCTTGACTGTGCAGGGAAGGAGAGCGCATGAGAGCAAGCGAGCGAGCTAGTTCTGTGGCGTCTCTTCTTACAAGGGCGCTAATCGTGTGGGATCAGGGCTTCACTCTTATGACCTCATTAACCTTAATTACTGCCTTACTCCAAATGCTGCTGTACTGGTTAGGGCTTGAACCTATGATTGGGGTACACGTACATTCAGTTTACAACATGCCAGTAAAGTTGGAAGTGTTCTCTTTTACGGCTTGATGACTTGGTGTTTGCTAACAACGAGTTAAGTGCCTGGCATATATTATACTTATTTACTGCTCTCCAGAGCTGTAGATGTATGTGGTCCATTTGAGTCCCTGCTTTCTAGTCAGTGATGTTTATAATTGGTTGGCTACAGCAGTGGTTTACAACCGAGTTAAGTGTAGAACTCAGAATATTAGCATGCCTAAGGTAATTATAAAAATTCAGTAACTATTCTAATGGAATATTAGAATATACCACTTCTTTGAATTTTTTTAATCCTATTCCAGGTTCAAATATAGTTTGGTTCCTATAGGAACTGTCTATATAATTCAGTGATAATGTAAAAGCCCGTATCCTTCATCTTAATTGTGAATGTACCTTTTTACTCATTAACAGAACAAACCTTTTAATTAACATGGTAAGTTTACACAGTTAAAGACAGCTAACCAAACCTCAGTTTTATATGGCAGAATTTGGGACATGATAGATGCTTCAACTAAACTTCAGGATATATAAGTATTTAGACTTAAACTTAAGTCTATTTACATTTTTGATTGTGGTGGACAGTCTTTATACCTGGATTTCCAGAATGATCATATTTTTGTTTTTTTCTCACAGGCCAGCCCTCCAGATCTCTATATTGAAAGATTTAATATAGCTCTTGGACAATATATGGGAGCATTGCAGAGCATTGTGCCTCTTTTCATATATATGGTAAGCTAGAGCTGTTTACTCTTTTCTAAATACCTTGGTTTATTGGTCTAAGCATAGAGAGTGAAGCATGTTTTCTTTTACTATATATTATGTTAGAAATGGAAATTCATCTATTTTAGTAATGTTCGATAGTATTGATAAAGAATTATTTACCCTTTTTCCTGTTTAAAAATTTCATAAGTAACATTGTTGAATAGACAGGCATTAATATCAGCAGCCACTCAATTAGCATTTATTTCTGCCATATGGAAGAATAAAAATGTGTAAGAAAGATTTCCTGTCCTCAGAAAATAGAGTTTAAGACATGTATCTAAAAACATGATGTACGATAAAAGCTAAGTATGATAATCTATAAAAAAGTAGAACAATGAAATTTGCTTCCACTCTGATGCTCTTTCATTTGGAGAATTATGCCTTCCTTGAGTGTAATTTGTAGTCTGTGACTTTGTTAATCAGCCCCTCCCCCTTTTAAATATCTAAAGTCCCAGAATCTTAAAGTTGGTGTTCCTGTTAAACAGAAGGGCCCTTACAAATCATTGTCCCATTCCCTCCTTGTTTTTTAGATTAGGGAATGGCACATTTAGATTGACCCTACATTCTGCAGCATAGAATTTACTGTATGTGGAATACTCGTCTTCAAAATGATTTATTCTCCGTAAGCTATACTTCACTGGAAAAAAAAAGAAAGAAAAAAAATATATAATACTGGGAGAAATTTCTGTGATCAGCACAGGACTATTATTTAAATAATTTATAGAAGATACAGTAGAAAAATATACAGTTAAAAATAATGACATATCTGTAATTTTAGAGAAAAATCTTCCAAAGGTAGAACATGAGATGAAAAAGCAAGATGCAGAGCAGTGTGTAATATTTTATTAGCAAGTGTTTTCTTCTTTATTAGAAAAAAAAGAGTATGTCCACATATACACAAGTAACATTTTAAAAAGAATATATAAAAGTTTTCCCAGTGTAGAGTGGGACCTTTGGGAATGGGGCAGATGGTCTGCCATGAGACAGTTCTTTTTATTGCATACCTTTTTGGATGGTTTTATTTTTTTAACCATGTGCATTATTTTTTATAATTTTTAAAGAGAAGAATATTGTGTTAAGAATTGAGAATCAATGAGCAACTTGTTAACGTTCTTTGTATTTTCCATTTTATACATCGAGTTAACATTTAAATGTGAACAAATTCAGTCTTTTTTGACTTGCCAGTCATTCTAATCAGGATGCTTTTGGCTCCATGAAACAGAAAACATGACTTAAAGTGGGTTAAGTAAACAAGGGAAAGAATTATCTCCTGTAATAAAATTTCAAATATATGGCAGTCTCCAGGGTTAGTTGAATCTGTGGTTCAACGGTGTCACCAAGGACTCAGGTTCTTTTTTGTGTCTTTCCTGTATACAACATCTGTTTCATCTTGTTCTCTTCATGGTTGTAAAATGACTGTAAGATGCGGTTCATTTGAGTTTAGGTTTCTCTCAGTCTACCTTGAATCACGTGTCTACCTTTGAACCAAAGACCATCTCTAGGGAATGCCATAAGCTGAATGACAGACCAAGCCCTGAAGTGTAGAGTGTGTGCTGGGGAGTCAGCCAGTTCATGTGTGCTACCTGCTTTCCCCCAATCATTGATAAGTGGGGGACCTTTCACTGGCGATTCTGGTGTTGCCTTTAGACGATGATGTACTTTTAAAGGGCACGTTAAATGCCCGTGACACAGTGTGGTTCTTTGTGTCTGTACATCCACGTCTGGTTAATGTCAGGTACCTTCCCATGTTCCTTTGGAGGTGTATGGTTCATAGCATTTTATCTTTATGTGCTCTTTAACCTCATGCCAGAAAGACGTATAAATAGGATTGGGCTTTCTTTTGTTGGTGGTTCATGTGTTTCTATGTTTTAATTGATGCCTTTATGAGTTATTTCCTAAAATAACTTATCTTTTAGCGTTTCAGTTCATTAGACTAATCATTTCCCCCTGATTGATGCACTGAAAAATATTTTTTTTTTCAGAATAAGTTTTACATCGAAACCAAGCTTAACAGAGACTTAAAAGATGACCTTATAAAGCTGTTTACGGAACATGTTGCAGAAAAGCACATTTACAGCCTAATGCGTAAGTAATTCAACTAACAGGAGTGAGATTACACTAGCAGTGACATACATGTTGACTTGATCAGAGAGCATTGGCACGTAAACTCCAGTGTTGACATCTTCTGAGTCACACAGCAGGAAGTGTTGAAGCCCAGTTCTGTAAAGAGACCTGAAGAATTGAATACGTGACTCGAAGGTCACCCAATGAGCTGGGAGCCACTTTAGCCCAGTTACTGGACAGTGCCTTCATATGTGGCCTGATATTTGCTGCCTTTTTATCCCCCTTCTGACAGTAGGGGGAATATGGTTAAGGGGTTCACCCTTTACTTTGTTCCTGGCAGCTCTAGGAGCACAATGCTATACCTTTGAAACGGTAGTGCAGAACCCTCTCTTTAGCGCAAAAACCCTTCTCTAGTCTGGCTCTGTCTTTTATTAACTATCTTAGACAGGCTTCTTAGCCTCTGATCCTGTATTTTCTCTTCTGTGAATTGGGATTTGTAAAATGTTTAATGTGGCAATGTAGATTATTAAGTAAGCAGGTCAAAGTGCCAAGTTCAGTTAGGTTTTCCTTTCTCCCTGTTCCTGGGTACCCTACCCCATCTCAGTAGATGGCATCTTATCCCATCTTTTGTAAAAGAATATATCTCTCTAAGTGGAGTTTAGGAAGTCTTTACAACCTAGTGTGTCAGCATCCTTTAAAAGCTCCTACTTTTTGAAACTAATAATAAAATAAAAAATTTTTTTAAAAGCTCATGTTTTATGCATTGTATATCATCAAATCATTTTTTAGAATTTGGCACATTTTGGATTTGCAGTACTTAATTTTTGCTTTCCTCAGAGTCATAGTTTCTACCACAGTGAACCTTTACCAGAATTTACAAGAGAATTGTAAGCTTGACCACAAACTCTTTCATTTTTTAGTGTAAATTAAGAGAAAGAATTATTAAATATTGGGCAAGTTTGTTTTAGAAAGGCAGGGTTTTCAGATAGTATAGATGAAGATAATATACATTCATTATGTTCTTAAGAAATTCCAGAATTAGAATACAGATCTAGAATCTTGGGAGTATGACTTTTTTTTTTTTTTAAGTCTGGCCAGATGTTTACAAAAGCTTTGTACTCTCTCATGATATGTTCCAACTCTTAATTATAGCTACTTAAGTATTATCTCTGATGTTGACATTGTCTTTGTATTCATTGTAAAATAAAGCACAACATTTTGGAGTCTTTCCTGTCAAAATTCTTTAGAACAGTGCTACAGTTTGGTAGAAAAGCTTATTTGCTATGTAAATATGTTTTTATATTTGGCAGTAATTTGAAAATCAGTTTTATTGGGCATATGCAAAGAGAATACTCAAAGAACCTAATGGTTCAGATCTGGTGAGAAAAACAAAACAGATCACGCCTTCCTTTTGTTTATTATATAATCTGATTTTCAATAAAAATTACACTTAAGGGTAGATGTACCTTTTCTTTTCCAAGTAAACTGAAAAGGCCCTTTAGTTTTTACAAAGTGGATAAAACTGAGCTTGTCAGATATTTATTGAGCAATTACCAGGCATTGTGCTCAAAGTAAGGGACACAGAAAGTGGCCGCTGGCCTTATTGGTTTAGGCTTTGTCACAGGGGACTCTCTTTACAAGTGTTTGTTATGTGGAAGGTCATCGTAAAGATTTTCTAAAACACATGTACACTGTTTACTATGTGGTAGGACCTGTTCTATGTACTTCACAAATATTAACTTATTTATTTCTCATAACTCTAAGTACAGTCATTACCTCTGTTTTACAGATGGGAAAATAGGCCCAGAGAGGTTAAAATTATATTTTAGACTAGAAAAACACAGCTGTTAAGGATTGATTTCTTCTCTTTAGTTATATACTTCCCTATATTTACTCCTTTCACTCCACCAAAACATAACTACATTCAATTTCTATAATTTTCTAAAATCTGATCAGTAATTTCCTTTTTGTGGCTTCATATTCATTTGGAAATGCTGATGTTTTCATTTACTGTTGCTTTGTAACAAATCACCCCAAAGTGTAGTAGCTTAAAACAACTGTCTTTATTTCGCTCACACATCTGCAATTTGGGCAGGGCTTGGTGAGCCAGTGTGTATCTGCTCTGTTCAGCATTGGCTCATGTGACTGTCAGGTTGGAGACTTGTAAGATGGCTCGCTTATGTGACTGGCAACTTGTGCTGGTTTTCAGTTCCTCTCTTGTGTTTCCTTCAAGAGTGAGTGTCCCAAGATGTAGGAAGTGGAAACTGCCATTTTCTTAAGTCCCTGGCCTGGAACTGGTGCAGTGTCACTTTTGCTGTATCCTGTTGGGCAGGCAGTGACAGAGCCCGGGGTCCCAGGGAGCGGGCACAAGACACACCTCTCAGTGGGCATGCACCAAAAGAATTTGAGGGTCATGTTTTAAAACCCATGCAGCAGGGCAAAACGATCGCCCGCTCTGCCAGTAAATAATTGGCACCTGAATGCTCCGTATTAGCAGCTGTTTGATGAATGAAGACAGTGACTTCTCACTCGGATAAAGTTTTCTATCATATCTCCATAGTGTAATCATTTTCATACATGCATGCTTACAAAATGAAATGGCATCTACTTTTAGCTGGCAGTAAAATTGAAAATAATTTTTAGTTTGCATTAAACTTTGAACACAGCAGAAGTACTAGGATATACATTAATCAAGGGTATCCATAGTATTGATTATTCTGAGCAACTGCGACAGCGCAGTCAGTTAATTGTAGAAGTTTCCTCAGAAGATGTATTGAGGTGCAGTGGAGGACTTAAAGTTCAGCTTGCACAGAGGGTTTTAAATAATTACATCTCAGCGATTATCCTTAGGATCTGCCTTTTAGTTCAGACCTTTGTAGTTTGAAATTTTTTAAAGTCAAGAGTATTTTTAGTTTTAGTTTGGATTTCAAGAATTACTTCCCAATAAAGAAGAGAAGCCCCTGGGTGAGCTCACGGCTCTGAGGAATAGTTGAAAGAACAGAGGAGCGTGGTTCTGGCCCCAGCTCAGCTATCGAAAAGCTGTGTGACTTTCAGGAGGGCACTTGACCTCTCTAGACTTTAATGTCATCTGTAAAGAAAGAAGTTAGCACTAGAAGTTCTCTAAGGTCCTAGTCGAGTTTTAAAACTATTCACTCAATGATGATCAACAATCATGGGATTGTAGGGAGATCCTTGCTTTTTTAAATTATATATTTTTTGGAAGAAAACTTACTTAGGGTAAACACTCTCAGTACTACCACTTGCACATAGAATCAGCGTTTCAGTGCTGGCATGGTAATTTCTATTTATATAATAGAAATTATATAAAATTTAGAGTTAAACACAAATTCTCAGACCTCTTCTGTAACCAGCTAGCTCTGCTACTTTGGATGACTTATTCACTGTTTTTGTTTTGTTTTGTTCTGTTTTTAACCTCAATTTTCTTATCTGTTAAAAAAAGATGAGAGTTAAGCTTGTGAGAAAGCAAATTCTATATTAAAGATTGTGAGAATAAATTTATATGAAATACCTAGCACTTATTACATACCTAATATTTTCTTTCCTCTCTCAAGCTACTGCTTTCTCTAATCCCCATTTCTTTTTTTCTTAAAAGGGGAGGTCACCTGGAAAATCTTTTAAGCACTATTTTCCTAAAGAGAGTTTTTAAGTGGAGAAGATTTTAGTGAAATGTTACACCTTCTCAACTCTAATAATCTTTTGTTAATGTAATTATTTTCAATTAATTCATGTACATTTTTGTATAATTTAGTCTGTGAGTTCATCATTTCTTCATAGCTGTCAAATTTGACATAGGCGATTATAGTTATGTAAGAGTTGCTTGCAAATGTATATATTTGACCACATAATGAATATGTGATTGAACATGAAGAGTTACTGGGAATGAGGCTTTTTGGGGGCCAAAACAGATGGTCAGAGGATAGGAAGAAGGATTCATAGATAGAGCCTGGGTTTCAGGTACACATTGAAATTAGAAACTTGAGAAGAAGAGACTCTTTAGAACATAAAATTTAGAATACTAATTTTTAAGCATGGCTTAAAAATGTTTTAAAACACTTTTGGCGGTGCTTAATATTTGTCTCAAAATATATCTATGCCATTCAAAATTATAACTATCTACTGATAATAAAATCAGAAGTATAAACTTGGACAATGCACCTTTGGCCTTCATCACATAAATCCAAATGTAACTTACATTGTAAGTTTGAAACTATGAAATCATTGGCCAAGTAAGATGGTGTTTCCATTTTTTAAATGGCTTAGGCAGAAAAACATCTTATGTAATTTTACGAGCCTGGCATAGAGTAAAACTATGCTAAATTTTATGGGGTTTTTTTTTTGGTTAGTAAATTGCAGGTTGGTCTTTGAGAGATTAATTAAAAGGAACTGTTTTAACTTTGTATATCTGTTGTATCCACTAAATAATGCAGTTTGTATCTGTTAATGATGTTTTCTAGATGAATTATTCCTATCCATTTAAAAAATGATCTAATAAAATTTTTGTGTGGCAGTAGATAACCTAAAAGAAAACTGACTTGTCACATTCAGCCAGTGTCTCCTGGTTACCAGTCATGAAAGCGAGAAGGATGAGCCATCATGATTGCTCTTGACTGTAGTAAGAAAAAAAGTACATAGCATTTTGGAAAGTCAGTTTCTGACTCTGATTACAGTTACTAAAATTAATAGCATGTCTTTCAGAAAAATTCCAGGAGCCTCAAACATGGTGATTTGGGGGAAAGAGAAATGATTGAGAGACATTCCCCTCCAACCCCCACCCCAAATGTAAGTCTTGCAAATCATGGACTTAATGTTAAGGAAGCACTGTCAGCTCACTCAGTACTATAAACCCCTTAACCATATTAGAAAGCTTCACTTGTTTTCAGAACCTCCATGAATTGAATCATTTCCATTATAATTTCAACAGACCTGCACATATGTACTTTTTATATTGAGCTCTATTGCATTGGATTTAAATTTCTTTTTTTTTTCTTTTAGTGTGTAAATGCTTGATTTGTCCCCTTGGGCTGTTCTTTTCTTGCACTTGTTTACCGTTCAGTCTTGGGAGAAGTAGGAATAGAAAGAGAAATGTGGACAGTCAGTAAATGTTACATAATTTTTATATCCCATTTTTTTCTGATTTCAGCTTTACTTTTAGAAGCCCAGTCAACACCATTTCAGGTCACACCTTCAACTATGGCAAATATTGTGAAAGGCCTGTATACTCTCAGACCAGGTAAACTTACACATCATTTCTTTTGGGGTTGGATTTGTTTGTTTATGGTTTTTCCAGCCTTAATCAAGAGGACAATGTTTCTCTGTGTTTTCTGAGGCCTAATGGTATTTGGATTTGTTGTAGCAAAAAAATACTCATCATTATGAAATGTAACCTCAAGGCTCACTTGGAATTCTCTCTATACTAGTGAAAACCAACTTGTTTGGGAAATACAAGAAACAATTTGGAGGAGACACAAATGATAAAATTTAATCTCATATCTGACATTAATCTTTTTTTAAATGCAGTTTCTGCCTCACAGTACAAATATGCACAGGCATACACAACTTTATCTTCTTAGGCCTGTTATGTAACTTGCAAGGAATCTGGAAATGTTGCTGAAGTCACAGTCATTTCATAAAGATAGTTTGAGAGAGATAATAGTATACTAGAACCAAAAATCAAAGATCACTATATTCAAAAGCGTGGTTTGTAAATTATCGCAGTGTATCTATCTGAAAAGAAAAACATTATGAATTTAAAGGAATTCCAAGATGCTTTTGTACATATCTTCCTATTTCTAAGCCAGAACCTCAGACTTGCCATTCAGATGTCTGGCCAATTAAAAAAAATGTCCATGGGAGAGAGACTATAAAAGTTCTCAGGGCAGTACACTGTTCTCCAATCTGGAAACAGGGATGCTTTATTGAAAGTATAGTAGTCTCCCTTATCCATGGTTTCACTTTCCACAGTTTTTACCTGTGGTCAACCGCAGTATGAAAATATTAAATGGAAAATTTCAGAAAGAATTCATAAGTTTTAAATTGCCATTCTGAGCACCTCACTTCATCTCATCACACAGGCATTGTGTCAGCTCACATCATCACAAGAAAGGCAAGTACAATACAATAAGGTATTTTGGAAGACTACATTCACATCACTTTTATGAGAGTGTATGGTTATACTTGTTCTGTTCTAAGTTATTAATCTCTTACTGTGCCTAATTTATAAATTAAACTTTATCATAGGTATGTACATGTAGGAGAAAACAGTATATGTGCTACAATTTGTGGTTTCAGGCATCCACTGGAGGACTTGGAATGTATCCCCCTCGGTAAGGGGGGACTACTTTAGTTCATCTTTTTGTGAAATTTCTTTTGTCATTTGAGGATTAAATGCAATAAAACACAGTACCTGATAATATAATAAGCATGCTAACATCAACTGTTGTTATGACTGTCCAGTTTGGTCCAGCGGTTATTTTATTTTATTTAGTTAATTTACGGCTTGATTGTTTACTTAATTTAAAAGATTTGTCAGAATTTAGGTTGCTAAAATGGAAACCAAGTGAAAACTGTCCTAGAGGTAGACTGTGACGTCAGAAACACCTTCTTTCTCAGGCTACTTTAAACAATTTAATGATTTCTACAGTATTCAAATACATTACTTAAATTTGGATTGGATCTTGCTCTATTCATAATTTTTTAATTTGTATAGTTATATAAAGTAGCAAAAATATTTTATTACATGTCAAACTGACGTTTTTTCTTCTCCCAGTTTCTCAGAATTTTGCATTTCATTTACTAAATGTGATTAAAATGGCTCATGAATTTTCTTTTAGTGCTAGGTTATGAATGATTTATTTTATTTTGGAAGGCATCCAAGTACAGTATGACAAATTTCTAAATTTTGTCTCCCAAGTGGGCAGCTTTATCATAAAAACTTTGGCTGTTCTCATAAGAAACAAATTGCAGAATAAAAATAATCGCTGAGGGTAGAAACGCATATAGATACATGTTTATTTAAATGGTATTTTAGCCGCGTTTGAGCTCTTGTAATAGGATTTATGCTAGTGAGAATTCGGTATTTGAGAATTGCCCTTTTGAAAAGGTGAATTTTATCACAGATTAACCTTTTGCTTCCCTATGCATTTTCTGAGATACTATTAAACGTATTTTGACATTTACATGTTTTGCCAGTACCAGTTATGTTCCTGGTTTATTAAAGCAGTTTTATTCACCTGACAGATTGTTAAAATATTTTAAAAGTTGAATTTTAAATGTAAAAGTTTCTTTCATTGCAGTGATTCTCATGTGCTGGTCTTTGTGTAATGAATGCATCTGAATCAACCAAGAAAGGTTTTTAAACTATAGATTCCTGGGGCCTAATCTTACTTGGAGGTTCTGATTACTATTACTATTTTAGGTGTGTTTTAATTCTGTCTTCAGAAGCCTAAAATTTTAAGCCTCAGCTTAAAAATAATTGGAGACATCACAACTTTCCCTTCTTCATTTAATACACACTTTTCTTTGTTTCTTCATCTTTATTTAATAACTGCCTGGAGTGCCATGAAATGGCAGATATGTTTGACTCCTGCCAGCTCTGATTGGTTTATGGTTCCCCAGAGCACACTGTATTGAGACTCTTTTCAAACCAGTGTCCTCAGCCTTTTTGGGACCAGAGACTGGTGCTCCTATGAGCATCTAATGCCTGATGAGCTGAGGTGGAGCTGAGGCGGTGATGCTAGCGCTGGGGAGCAGCTGCAAATACAGATGAAGCTTTGCTCACTAGCCTGCCGCCCATTTCCTGCTAACAGGCCACGGACCGGTAGTGGTCTGCAGCCTAGGAGTTGGGGACCCCTATCCTAAGCCATATTTGAGTTGATCTAGATGGAAGAACACAAATGAGAACATTTTGCCGTGAATTAGTACAAGGGGTGAGTGGACTGGTCCTTGTGTCATTCTCAGTGCTTGTTTTTTTTTTTTTGTTTTTTGTTTTTGTTTTTGTTTTTGTTTTTGCCATCTCTAACTTAGCTCTTCTCCTTTTGGACATTTGTTCTTTTCACTTTCCAGTGACCCAGCATGGCACAGCATTGACGTGGTTCTTTTCAGATATAGCATTATATTTACTCAAGATATAATTTTTAAAGTGAGCTCGCTGGAATAAATAGAGCATTGACGTTTTATAGGTTTTGACATATATAGCCAGGAGGGAAAATTTGAAAGGGCCAGATTAAAAGAACCTTTTAAGAGTAACAATGCTAAATTAGAGCCACCAACACAAAAGGAGAATGCTGGTTTTGTCATACCCCTGCTACAGGTGGGCATTATTTAGAGTTAGTGTTCATTGAGTAGGGGTTAGAGATTGTGTTTATTTTAGCTTGAGTTTTTCTGAATATTAACAGAGCTTTTATTCTGTTTATTTTCTTGTAAATTAGTCAGTCCTATCTTTCACTCATTTATCTGGTCTTCTGATTTGTAAAAATGCTTTATAATAAAAATACTAGTTCATCTTTGTCATGTCTGATGGAAGTATTTTCTTTAGACTTCTTTGCCTATTTATTTCTGAATATTTTTCTGTAGATTATTCCTTTGATTGTTTATCATTTTATTAATAAGCAACCATTTAATTATTGTTTTTTACTGTTATATTTATTTAATTTGCTGTCATTTAGTATGGGTCAGAATAGGTTTTTATTTCAAAAGTACTTGTCGTCTCCAGCCCACTTATTAAATGCTCAATTTCCCCCCTTTTTTCGTGATACTTGCTTTTTTTTATTTGCTTATTATTACCTGTACTGTTCTGTTCTTGGGCCAGGATGTTGTTTTAATTAGCGCTTAGTAGGGCTAGTGCTTCCACTACTTCTTTTCTCTAAGTCTCCTCCCCCTCAGAATTCTTCATTTATCTCATTCATGTTTTTCCTCATATTTAGAATTTTTGAAAAGGTCTATTCAAAACTTCTCTAGAAATTTTCATTAAACTTTGTTACATCAGGAAAATGTAAAAACAAGTGCTTTCTTTATACTGTAAATTCTTTTTAGAAACGAAATTTAACTACTTGTGTGTACTTTATCAGAAGGGGAGTACACCTTAGTTTGGTTTAATATATTTGAGCAAACAAAACTTTCCCTTTTCCATTTAATTTAATTTGTTTATATGGTTTTCTTAATGAATCTTTTCCTTCCCTCACAGAGTGGGTTCAGATGGCTCCAACTCTATTTTCTAAATTTATTCCAAACATTCTCCCTCCGGCGCTGGAGTCTGAACTTCCTGAATATGCTGCTCAAGATCAGAAACTTCAAAGAGAACTTATACAGAATGGTTTTATGAGGCAAGTATTTATTAATTTTTTTCCTTTTGTTACAAAATGTGTCCACTTCTTTAGGCCAGTTTGTTTTGGCTGGGGAGGGATGCTGAGGTTCCTAGAACGTGGAGCGGGAAGGAGCTGTCCAGGAGTCCGGTGCTGCTGCCGGGGGGAGAGGGCGCTCGTTCTCTGCGGAAATGCCGGCGCCAGGTTTTGGTTTTACAGAAGCTGCTCTGCACTGAGTGAATTTTGTAGAAGGGATTTCTCCCTGGGTGGCAGTTAGGCTGGGCAGCCTTTAAGAACTCATCCAACTTTTGAACCTCTCGTATTCTGAACATTTGGAAAGGTATTGTAGAAATTTTAGGATCAGTTATAATGTACTTTTATGACTAAACTAGCAGATGACTAGTTTTATGACTAAACCGGTAGAAAGAGGTTTTAGATTTTGTTTTCAGAATTTCACTTTTGGCCTACATTCGAGGTGTTTTTCTTTTTCTTTTTTTCTTTTTTTTTAAAGTAGAATATTGCTTTAATGTGGCCAGAGAATTTGCCTCCTTTGGATTTGATATACACACTTTTCTCATTTCTCTAAAATTTATAATTCAATATCATGGCTATAACCCAGAAAATCTTGCAAAGTGCATATTTTTAACTAAAAAATTCCATAAAAACTTTGTGATTCCCTATGGGAAAGCATTGTGTTATGTCACTACATCATTGAAGGGGAGAATGTAATACACTATATTTTTATAATCCGTACTCTTAGTATTTTTATCTACTCTTACTTGAATCCCTGGGATTAAAGTAAGAAAGTTGTGAAAAGAAAGATATCTGTATTTTTCACTTAGACATAGCTGTGACCACAAAAAGAATTGAGTAGTGACTCAGTTATTTCTTTAAAAAAATTTTTTTTCAATTAAAATTATTGGGATAACATTGGTTAATAAAATCAAATAGGTTTCAAGTGTACAATTCAATAATACATCATATGTATATTAGTGACTCACTTATTTTACTAGAACTGGGGATGGACATTCACTTTCATAGGTTCTGAGGCCAAACTAAATCTCAGAATATCAGTCCCGACCCAGATCACTGTTACGAGGGCTCTGGTTTCAGCACGGGTTAGGAAGAAAACAGAGCGTTTCTTGGCCCACGGATTGGCATTCTTTTCCCATTTTGTCCTGGTAGCATCTGCATTCATGTGACCATGGGGGCATTGGGTAATCCCCTGGTCATCTACCCCACTCACTGGCAGCTCACACTGGGAAGTCTCCGTGAAGCTGTTTTAATAGAGAGGCCTTATAAACCTGACTTTGCTGTTGCAGGTTAGGGAAGGAAAGGCCCGTGGGAAATGGTGGGATGTAAACAGCTAGTTTTTCTCCCCGGTATCCAGTGGTCAGGCGTTTCCTGATATTCACTGTAATATTTCGAATAGCGGCATTATTTTCATACATAGAATGAGACCATTTACTACAGTACTAATTTTGCTTATTCATTTTTGAAGACATTATCAAAATGATATACATTGAGAATCAAAAGTATACACTGAGAAGTTTTGCTCCGACCTGTCTCCCCATCTCCTCCCACCCCATTGGGTAATCATTTTTATTAGATTCTTATGATTTCTTCCATTTCTTTTACACACACACACACACAGATACAGGCAAACATAGTATATGTTCTTATTTTTTCCTTTTCTTATGCATTCAGTTATGTAGATATACTACAACTTGTAACCAGTCCCCAGGATATGGCAACTTGAATTATTTCCAGTCTTTCACTGTATAGAGAACATTACAAAGCATAGCCTTGTCCATGAGTAATTTTGTACCTGTTCCAGAGATATCTGGAGAGTAAATTCCCATAAGTGACATTTCTGGGTCAAATGTAAGTGGAGTTGTAATTTTGAATAGTATTGCCAAATTGCCCTCCATAGGGGATCAGGCCATTTTGCATCTCCTCCAGCAGAGCTTGAAAGT
Organism: Eidolon dupreanum; assembly: GCA_028627145.1. NCBI lineage: Eukaryota > Metazoa > Chordata > Mammalia > Chiroptera > Pteropodidae > Eidolon > Eidolon dupreanum. Next base: position 5,686,461 of record CM053506.1, read on the forward strand.
CCCTGTTGTTCATGACCTTGCCTATAGAGTATGTAGTTAAACTTGAGTTTCACCAGTCTTGCAGGTGAAACGTAATTAGTGAGAATTGGTTTAATTTGCCTTTCTCTTGTTATGAGTGAGGCTGAGCATATTTTCATATGTTTATACTTCCTTTTCTGTAAACTGTGTATGTTCTTTGCTCATTTTCTGTTTGATTGTTAGTCTGTTTTTCTTGATTTCTAGGTATTCTTTCTGTAGTGAAGGGATTGATTTTTTGCTTGAGATAAGACAGTTGTTTTTTTTTTCAGTTTGTCTTTTAACTTTCCTCATGGTGTTGGTTTTTATTTTTAATTTTAAGACATGTAGACTTTGTATGTGTGTAACTTTATCAGGTTTTATCTTTATGTATTTTGAATTATAGTTAAAATTTTTTCCTTAAATATTTTAAAATAAATGCAGAATAATTTGAGTATACCTTTTGTTTTTTCCCTAAGATAACCATAATTTTGAAGTCTTCTATACTTTTATTCACATTTTATTTGAATGTTTGCTTTTAATTTTAGAGATGAGCTTATTGATGCCTTTAAAAAAAAATAAACAGCCTTCTGAAAACTTTTACTTTTATGAAGCAGTTAGGAAGATAGGTCTTGTGGATTTCTGTGAACACCTTGAATTCACCTTCCAGAGCAGTGAGTGGAACTATTTAACTGTTTAGCTATTAAATACATCTGGAGACATTTTCCTCATCCTAGTTTTGGAACCAGAATAAGAGAACAAGATGTAGTCCTGCTCGGCGTAGAGTAGCTCTTATGTAGAATTCGCTGGGGATGAGTGAGTAACTGACTCCGAAAATAGCTTCACGTAACATTGCCTTGATGCATGAAGGACTAACATGGGGCACCGTTCTGCCAAGGCCAGGTTGGTCACACTCGGGGAAGTGCCTTGGAGTTTTTGATGTATGTTGAAATTTTTGTTTCTCTTAGTGGAATTCTTTCATAAAACTTCTGCCTGAAATGTAAACGTTGTATTCCAAGAGGTGATCAAATTGAATTGTTCTATTTTACAAACCGAATCGGGCCATTTCTAGAATTAAATTAGCAATTTATTTTACACTTACCGTGAGGATTAAAGTGAGATAAATTATTCTGGTGGGCGCCCAACACGATAGTCTCAGATTCGCTCCAGCGCACAGCTCGCTGGCTCAGAGCGGTCGGGGAGGACGCACAGCACCACGTCCTGAGCGCTCGAGAGGAAGTCCGCCCGCGCTGCCAGCTCTCGCTCTGCCTTCTGCCCTGCCAAACTCGATGCCTTCTCTGATCGTTATTTGGCTAAGATTGTTTTGGAAGAAATAGTGTCCACTGATGCAAAAAAATTGAGAATATAGTACAGGCTCTAACAAGAATTCTGTTACTGGCTCGTCTGATACGAGCAGTCATTTTATGGTTTGTGTGTAACCAACCACATGATTCCTGTTCAGCTTTGCAAACTATTTTTCACTTAAGATTATGTTCCACGTACGTGATGTATGGAGTCCTGAATAAGTAGTACACAGCTTTAATGTGGGTGGCACAGAATAATTCTTAGGAATATTTTGAAATAATGTGTGAATGTTGTAAAATATATCCTCTTTTACATTTAATGGACAGATTCTCATTTGAGCTGGAGTTTACGTGAAAGATCTTTAGGTGCGTGGAAATATAGTGTGGACTTATTTCAAAGCTAGAATTAACGTATAAGCTGAGAGCAGCGTTTTCTTTTTATCGGTTGCCTGCGCAGTTGAATTGATTGTTGTCGAGAAGGGCAGGCTGGTGTCTGTTGTTGTCAAAGACTAGATTCGGAAGATGTGCTCATTTGGGAATGGCTAACGTGCATGCCCTTGGATGGAGCATCCTTATTCAAACCAGCCTGTGGTCCATTTCAAAGTGTGTATGTACCAAATAGCTTTTAAAGGCAAATAACATGTCCTTTCTAAGTAATTATTACCTGGATTTCTGAAACAAAATGGAACCTTGTAGTACAGGAGTGTTGGTCTTTTAGCTGAGTGGGTTGCTCTGGGTCACAGCTCTTCATTTAGTAGGGGAGGGTCTAGTTTTGAGCACAGCTCCCAGCCTTCCCTGCTGTGGCATTAGGGCGTGTCTTTGGCAGCCTATTGCAGACATCACATTTACATTCGTTCTCACATCTGTATTTTTCTTTTGTTATTTTTGCATGTTCAGGTTTTTTTTTTTTAACATTTAGTGGTTGAGAATGAAGATTGTGTATACAAATTGAGGTTCCAGATATGAAATCTTGTATCTTCCTTTTTTGATCAGCACTAACTTGTTTCAGAGTATTTGTTGACTGCTACTACAAAGATACTAGTGTAACTAATAATATAAGACGGTCAGCTGGCTTTGCCTAGGTATAGAGTTCACAGTAGAAGTGTTTAAGAAGTGACAATAGAAGTGTTTAAAAAGTGGCATTAGACTGTCTGTTCAGAGTTCTAGGCTGCCTAAGGCAAGTTCATGCTAAACGTAGTGCATGCTCAGTTTAGAGTAAAGCCCTTCAGAGGCCATCTGGTGGGTTGTCCCTCTGCCCGTCATTAGGACTCCTCACCCAGCCCAACAAGAGATGCCTTTCCTAGTCTTGAGCATAACCAGAGAAAGAAAGTGGGAAACTCTGGTATTTGGAAGATTTTGAAAAGCAGAAAATAATTACTTGAGCTAGCTAGCATTTTAATAATCCATCTGTAGAGGCCATTTATGAATTATTCACTAACTTGTTAATTCAGCAGATATTTATTTTCTACTACGTGCCAGACACTCTTCTAGGTACTGGGCGAACCAGACAGGCAAAGTTCCTGTTTTTATGGAGCTTATGCTGTAATGTCAGGAGAATATAAGGAACACAGAAACAAGTTATTTCAAATAATAATAAGTGCTGGGAAGAAAACAGAGTCTGGGATAGAGCATGAGTGACCAGGGCATGAGGGAGGGGCTCTTCCGGCTCACTTGGTAATGTGGTGCCTTCCAAGGAGGAGGCGGTCCAGCCAGAGTGGAGATGACAGGACACAGCCACTGGCTAACTAGGGGAAGAGCACCGCAGGCAGAGAGAATAGTAGATACACAAGCGCTGACTGTGCAGGGGACAGAAAGAAAGCGAGTGTGGCTGAAGTACAGTGAACAGAGGCAGAACATGAGGACGGAGGGGGAGACAGGAGCCATATCTCCCAGGGCCGGGAAGGTGAATTGATTTTTGATTTTTGAATTGATTTTTAATTGTAATGGACACTCACTGAAGGTCTTTAATCAGAGGCATGAAATAGTCTTATTTGTGCTTTTACATAAGATCACTCTGGCTCTTGTGTGGACTAATAGGCTCTTGCAGTTGTGCAGGGGAGAGATGATAGTGTCTTGGATTGGGGTCGTAGCTGTGGAGAGGGTGAGGAGGAGTGGTTTATTTTGGAGTAAAATGCTCCAGAGTGAGGGAAGTAGAGGAATCAAGGATGAGCCAGGCGTTTGGCCTGAGTAACTGGGTGGGTCGTAGTGCCATTTATTGAGACAGACCGAGGAAGATGGGGGTGGTGTGGGGTCAGCATTGCATTCCGGCCCTGGCAGATCTGCAGGATATGTAGATTATCCAAGTGGTGATGGCGGTGAGCCAGTTGGATCTCCATCTGAGGTGCAGGGGAAAAATCAGAGCTGGAGATGTAAATTGGGGACCCACTGGCACGTGGATAGTATTTCAAGTCACAGGACGGGCATGGTTACTGCTCGAGACCAAGGAGAATACATGAGGAGAGGAGAGGTGGCCGAGGACAGAGTGCTGGGAAGAGTCAGGTGTTTAAGGAAGGGTAGATCAACTGTCAATGCTGCCAAGGGACCGAGAAGTGGGGAAAGGCTGGTGAGTCAGTCAGTGTTACTCATCATGTAGGCATTTTCGTCATTTGTTTGAATAATTGTCTGAGAAACTAGAGGGACAAAAATAGGGTTGACAGGTAGTATAGGACCTAATCAGAGCCTCTGTTTTCTTATCTCTGAAGTGGAACGAAAAGCTTTGGTGTTTGAAGATGAACTGGTTAATTATATAAAGGTTCTTGATTTTCTATACCTGCCAGAAGGCTGTTTACGTTCTTGAGATTCTGAGATTTTTCAAAAGCTTTAAGCAGTTATTGGTCTCATAATGGCTTTTAAGGGAAGATTTTGAATTATCCTATTTCATATTTGAAATTTGCCCTAGTATATGAAGGTCACTAGGAATATTGATAACAGAACCCAGTTTAATCTTCAAAGACATTTTTGTCTGAACCTATTTCTAGAACCCAGTGTAAACCATCTTTGTAGATAATCCTTCATTTAATAGCTTTCTATATTTAAAAGACAGCACTCTTTAGCTAAGAGTATTCAGGTTATAAATGACTCAGCTACTGATTAAGTTTAATGTCGTTTTAAAATAGGTTATTTGGTTAGAATGGAAATATCTGCTATAGTTCCATTATCAGTTATGTCAAGTCATTTCTCCTGTTTTTGTATGTGAAGATGTCAGTCAGTTCTTTTGACTCCCTCTTCTTTTTTTTTTAATCCGCAGAGGTGACCAGTCCCGCAAGAGAGCTGGGGATGAGTTGGCTTATAGTAAGTAATGATGTTCCTTACCACCTTTGATGGTTTTGTGATGTAAGGTACCCACTGATGGTGACTGTGTGGTGAGTATAATGAAATCCGTTGTGTTCTTGATGGTGGTCTCATTAGGCACTGTGCGCGATCAAGGTCAGATTATTCTGCAAGCTGTGGCCGCTGTGAAGTCCAGCTGGTGGCAGTGGTTCCCAGGCAGTTGTCAGGAGGCTTCCAGACTCTTTAGTTTCTCTTAGGGTGGGAGAATGCCCCCATCTCAGCTCCTGATGATTTAGCTCCCTTTCACTGTATGCAGACCACATGGTTTTGACACGTGTGTGTGTGTGTGTGTGTGTGTGTGTGTGTGTGTGTGTGTGTGTGAATCTTCTTTTGGAGGATTGGGAGGGGAGTGAGAAATATGTATTAAATAGCAGATGCCTAGCGTTATCAAATGCCGTCTGCTATTCATACTTTCTCCTGTTCTGATGATTTTTTTCAGACAGCTCGTCAGCGTGTGCAGGTTCCAGAGGGTACAGATAGTGAATGTCTTGAATGTACTTTCCTTCCTGAAACAAGGACACACTGGAGCTGCAGAGACTGTATTCAGAGCACAGCGGGGTCCTCCACTCAGGAGCTCTGTCACAAAGCTGTTCTTGGAAGAGGATGTCGGACTTCTTATTTTGGTTTGTAATTTGAAAAAAAAAAAAAACACAAAAAACTAACAAACAAAAAACAACAACAGAAAAAACCAGTCAGTTGCTGCTAGACTTGGGGATGATTTTGAAATGGGGCAATCTTTTAATGAATTTATCTGCAGATTCCATGAGGAACAAGCATCTGGAAAAGTGACCATTGCTAAGTGAAATCCGGCAACCCAAATCAGCAGCTTCCTCCAAAAATATAAGAGCAGAAGAACCTTTTTTTTCAAGCACTTGTTTTGTTCATTTGTGGACTTGGCACTTCAGCGCATTGGTTTCACACGTGAGGATACCTTCTGCTTTATCATCAAGCAGAGCGTGACAGTACAGTATTTTTCACCCATAACCAAAACAAACCCCTTTAAAAGAGTTGGTCTTTGTTTAGCATTAGAAAGTCTTGTTTAAGGGAAATTCTAACCCTGCTTTTGCTGTAACTCCCCCTGTCAGTTCACAACTTTTTTCTACTCTGTGCCTTGAGCTTTGTGCACTTTGCAACTCTGTGACCGTGTTGTCAAACTCACAAATGCTTCCTGAAAAAGTTCATGGTCTCAAGGAAGGACTAGCCTGCCAGCACGGCAGGTGTGACTTTATAGCAGGTTGCTAAATAAGTGGGGGAAATAGAAACAAGTTGCACACCGGTCAGGTTCCCCCCTCCACACCATGGCATGTTCGTGTTGATGTTGGGGACCAACTCTCGTAGAACCTCTCCATTCCCTCCATCACTTCCCATGCTTTCACTAGGACTGTGGCGTCGGCGTCACGCTAGTGTGGGGGTGGCCAGAACTTCAGCAGTAAAGCGCCCCCTTTAATACTGTTGAGAATTATCCAACAGTGAAGCTGGTTCCTGTGATGCTCTGGGAAGCAGATACAGCTGTTAAATCCAAATATAATCAGTGTGTAGGGTTCCTGATCCATCTCATTTTAAATGGGTAAGATAAGTACTTAAAAAAGTCTGCAGTCTGCATCTTTTTGAACATCACGTTTGAGTATAATAGAGAAGTAGCACTGCCGTTTTAAGGCTCCCTTTCAGCTGTGTTTGCAAAGCTCTGTTTTCTGTTTTTCTCTACCTACAGTGCTGTTCTGTTCTCTATAAAGACTCTGAAGATTATTCTAGTTGTTATTGAAAGGCAAAGAAAAATAGAAAACTATGGCAAGTGAAAAAAATTTTTTCTCAGTTTTGCTTGATTCTAAATTGAGCATATGCTTGAGTTTATTCAGCTATGGCAGACTAATATTTACTTCAGAGAGAGCAGAAAAAGAAGACATATCAGAGATACTGTCACACTTCTGGTTTGCAGGTTTTCCATAAGAGGTGCCTCTGCCAATTTAGTTTGTCTTTTTTGGGGGAGTGGGCTGGTGGGAGAGAGAAGTGTGATCTTGGGAGCAAGTAAGTCATCTAATAGAATTCCTATATTTGTAAAATTATTATTCAAAGAAGTAAAATAAAGGTTGCCAGATTTATTTTTTTAAGTACTTATCAACCAGAGTTGGTGGCAAACCTTAGTGGAGGACTTGAATCAGACTCATTTAACTCTGTGAGCATCTTGGATTATATGATAAACACTGAATTACTGTAAGGATATATACAGGCCCTCACTGGGCCTATACGGTTTGATTTGCTACACCAGTAACATTCTAGTTTCAAGGACAAATTCCATTTTATCATGAATTCTAAATTTTACTTTTCTCAATGGAATGCTTGCTGCAGGCTTATAAGTAACACCTGCAACCGAAATTTCTCCTGGGTAGTTTTAATAATATTTCTGAAAGGAATAAAATTGGAATGTTTCTTTAAATGTGGATGAATTATTCAGTATTTAAATAATATACTCAAATGCTTTTTCTGGGAGAGACTATTTTTTTTTGGCTAATAATGGAACTTTCCCTATAAAAGCATTGTATTATGATGTGAATTGGCATTAAAGTCTTCGGATGTTTTTGCATTAAGTTAATGGAGAAATATTGTATATTGTCCTCTTTTTATTATTATCTTTGTGTTAACAAAAAGTGGGCCAAGTTTGCAAAATTTAGTTTCTCTAAATTTGTGCACAGTGATGGCAGCCAGCTACGGGTCAGGGCTTGGTCCTGCAAAGCCGTGATGGGAAGGCACTAACTTCAAAGGAACATACTCATTTTCCTAGTGCGTGTGACCCAGTGGTTACTTGTTTTTACCCCCTGAGATACATTGCAGTATGAAGAATATATTTCTTTATTTCAAGCCAAAATTGACCTTGCTAATTTAATTGGGGTTCCTAACAAAATCTTTGCACCATGAGAGGAAACAAGATTTGTCCTCCATCTTGTATTGACTAAGCACTGTTTGCCAGAAAGTGTTTTCTTCTCATGTTTACTTATATTCATCTTGCCAGTGCAGTATATAATTTTCCACCCATAGTTTAATACTGGCTTTTATGGGGCCAACTCGCTGAAGACAGAGAACTGTACATGCAGTGTATTTGGCTAAAGTGCTGGTGTGGATGTGCAGCCTGAGCCTCGACCCTCCAAAAGAAAGCCAGCTCAGTCACCTTAAAAGAGTGACGTGTGGAAGAATAAGTAGATGATCCTGTTTTGAGAGACTGGTACTTTTTTTAGGTCGGCCTGAATCTTCCGTAAGAGAGTCATCTTATGTCCCGTTCTCACAGCTGCACTCTAGCCCACCTGGAACTACTGCTTTGTTTCCTGTGGGACAGAAAGCAGAACCCAGTGTAGTGACTCAAACCTCATGGTTCATAGAGTTAGTGAGAGAAACTCAAACCTGGACGCATGACTTGTACATTACTACATTTTGTGGAAAAGTTCCTCTTTTTCTCCTGTCCCCTTTACAAGTTTGAGGCAGTTCCTCCCGTGTCTTTGGGGTGTAGGTGAAAACCAGTTTGTGAGTGAGCTTGCAGAAGAATGGGTGCCCGTGGCCGTCGACGCTGCATGTGCATCCCCAGCGCCGCAGCCCCGCCCCGCCGCCACGCCCCCTGCTCTGCGCCATGCTTTCTGTCGGGTTGCACATTTGCACACGTAAAGAATTCCTCAGGAAGAGTTTGCACATGCATCACCTCGCAATATTCTGTACTGACCGAAGAAGGGATTTGAGAGTCCTTCAGCACAAGTGGAGAACTTCAGAGTGGTGGCCGCGCACGCGTGCCAGCAGAGGCCGTGGCGACCTGGCCAAACGCGACCGGTGTCTGCGGGTATGAAGTGAGCGGGGACACTTGTGTCGTAGTATTTAAATCAGCCTGCTTAACCTCCCAGAGTAACCCTTCCAGATTTGTCATCGAGGCTGGCTGTATTTTCTTCTGTGTGTTTGCCATTTTATCACATTTATTTCCATGATTATTATGCAAGAGTTGTCCTTAAGCTAAAAGTCAGTTGTTTAATAAGCAGCTATTATTAAAATAACTGAACATTGTTTTATGAATATACACTAATCTGACATATTAAAAAAACTTTACATCTAAAAACTAACACAAAAAACCCTACCTTAGCTATCCAGTCGTCATTGGATGTTTTGAGTTGATTTTTTTATGGTGTGTCATTGAGCTTCAGAGTACCACGTTTACTTTACTCCTGGGCCTCTTAAGGGACTGTAAAATTTATGATTGGAATGTGACTCCCTTGACTGACACCTGTAAGAAGGTTCTAGGACCTTTTTGGTTCTGATTGCTGTTTTCAATAACATTGCATAAGATGAAGTTCATATTTGTCAAGTTAAGATAGAGGTCGTGGTAGTTCATGGAGAAATGGTTTTCCTATTACTATCATGCGTTGTTGGTGTTTGCCCCAGCTTCCAGCCACCAGAATATGTGAAAGGACCCCATGCTTTTCCGAGGGAAATGATTCCTCTTCTGTCCCCACTGTTTATTAACTAAGTCATTCATTGATACTTTCTCTCCTCCACTGGCCAAGACCCTGTTTTGAAACTCTTTTCGGAGCTGAGTGGCACAAGGACATAAACGATTTCTGCTTATGTTGATGGAGTGGCTGTGGGAGAATTAAAATGCTAATCAGAGGTGTGTTCCTAAAGACCCTAGTATATATTGTACCCATACTGGATGGAAATTATCTTCATTTCTGGTTGGACTGGATTGTTTAGAAAAATGTTAATTCTTATAATTCTGGGAAATTTATAGTGTGGCTCTGGGGTGAATTCTGTGGTTTGAAAAAAATAAATATTTTGTATTGATTCCCACATGTCATTTCAATGTTGTGACTGTGTACTGAATGCAGTAAGACTGTGGATATTCTCCTAGAAGGATCTGTTTTTTTTTAAAACAGATGGCAGTTTAATTGCTCTCATTAGTCCCGCTTGTCAATATTACCACCATGCAATCCAGGAGAAATTATTCAAATGTGAAGTTGTGGGGATTTATGGCTGGAAACGGGAATGCTTATGAATAAATAGAAGGTTAAGTGCAGACGAGAGGCTTTGCCCCCCACCAGCACAGCCAGAGCGAGGATAAAATGCAGAAATCTAGCCTCTGGTGGTGCTCGTTTCTTAGAAAGCATAGCAGCTCTTAGAACAAGGTGTTCTGTGCCTCAGATTTTATTGATCCCAGAAAAACAGTATGGTGAATGAAACTTATTGACCAGGTATTCAAAGCCCCTGACTTTGGCTTTCACCTTTAACTCTTGATGGGTTTGAATCAGTCCTTCTGTATTAGAGTATGAACCATCACTCTAAAACATTGTGGTTAACGAAATAAATCTTGTGTAGATGTCCTTGGCCTTGTTATGTTGGTACCTGGTTCACTGGAACTTTGTTATAATACAGAACATTCTGATTTTGTTTGTAGTACATTCATGCCTCCCAGATGATAACCACACTCAGCACAGGTCTATTCTGCCAGTTAGCGCTCAGGGTGAGTGTCCATCTTGACCACTGCACCAGTGGTAAGCAATGTGTGTGTGCACACGCTCGTGCACGTGTGTGTATTTAACTGTATACATACACGGTGTAAGTACATATGTACATATATGTAGTTGTTCCTTTTTCAGTACTGGTACAATGTGGACCTTCAGTCAAAACTTTCTGTCTTGGGTTTTTTTGTTTTTTGTTTTTTGTTTTTTACATTGATTATACCATGCTTTAAAAAAAAAAAAAATAAGCATTTGTGTTTTCTTGTTATGACATAAGTAATATCCCCTAAGGTTTTTTTTGTAATCATACTTTACAGTTTTAGTTTCTTTTGCTGTCTCTTTACAAGTGTCCTTTCCTACAGTGTTCCCGGAATGCCAGTTCTCATCCTCCTCTTTTCTGTAACCTAAGCTGTGTTGTAATGGCACTTTTTGATTACCCCACAGAGCTGGATTCGGTGGCTTTATATTTTCTTTTTCTGTGCATTTAAATTGCCCGACAGTTTTTTTCTTTAGCTTTTTTTTCCCCAGCCAAGTAGGGAGCTATTTAAATCCTCTTCCTTCTATTAGCATTTTGTTTAACTGACTATAAAACTTACCTACTAGAGCCAGTTCTTTGTACATGGTTATGTATGTTTAACTTATTTACTCTGTTGGCCTATTACTCAATCCCAAACTCTAAAACATTTGAATTTCAAGAAACATGGTTTAGTAGAATGTCATACATAGAATCTGAGAGTAAAAGTTTAAGTCTCAGCTTAACTAGTTGTACTTGGGTAGGTTATTTTTCTTAATTTTGGTTTCCCTATATTAATATTAAGCTCTCCCCTGACCCTTCCCCCACCCCCAGATTGCTAGTGATAGGGTCTCTACAAATGGCAATGGGCTTAATTCACCAGAAAGGATATAACAGTTCTAAACTTCTTAATTCTGCACGTAAGTGACTAATAATATACCTCAAAACACACAAAACTACAGGAAGAGTAGATTCACCTCCCAGTGTAACAGGCATTTTAACACTTCTGTCGTTAATAGGCCGTACAGAAGGCAAAACCATTGTCATTAAGGGCGTAGGAGGTTTAAATAGTGCAGCTAATAAATTTGATCTGAGGAAAGATACATACACATATATTCTCCTTTTGTACCCTCCAATATGAAAAGCATTTTTGCAAACCAAATTAAGATCGTATTTAAAGTATAACAAATGATGACCAAATTGGATTTATATCAGGAATGCAAATTGGTTAATATTAGGAAATCAATATGACTCATCTATTAACAGGTCAGTGTTGTATGATCAGATTTTATATGAAAATCCAAAGAATATACAAGGCAAATTAGAAGATTTAAGAGTTTATCGAAGTTGCTGGAACAAGATCAGTACATAAACATCAGTTATATTTTCATGTATCAACTACAAGCAATATCTTTTGAATGCTCTAAATATAAGAAAAAATTTACAGTAGGAAAAAAATAAAATACCTAAGAATAAATCATAATAAATGGTATATAAGCCTTTTAATGAGAAAATGATTATTTTTTTTAAAAAACAACACCTTTATTGACCTAAATATATTGAGAGATGGATAAGATCATCTAGGTTTCAACTCTTTCTACAAATTGGTTAATAGGTTAATGTAATTCCAGTTAAAAAGTCCCCATGGCTTTCATCATGGTACTTGACAAGCTGATCCCAAAATATAAATGGAACAAAGGGCCAAGGATATCCAAGACCTTCCTAAAAAAGAATTAAGTGTGAGGATAACTAGCACTACCAGATTGTAAAACTTAAACTATAAAATATACTGGTTAAAACAATGTGGAATTGATACAGAGATTACAGGTCGATGAACAAACAGGAATAAAAAGCTCAGAAACCAACTCTTGTATGGGAACTTGATTTTTAAAAGGCAGCAGTCATTGCAGATCAGTGGGGAGGAAGATGGATTATTTTTAAATGAGATGTCAGTAATTCTTTACAAAGGAAAAGAACAAATTGGACCTCTACCTTACACCAGGCACAAAAGTCAGTCCCAGGTGGATTCAGGAAAGTTAAATCTATAAAACTTTTAGAAGAAAATACAGAAGAATATTTTTATGCATTTGGGGAAGGGGGGAAAGGATTTTGTAAACAAGGTAGAAAGTGCAAATCATTAAAAGATAACTGGTTGGTTGCATTGACAGTACTGTTGTTAACTAAACATGCCATGGAGTAAAAAATAAGCCCGAACTACAATAAGGTACAAATAACCACAATATGTACATAGCTGTTAAAGAGCACCGAATGCAAATCTCTCACAAAAACATCTCAAGGGAGAAAGGGGCAAAAGACACAAGCAGGCATTTCATATAAGAAGAAAAAGAAATGACCCATAAATATGAAAAGATGTTCAACTTTGTTAGTCGCACATTGAAGCACATATCGAAAGCATAAAGAAATGCCTTTTCCTAGCCACCAAATAGGCAGCAAAAAGTCAGAAAATACCAACAATGGGAGAGAGTATAACGACAGGAACTTTCCTTTGCTACTGTTGCTGTGTGAGTTGGAACTGCCAGCTGGGAAAACTTCAGTGAAGCTGAACACAGGTATACCTTACAGCCCAAGGTTTATGCTCTTAGAGAAACCCATGTGGGTGTGTACACCCAGGACACACGTACCGGAGTAGTCACACCGCTATTAACTTGGGATGAGCAAAAAGAAGGAGGGGAGGAGGGAGCCCAGGGCCTATCTACAGCATAATGAGTAAATGATGTACACGTGTGCAGTGGGATTCTCGAGAGCAGCCAGCGAGGGCCGCATAGAGCTTTCCACATCAACATAGTGAGTCAAAGCGCGTCGGAAAAATAGTCACCATGGGTACCTCTATGTAAAGTTGAAAAACAAGAAAACCTTGCTTGTTTAGGGATTCGTAAGCATTAATACTAAAGAGAATTACAACATTCAAGATCATGGTTTTCTTGAGAGTAGAGCGGATGAGCAGAGGAGCACATGGGCTTATAAGCACGTGGTAAAAGGAGCATTGTCACCATTTTAAGCACGTCAGTTCTTGAGTTAATCCTGTAAATTCAGTGCAAAGCCAATCTCAGTATTTTAATATAAATTAAAAATCCATAATGTACACCTGAAAATACTGTCATTTTTACCTCAGTTTAAAAAAATTAGAACACTAAAATGCCCAACAATAGGGGATTAATTAAATTACAATATGCCCATATAATGGCATTGAAAATGGTCTCGTAGAAGATTGCTTAACAATGTGGGGAAATAAGTGAAAATGCAAAAATGCATATGAACCCATTAGGCGAATGTGTTATAAAAGGACGTGCACAAAAATGACTTTTTAAAATATTTTATTTTGTGTTTGTGTTAAATATATGACTTAAAAATTCACATGGAAGTATAAACGAATGAAAATAGTAAAATCTTCATTGAAAGGGGAAAAAAGGAACTTGTACCAAAAATTAACATTTTTTTTTTTTTAGTGCCATTAAATTCTTACACTGGTATAAAAATAAGTTAATGGAAAATAGTTTAAAAAATGTACTCAAGTGCTTTTAAGAGTTTAGAGTACATTAAAGATGGCTTTTGAAATAATTCTGGCCGTGCTGGTATAACTAGAAAAAAATAAATCGATTTTTACTATATCAATTCACCAAAAGCAATTAAGTTATAAAAAACTAGAAGAGAATTTAGTTACTATTTTCTTGGGTTTGGAGAAGTTTGTTCTAAGGGTACCACCAATAGTGTGAAACAGAACCCCACGTACACCAATCACTTGACTGCACACCACAGATCACCCCACTACGAGTGTGCATGTGCGGACACGTAGGTATTTTTAAGTTACTGCTTATGTACTATACCAATATACATAAGGGAAAAAGTAGGAAAATAAGATGAGGTAAAATGGTTTAAAATATTTTTTGTCTATTCGGAAATAAAATACTTTCTAAAAATGTTTTCTTTTAATGAGAGCCACATGATTAAAAATGCCTCATTATTTTTGAAGCTCCTAGTTTTAACAATTTATGATATAAACAGCTTAACGTCTAGTTCTAAGGTAAGTTTGTTTTAATGGCTGTCGTAGTTGAAATGCAACTTCATTAAATCTGTGGATCCAAATGACTGTGCTTACTGAAAAACAAGACTCCTTTTTCAGTTTCATCCGCTAGTCGTTAATCGTGTTTCTTGAAGTCTTTATAATAAATTGCTGTCTTTCTCACTGTCAGTAACTCATCTGTGCTCAGTGATTGGGAGTGTGGCATGTTTACTGTTAGTAAAAATAGGGATTCAAAACCTGCTGAGACTCATTTCGGGATTTCACTTCTCAAATCTAAATGTGCACTTATAAGAATTTATATAGGTGACAGTTTTTGGCAACACGTTTCACCAAGATTGAAGCATGTCTAACCATTTTCAAAACGCACTTGACGTGAATTTCTTTTGCAAAAATAGCTACATTCTTACTCATTGTTAGTATATCATCTTTACCTTGAAGGGTTGGATGAAGTCTGTTCATTTTTTTAAAATACCTTCCAGATTGCATATTACTTGATAAGCACTTGTCACAAGAAAGATCTGCAAATTGCTAACATTTATCTACATCTGTGTGTGTGTGTACACACACACACACACACACACACACACACACACACACACCTTAGTTTGACAGTATGAAGAATGTTGCTGCAAGATAACCAGTAAACCTCTACTTAAAGTTTCCCATCGCATAAAATGTTGTAAAGATCCCCTTATATAAGATGATAAAACCCGCTAAGTGCAGCTGCCTGCGGGGGGCACGTGAACTGCCGTGTTCTGAAAGGGAAAGGCACTGACGTAACCCCCCCTCCCCCACACACACCCCGTGCTCCCTGACCACTTAGACGTGCAGTGTGTGCATGAAGTACTGGCAAGGCTGCTTTACTCTTAAACACATGTCCGACTCCTGTTTTCTTTCTGTTCCTCTGTGGACCTTGTTTGCTTTGGAGACCACCAGCTTAAACATTAAGGGATTTTTTTTACCTCACAGTGGTCCCAAGGTTGGTCAGTTCCAGGGTGGAAAACTACAGCAGCTCCTTGACATCAAAGACCCCAGTTTCTTCCAGCCTTTGCTCTGCCAGTTTCATCCTCGTGCTCCTTCGCCCAAGGTCTTCACCTGGCAGCTGCAGTTGTCAGAGATGACAACGGCCACTTGAGAAGTCCCCTTCGTTCCCCAGCATCAATGTTGAAGAGCAAGGAGACATCCCTGAAGCTCAGAGCGTTCATTGTTCCCCTCACTTTTTATTGGGGAAGTTGGGGTACGTGAACATCTCAAGCTCCTAACTGGGAGGGAGACTGGAACCACCACGGTAGACTCAGGCTAACCAGGTCTTACCAGTCAGGCTGTGGCTGGGTTCAAGCTCCCAGTGGCTTTGGGGAGGAGATACCTGAAGGCAGCCAGGTGTCTGTTAGGAAGGCGAGAGGGAGGGATGGTGGTTGGTGGCCGTTGACTGCATGAGTCCGCTACACAGGACTGTGACGACTGCTAGCCTTTGGGAGGTGGCAACAAAACAACAAAACCTGATTCCACACCCACTTTGTGTCCACGCGTACACAAATGCACAGCAACTCCCCGCCTCTCCAGAATGAACTGATGTGCTTTTGGTTTTGAAAGTCACGGTGGTCCAAATCTAGGCTCCATAAACAACATAGAATATAGTCACACCTCTGGAATGGCCGGGAGCTGTAAACAAGCCGATGCTGGAAGGAGCTTGAGCTAGCTGCACAGAGGCCAAAGAAGACAAAGTCCCTGGCTGGAAAAGAAAATTCTCTCTTGGGTATGTCCAGTTTCACCCATAACGAGGCTAAGTAGGATGATGATATGTAGCTGTGGAAAGGTGAGAAGGCATCGGGGAACAAAAGCAGGGCCCCGCCATTTGAGATGGCGATTGGTGGACGTGTCCTCCATCAATGGGAGAAAACAGCTCGCACGGTGCGGGAGGGGGAGGGGGAAGCACCTGCCATGTGGTAATGGCGCTATTTCCTGGCCACCTGTGTGGCAGGTGCTTTCTGCACGTTGTAAGAGCAATCTACTGAGGCCATCAGCCCGACGGAGGTCATGGTAGGCAGTTTCTCCATGATCCTTGCCTCCTGGAAGTCACACCCTTGTGTCATCTCCCTGTGAATGTGAGCCAGACCTGGTGACTCCTAATGAAGAGAATACGGCAAGAGTAATGGGCGTCGCTTCTGTGATTAGATGACAAGACTGTAACATCTGCCTTGCTGGTGTGCTGTCTGTCTGCTCGTGAGCTTGCTCTGATGGAGAAGGCCAGCTGGCAACAGTGTGGCATTGGCCACCAGCCGGCAAAGAACGGAGGCACCGAATCCTGCCAAGCACCGCTGAGTGAACTTGGAAGCACATCTTGCCCCAGCTGAACCTTGAGATGGCGTCCACCCTGACCGACACCTGGCTTTGTACCCTCGTGAGACATGCCGAAGCAGAGGACTGAGCTAGGCTGTGCCCAGATTCCTGACCCATGGAAGCCGGGAGATCATTTATGTGTGGTGTTTTAAGCCATTACGTTTTGGAGTAGTTTGTTACAGAGCAATCTATAACTATTATAAGATAATCGAGATTTAAATAACTTGCCCCAAGTCACATAATAGTGGCAGATTTGAACCCTCATCTGTCGGGGCGTTGCGTCTCACCACCCAGTGCTCCCTGCTGGCAGCCTCCAGGGCAGGTCAGCTCTGTTCTGGTGGGAGGTGGGGGGCTCTGTGGTGTTAGAGGCGATGTCATTCTAGGACCCTCTCGTCATACCTCCCTTAGGTGGGGCTGTTAAACCGTATCCATAACAACGTCAGCAAAGAGAACCACCTCATCCAAGGTTCCGCTAGAGAAGCCCCACGGAAATGGTTTGAATGATTTTTTTTGTTTGTTTGTTTTACTTCTCCCAAGGATGGTTCACAACTTCTAGATGCACAGAGAGAAGTCCCAGATGATGGATGCCTCGGCATCAGGGCTCTGTGCTCTCCGGGAACCCTGGCTGAGAAGGGCTGGGGTACAGAGAAACAGATGAAAGAAAAATCATGAGGTGTGTGCTGGAGACAAGTTTCTCCTAGAAGGGATTTTCCTTGTGGAGCAGCAGCCCAGCAAGCTCCTGATGGAGGGCAGGCACCCCCGGTACCCACAGTCCTGCTAGGGCCAGCTCAAGTTGTGTCCCCTCTCTGTCCCCTCCCCAGCCCGTGGCTCTGCCCGGGTGATGATAACAGGGGGACGCCTCCCCGGGATTGGGTGCCTGAGTTCCACTTCTAAGTCTTCCTGCATTGTCCAGCAGCCTTCCGAAGTGAGAGGAGCCACATGAAAGGCTCCGGTGTGAAGTGAGGATCATTCTACCCAGAATGCAAAGTCACTCTGATGGAGGTCGCCTAGCATAGTGCAGGGCACTGAGCCCGCCCCCGTCACAGCTTTCTCTCAAGTGCCCGAGACTCAGCCTATCAGGCCCACACAGCTGGTTAGTACGGTCAAGCCAAGCAGGTCTCCAAGGTACAGAAGAAGAGGCCTGGGTAGAGTTAGTAGAACTGAATTGTTTCTCTAATGATAGAGACCATCTCGCAGATAGAACGGGCTCCTTTTAGGGAGGCTGGTTCCCAGTTGTTCTTTCTGCCCGCGACCCGCCTGCCACCAAGACCAGTTAAGATTTTTGAAGATAAAATCATGTCATAAGGGAAAGTGCTTGGCTTCCTGTGAGCGATGGATACTGGCTATATGTCAAATTCATCCGGCAGCTTTAACCAAAGAGAACTGCAACGGAGGATAAAGGATTAAAAAACTTCCTTGCAGAAGAATTCCAAATAATAAATTTAGAAGGAATGGGGGAAACAGAAAATCCGTTAGGACTGGAGAAGCCCGAACACTGTCTGTGGCTGTCCCGATGATGTCCCAGTAAGCACTGTGGTTACGGAAGGTCTTACACACCAAGGACCCTGTGGGGAGGAGGCAAAGAGGCCGCACCATCTTTGTGTCTCCTCTGTGAATGCAAAGCTGTTTCCCAGGAAGAGTTTAAAAAAAAAACCAAACAAACATCCCATGGGTTTCTCAGAACGTTATGAAGGGAGCATGGGACAACAATTCTCACAGGAATCTGAGCTTCTAATTCCTCTCTCAGAAGCCGGTCGGGGAGCCACAGTTCCAGAGTGCACGTGGCTCGGGGCCTGGTGGCTGATTTCCAAGCTCTTCCGTGACAAATCTGTGTTTCAAGACGACTTAAATGTTCATCTTTACATCAGAGAGTCTGAGCTTAACAAGCTGCCATGTGAATCACCTGTTTTGTTCATAGCGTCCTCTTGCTGGTGTTGACAGTACATTTTTGGCTTTCGATCAAGGATTAGAGAATTGGATTGATGTCAGTATTACAGACCTCGCTTTAACTAAAATGTCATCGTGACCCATCAGAGAACGCTTTGAAAGAGGGGCAGTCGAAGTCCTTGGCGCCCAGTCTTCTAGTTGGGGGATCTTCCCTGGGCACTAAGCAGGGGGGTCCCTCTCTTCTGTTGTTGTTGTTTTTTTTTCTTCACACTTCCTCAGGCTTTTAAAGGATAACTTAGTTATAGTAAGATACTCCCAAGTTCCCAGAGACCGAGAGTTCTCGAGTTTACTGAAAATCCTGCTAAATCAAGCTAATCCAAGGTGGCATACGGAGTGGGGAATTGCTTCAGAATTAAGAAGATGAAAGGTGCCAGACCCATCAGCTAATATAGCAAAAGAGATCAAAGAGGAGAGAGCAGGCATGAAAGGGCTCTCTGCCGTGTGCGGCTGTCGTATCAGGGGTACAAGGGGGCTTTGGAAAGAATAATGGGAAAATCAAGTGAGGGGCAGGTGCTCTGGGGAAGATTGGATGTCAAAGCATTTTAAGAGCCAAGACTGCCAGTCACATCAGGTCCTCCCCGGCCAGGGCTCGGAGTGAGCCCTCGTGAGCAGGGGACGCAGGGGACCTTGAGACTCAAGAGGTGGGGGGAGCGAGTGGCAGAGCTGGGACATTGACCAGGATTTCTGAAAGCAACGTTGTGCAGTTGGAAGAATGTATGCTTTGGACTCAGACATGCCCTGGGGGTCAGCGAGCTCCCGGTCCTACAAGTTGTGTGTCCCCGTGTAGGTCACTTCAGCTGTAGGAGCCTCCGTGTCTTCTGCTGCAAAATCACTACTGTTGTCTTCACCTTCTCCGCGTCGTAGATGTTTGTCATCCTTCAGGTCTCAGAATAACGATGAGGACCACTACCGTCCCTGCTCCCACTGTTATACTTCCCGGGACGATGGGTGCCAGGCTCTGCGGGAAGCACTCTGCGCCCATCGTCTCGCTCGTCGCTCACGCCAGGACCGTCTTCCCATGAGAAAGCTGGAGCTCACACACGTGCAGCGACCTGTCCAAGGTCACCCAGCCGTAACATAGCAGCTGGCCCTTAATCATCACACACTGTCAGGGGCGGCTGGAAGGGCTTCGAGATGTAACCATAACACAGGGCCTGGTCTAGGGCAGGGGCCTGGGAAGTGCTCACTTCCTGTGGCAGCAGATCAGAGCCTGCTCCTCCATGGCTCGGCTGCCAGAAGGCAGAGGCGTCCAAGGGGCATAAACGCAGCCTCCTCATGAGCAAACAGTGTCCCCGTCATCGGTGCCCAGCCCTCAGCCTGTGGGCAGTCTCCACGTCAGCAGCATTCTTTGTTGGACAGAGTCCCCTAAGCCCTGTGTGGCCTCTAGGCTTGCAGACAGAACCCCAGCTGAGCACCCCAGCACACAGGAAGACCAGGCTTTGGGGGCTCACGGAGAGAGAGGTACCCAAGAGGGCTGTCAAGAGCGGGCTCTCTCAGCAGGGCCAGACTCCCTAAGCCGCAATGGCTGTTCTGCCTGCACAACCGGAAAACACGGCCGAGTGGCTAATCACGTATGCTGTTCGGAGGGAGAGAGGTGTAGGCCAAGGTCACACACGCCCAGGGCAGGCCGAACCCTGTTGTAGGGAGAGCTCATCCTGGGAATTTTGGCTCCACCATTAATTCACCAGGCAAGTCACTTAACCACTCTGACCTTCAGTCTCCTCATCTGTGAAACAAAGGTTGGCCCACGGTGGTGCACGGTGAACACCGTTGCCTGGGTCCGCTCAGCATCCATTGCCCTTCTTCGTATAATTTACTTCAGGGAACCGTTCCTCCCTGTTTAGTGAAGCCTTGGGGGCACTGCTGGTGAAGTTGTCTCCCCCACACCCTCAGCCATCAGATGGGCGTGTAATCTGAGCCAACCAGGCTTTCACCCTTGGAGCTGGAATTACGTATGGAGCAATTTGAAATCTGAGAAGGGCAGGCGCTGGCCCTGGCCACCAGGCACCGGGCGCTGGGCTGGGCTCGGCTCCCTGCTGCTGAGACCCCCTGCCACCAGGTGCTTATCGTCCAAGGCAGCTTTTCCGCTTGCTTTGTGCTTGGTGACCACCCTCCCTGCGCCTACCGCCCACCGCCCACCGCCCACCGCCCACCACCCACCGTGGCCTTTCCTTTATCTTAAGAGGTGAAGGTCACTGTTTGTTGCTTGCAGCCCAAGTGCTCTAAGAACCCCCAGGAGATCTCATGGGCTCTTCTGGAAGGACCCCCTACCCCCCACGCCTCCTGCCACCATGCCGGCCTCACTGGTCCCGTCGCCATAAGTGGGGTCTTTGTTCCCCACTTTGGAGCTTTTCCGAAACTAGGTAGCGAACAGATAAATGAGCACATTTAAAGGATGGAGACTTGACAGTTTCTTCTTCCTCTGCACTTTCTCTCCGGAGTGGGGGGGGAGCTGCCTCAGCTGATTCCAGACCCAGGGTTCCCAGGATGGCGGGACCAGGCACACGGCCCCCGAGAGCCCCATCCTTGGTCTCCCGCCGGCAGAGAAGCCCAGGTGCCCACTCGTCGCAGCCCCCGGCCGGCCACAGGCAGGCGTCCGCTCCGAGCGCGTGAATGCCTCCGCACGGCCGCCGGCTCGGCTCCGGAAGCCCTGGTCAACACTGCTTAATGAGCTGCAAAACAGTGCGGCCGCGACTCTCCTCCAGCCGACCATTCGTAAATTGCTTTTGCCCTGGTGCCCGACAGAGTGAAAAATGCATTTCCAATCTCCAGGCCGCGGCAGGTGTACGCCCGTCCCCGCCGCGGGAGCGTGCGGCGACCCCCTGACGGGCGGGTTTTCTTCCTGACAGGCAGCCTGGGCCCCGGTCCTCCGCGCTTGGCCTCCTGGGCTTTCAGTGGGAGCCCGGCCGGCCCAGGGAGGGTGTGGGTGGGTGACAGTCACCATTTTGGGGACCCTTGCCCCACAGTGGGCTCTCATAGCTGGGGGCAGGCAGAGGGGAGGGTGGCCCTCCCATTACTTCCACGTGATATCTGAAACGACCCCCCCACCTCCACCCCTGCCACCCCGCCGGCCTCACTGGGTCCTGAGCACTACACGGAATTACAGGCCTCAGTTTCCATCTCTAAATTAGGGGCCCCAAAACCCGGGGCCATGGACTGGTGCCGCCCGTTAGGAACTGGGCCGCACAGCAGGAGGTGAGCGGCGAGCGAGCGAGGGGGTGAAGCTCCATCTGTGTTTGCAGCCTCAGCTCCACCTCGGATCATCAGGCGCTAGATTCTCACAGGAGCACCGGTCCCTGGTGCCAGAAAGGGTGGGGACCGCTGCTCTAAATGAGGCCAAGCGCTGTGCCAGGCAGGTATCCTCCCTCGGCCCTGTGAGAACACGATTATTCATCCTGTTTTCCACATGAGGTTTGGTCCTGGGCCCCAGCCAGGGCACCGTGCCCCCCCGCCCCCGCCCTGACCCCAGAGCGACTTCTCGCACTCTGTGGCTTTGGGAGCCAGTTGGCGATAAATCCAGGTCTCCCGTGCGATAAATCCAGGTCTCCCGTGCCTCCCCAGGGGCTGTCACCTCCCCGCATGGCTCCGTCTATGCACACAAGCACAGCTGGTGCCTGGCATGGAGACATCACAGGGTCCATTTACCTGGAGGGGTGATGTGGGAAGGCTGCTGGGGAGCCTCGTGATCTGTCTGCTTCCACCCGGCGAGACAGGGAAGTGTGAGAACTGGTGCCATGTCAGCTCCTGTTGGTTTTTTTCTCTGACATTGGAGGCAGAGCGCTGGTTAGGAGCTTGGCTCTTTGGAGGCCGGCGGATCTCAGCTCTGCCATTTACAGCGGTGTGTGACTCTGGTTTGACTCTCCCCCTCTCATACACTGGGGCTTGTACGAGAAGTCGGGCTACATGATAGTAGCTATGATTATAGTGAGTTTAAATGACTTTTTCTCTTTAAAGGAAAGCCGTTATCACACAGTAAGTGCTGCTAAGTGAGGCAGTTATTATTGTACTGTCAAGTGAAAGCCCACTATTCAAGTTGTCTTTGAACTTTCTCTTCTTTGGGCTGAAATTAGATGCCTGATTTATTTTAACTCAATAAACAGCCACTGAGCAGCCTGTGCGGGTTAGGTTAGATGGTCTCCATGGTAATCCCAAGCGTCTACATCTTGTTAGCGCTTCACCTAGGCCTCTGTCCGAGGCTGTGGTCCTGAAATCCCAGTCCTTGGGTGAAATCAGGAGCTTTCAATTATGGAGCGTGTCCATTGTCAGGCTGTGAGCTAAGCACTCTATAGACACGGTGGCATTTAAAGCCCCAGAAAGTTCTGTAAAGGAGCTACTAACATCTTCAACTCCATTTTACAGGTGGGGTGAGTGGGGTTCAGGGAAATTCAGTGACTTCTCTAAAGCCGCTCGGCTACCGAGGGATAGAGCTAGGTCCAGTTTGGGTCTGTCCCCACAGGCTGTGCTCTTAGTCCTGGGCCTCACCGTAGACCTTGGTACGGGAACGAGGCTCTGAGCCACCTCAGCATTTCAGGACACTTACTAGGAACCAATAATTTAGCCCCCAAATGCTGCTCAGACTGGCTCATTTGGCAGCTGAAATGCTATTAAGTTTTCATGGCCACCCTGGAAGTCTCCTTCTGGCCTAATTGGCCCAGAAGGGCAGTTAAAGATGTGATTAATAATATAACCAAGGATGAGTTAGTGTTTAACTGTGTTGTGGGCAGTAGCTTGGGGTCTGGTGGGGCTGGGAGCTGGGAAAAAAAGTGAATGAAGGGCTTGGGGTGCTTGGGTCTGGGGTTAGAGCTGGAGCTCAGAAACAGAGATGGATGAGTGTAGGCATCAGGGAACCAGAAGGGACCTGAGAAGCGAACACAACTGAGCAGACTGTGCCATCTTGTGCACCCCACAGCCACCCCAGGGAGCAGGAACTCTGGTTATTCCCAGTTTTAGATAAGGAGCTGAGGCTCAGAGAGGTACCCGGCATCACACAGCTGGTTAATGGCAGAACCGAAATGGTCAGACCCAAATCAGAGCCCCACCTGAGCTATTTCCTACACTGTCATCTCTGCTGGCTGTTTGCTGCCACCCGGCAGTGGACCCCAGATCAGTGATCGTGCTTCGTCCTGAAGACCCACTGGATGGAGGCTCTGCCTGGCTGGCGTGCATCTCCTTCCCTGGCAACCAGAGCCACCAGAGCCTGGGGCTCCGTATGTGCAGCTGAGGTCACCTTGCTGCAGGAACCCAGAGCCCTGCCTCCCAGCAAGCGGAGGTCTGGCCACCACCCTGCTCTCCTCCTTGTGGCCACGGCAGCATTTCTCAGAGCCTCCTCTTGACATTCCCTTGCTGGGGACTCTTGGCCAACTGGCTGCTCCTCTTTCATCTCACTGTCCCCACTTAGATTCTGATTCTGTAGGCCTGGGGCAGGCCTCAGAGACCTACATTTGTGTCCCGTACTCCAGGTAACTTGGGTGCACCTGAGGCCCTCCCAACATGGGGACACAGGTTAAATGAAGTCTAAGGTTCTAAGCGCTATGCTGTCTCACTGAAGACCGGTTCTTAAGTCATCGTTCAACTTTTCTCATCTAGGGATAAAATTAGAATCCCACATATAGTTGACCTTTTCATTCAGTTTGGTTACTGTGCCCTGAGCATGCACTGTGGTGCCAGGTCCTGGGGTGGGGGTCCGATAGGGACACACAGGGGTCCCTGTGCTCTCGTCGTAGGTTCACATAACAGCGCCCTTGGGGGCAGCTAGGAGGAGCTGAGCGCTTTGCCGAGGGCCCAGCATGCAGGGTATACAGTTCTCGATTTCTGGAATTCTCCTGAACATTCTCAGCTTCCCCAGCCAGGGGTCTCCTCTGTCGAGGGTCCGTGAGCCCAGCTGTGGTTGATGTGCAGTCGCCACGTGTTGGCGGCTGCTCAGTTCTGGAGAGCCTGTTGTCTGCTGGCCCACTCGGGCGGGGGACTCCACAGCTCGCTGGGGATAGGACTGGGGGCTTTGGAATGTCCTCCCCCCTCCACCACCAAAACTCTTTTCAATCAGGACTTGTTAATATAGATTAATGGGCATAGACAGGGTCTTGATTTCCTCAAATAAATGGGTTTTTGAATGGTTACTCTGGCAACCGGGCCTGGCTCCACTCATGATACAAAGAAAGGAGATGAGCTTGGTGGAACCTCTGTCCTTGCCCTTAAACTTTGCAATCTGTGGGTTTGGGGGGTGGAGAGGACAGGGGTGGTGACAGGATGGGTATCATTCGAGGATTTCCACTGACCTCTTGGCATGAGGCCAGGCCCTGCAGGGAAACAAGGCAGATCTGCTGTGGGCTCCGAGTTCCAGGCCCCTGGGCTCATCACCAGTGGGCTTGAAGGCCAGCGGCAGTGGTTCCGTCACTCGGGGACAGCGTGGGGGTTGCCTGTGGAGCCCCAGCACAAGAAGCATCCTGCTGAGAGGGCTCGAGGTCGGCTGGCATCGGGGGAGGCCACCGATGGGAATCAGGAGGCTTTGGGCAGTCTACCTCAGGCTCCCCTCCACCTGCCTAGGTTTGGGGCTCCCTACTGTGAGGCTCTCTGGAGGCAGGTAGAGCAGGAGCTAGGGAGTGTAGACAGCACTCTGCAGCTGTGCCGGGCAGAACCCAGCAGCACTCGGAAGTGGAGCCTAGGCAAGCACCAAGCCACATTACCAGCTGCTCAGAATTTTCTCTGCGGACACATCGCTGGCCCGGTGTGGACAATGAAAACAGAGCGATGCCAGAGGCCTGTCAGGTGGAGACCTCATCCTCGTCACAGCAGCCACCTCTCTTGAGCATCCTTCCAGTAGCTCTATGAGGCTCAGAGAAGTTAGGCACTGTTTCCAGGTGGCACAGCCAGCAAGCAGTCAAACCCATGCAATCTGGTTCCAGAACCTGCACCCATTAATTTAGCTGTTCATTCAGCAATTCTTTGCCGAGCATTTATTTTGTGCCAGGTACTGTCCTGGAAACCAGTGGGAGTCCTAAAGCTTCCGAGTGTTTTCGGCTCCAGCATCATGCTCATCACACCCCTCTGAAACTAGTCCCTGGGGATGCTGACAGTGGTCCTTTGTCAGCATCACTCACCCACTGCACAGAGAGGCAAATGCCCACATCTCAGCTTGTGGGACACAAAGGAGGAATAATCTTCAAAAGCCTCCTGTCTGGCTCAGACATGGAAATTGCAAGGGAAGAGCTAATTACCACCCCAGCTGCCCTCTGAGCAGGCTGCCAGTCAGGAAAGCAGCGGAGAGGCAGGTCTGGCCCTGCGGAGGGGGGTGGATCAACTTCTCTTCCATCCTGGTGGAGAGTCTGAGTCTCCCCAGGCAGTGTTCCTGCTCCTGCTGTGGAGGTTACTGAGGACTCTCATTTCTTAGATTGGCTCTTGCTTAACCCTTTCCTTCCCACTCGCCTAGCTCACTAGGAGATTCGCAGCAGTGCAGCGAGGCAAGCTGCCGAGAACAGACTATTCTGGTCAACTGGTTCTTGCTCCCCCATTCTTTCTCTCTCTTTAACTGTGCCACCTTTCAGGAATTCTGTCTGAAGTGCCTTGCATTCTTCTATGCTTCGTTAAACAGCACATCAGCTCATATCGATCACAGTTTGAATTTGGCTTAACGATTCTTAGAACAGAAATTATGACGGAGCGACGAGCTACATGCCGGGAGAGCGGTGCCGTCCGATTTAGTCAGTCGCCTCTAGGCGCTGTGGCTATTTCACATTGAAATTAAGTGAAACATCTGGCTCTTCAGTGACACCAGCCACGTTTCAAGTGGTCGGTAGTCGCCAGTGGCTCCGTGGCTTCACCCTTGCAGAAAGTTCCCTTGGATGGCGCTGGTCTGGAGGCGGTCTGGGGCAGAGAAATGAAGGGCTTGGTGGCCAGGGGAAGCCAGGTGTGCCATCGCCCTTTGGTTTTCGGTGTAAGGCCACTGGAGCCACCACGGTAGAGCAGAGAGCCTGATGTACGGGGAGCCTGCAGCCGCGGAGACATTGCAGCTTGTCCCTGTGGGGACGAGCTTATGTACGGGATTGGCAGCACACGTGACCCACCCCTCAGCACCGCCCCTCACGCCCTCCCGTGGTGCACCTCGCCATCCGTCTATCAAATTGGGCTAGTGCATTTTTGCTCTTTCTTTTTAAAACAGTTTTAAAATTTTTGTTAAATGATGGTATATATATATATATAACATAAAAATTTACCATCTTAGCTGTTTTTAAGTGTCAGGCCAGGGGCACTCTGTGTATTCACATCGTGGTGCTGCCGTCACACTGTCCACCCACAGAACTCTTCATTTTGCAAAAGGGAAACTGTCCCCCTTAAACGACAGCTCGCCACTTGCCTCTCCCACAGCTCCCGGCAGCCGCCCTTCTACTCTCTGTCTCCGTGAAGCTGACTACTGTAGGTGCTTTGTACAAGTGGAATCACACGGCGTTTGTCCTTTTGCGATGGGCTTGTCTCACCTAGCATAATATTCTCAAGGTTCACTCATGTTGTAGCAGGTGTCAGAATTCCCTTCCTTTCTAAGGCTGAATAATGCTCCACTGTGTGTGTATAAGATTTAATCTGTCCATTCCATCTGTCGATGGACCCTTGGGTAGCTTCCAATTATGGCTCAAGTAAAGAGCGCTGCTATGAACATGGGTGTATGAATGTCTCTTTGAGACCCTGCTTTCAATTTCCATGTCTTCTCTTATTTATGCAGAGTGTTTAGCACTGACAAGGAAATGGAGACTCAGAGAGGGGAGGCGACTTGCCGGAGGTCACACCATCCAGGTGCCCTGGTTTCCAGCCCGAGTTCTCCTCATGTAGAGGCACGTTATGGAGGCACAGTGTGGTCCAGTGGTTACGAGAGTAGCTCAGGGGTTCAGACCACTTTGGTTCTGCTACTTGTTAGCTGTGCAGTCAGAGGCGATTTACCTAACATCTCTGCGTCCCAGTTTCCCCACTGGAGAAATGGGAATAATGATAACACCGACCTCACCAGGTTATTACACAGTGAAAGGAAACAGTCCGTGTCAGGCTCCGAGCACAGCGTCTGCCCACGGTGAGCACCGAGGAAGCACGCACACTGGTCACGATCGCGTCCCCGAGTCTTGTCCAGGACAAGGGTTTCAGCCTTTGAAGTTCCAGTTGCTGAAACGGAGATCTATCACCTGCATTAGTGTAAAATAAGGGGACAAAAGTTACCCGGTTCTGGGCTCCACACTCTTGGAGGGACGTTATGGACCAAAGCGTCAAGGACAGCAAGCGGGAGGGGACAGAGCAAGGAAACCCACCAAGGGAGGAGACTCGGGTGGCTTCGCCTGGAATGTAGGGAGGAGGGGGTCCCCATTCTGGGGGAGAGAAGTTGGCAGAATCTGCATTCACAGGGCACATTTTGCTAATGGGCAGGTTCACTCACCTCAGAAGGAAGCACCCAGGTTTTAGGCTTATTTAGTGAGGTGCCCTCCTCCCCTCTGGTGGGGGGGGGTTTGGCAATTTTCTGGACGAGCGTGGCCTCGCTGAGCAGGTTCCTTGTCTGTAAAATGGAGGTTATTATTAGCATCTGCTCCCAAGTGTTGTTTTGAGGATTAAGAGCAATGCTTTGGTAAAGTGAGCTTGAGCACTAGCAGGGGCCAGGCCCACAGGAGGTAGAGACACGCTCCTCCTGCTCTGTCCTGCCCACAGCCCAGCGGGTAAGCCTCAGGGCTCCCTCAGTGCTCTAGGTGTCTTACTCCGGGCCTCAACCCCAAAGCATTGCTACTGTCCTCAGCGACACTTAGCGGATGAGGAACACAGGCACAGAGAGGTTAAGTAATTTGCCCTGGATCACACAGCTAGGAAGTGGCGGAGCCGGGCTGCAAACCCAGGTTTGGTCGACCCCTGAGACTGCTCCACTGACCATTATGCTAAGCAGTCTGTGATCAAAGGGCTGCTTCTCAGTTCATTCTCAAAGGCAGTGGTTCTCCAAGTGTGGTCTCAGACCAGCATCATCTCAAAAGGCGTCAGAAATGCAAATTATAGGACCCCGCCAGAGAGCAACACAATCTCTGAGGGTGGGGCCAGTGATCCCTGCTGTAAACTGAGGGCCCCCCGCCCCCGCTCTCGCCCTCGGGGATTCTGGGGCAGGCTACAGGTTGAGAGCATGGCTCAAAGGCCCTCAGAATCCTGACTTTGAGCTCCATCAGGACCTGTGGCTCCTGCTCACTCTCTCTGTCCCATGCAACTCCCTCCCCCAGCCCAGCAGCCTCCCTCTGCCCTGGCTGTTTTTGTGGTCTATGCCTGACAGTTCCCTCCTCTCCAGATCTGCTCAGGACCTGAAAGAAGGCCAAGAAGTAAGTGGCCAGTGAGGGCTGACCCCACCTCCGTCCCCCCGGGCAGTTGGCCCTCCTCCTGGTTGGGCATCCTTTATCTGCAGTCCATGGGGGTTGCTTCTCGGACTGTTACCCTTCCAGTAATGAGCCCCGGGGAGAGTGGTGTGGACACGGATGCTGCTGCCTGCTTGTTTTGAAAGGGCTGCATGTCCCTGGCTGATGGCTTGTTGTGACTGTCAGCCTCAGATGACAGCAATCAGGCCCCAGTGAGAGCATCTGCCACAGCTTGGAGCTCCCAGGCCCCCAAGAGGAAGGAAGAGGAGAGAGAGGATGGAGAAACGTGACGTTGCAGACAAGCTGCGGAGGTGAGGGTGCGGTCCGGCACTGAGGGCCCGGGCTGCACAGCTGCAATTGCTGGGGAGCGCGAAGGCACGGGGAGCCCCAGGCACGGGGAGCCCAAGGCACGGGAAGCTGGGAACAAGGAAATCAGACCCTCCAGGGTGGCACATGGGTGCTGAACAGTTTTAAAAGCTCCTTGAATGATACTCCTTTTTCCTTCACTTTATGGAGATATAATTGACATTCAATATGGTGGAATTTAAGGTGTAAAACTTGATGATTTCATGCACATCTCCATTGCAAAGGGATTAATTACCACAATGAGGTGAGTTAACACATCCATCACCTTGCAGAGCTACCATTTTTTGCTGTGGTGGTGGTGGTGGCGGTGAGAACATTTAAGACCTACTCTCTCAGCAGCTTCCAAGTATACAACACAGTGTTATTAGTTATAGTTGCTGCACCATACGATAGATCCCAGAACTTAACATCTTAAAACGGAGAGTTTGTACCCTTTCACCCAGCCCCTGGTTTCCACCAATCTACTCTCTGTTTGCCTTTTTTAGAAGTAATTCCTGAGAAGCCTCCTCTTCGGAGACAGAGACGACAAGGCACCAGGTGGGGGTGGGGGGCTGTCACGCTTTCCCAGCTGTAATTTGAAGAATCGAGCTGAAAAAGTCAGACCTCCTGTCTGACTCAGTGCCATTATCCCTAATCACGTTGAGTACTAACCTCTGCCTGGCACGCTCCCGTGGCAGCCCCTCTGAGACTGATCCCCGTGAGGATGGAGGGGAGACGGGGCTCACAGCCGAGCTGCTCCCTTCTGAGCACCTGGAAGGAGACTCTGTGAAAGGGGGTCTCGCCGGGGGTGAGGACCCACACCTTCACTGCTCTGCCTGCAGAGGCCGCTTCCCGCCACCCCGGGGTCTCACCTCAGCCAGGCTCAGGATGCTGCTCTCCGAATTCCTTGCCCCAAGACAGGAGAAAGGCATTGTTTTGACACATAAAAAGCCTCAAAGCAGAAATGTTTAGTATGAGCTGAATGTAGGCATTAAAAATGACAAAGTAGACCTTATAAGGAAAGACCCCCAAAATGTCTATGATACCCTGTTAAGTGAAAAAGCGTTTGTAAATTAGCGTGTAGAGAACGTCTTGGTCTGCTCCATCTGCCATAACAGAGCACCATGGGCTGGGTGGCTTCGACAGCAGACACAGTTCTGGAAGCTGGAAGTTCAAGATCTAGGTGTCAGCAAGGTTGGTCTGGTCTGGTGAGGACTCCCTTCCTGGCTTGCCAACAGCTGCCTTCTGGCTGGGTCCTCCTACGGCCTTTCCTCTGTGTGGGGCGGAAGTCAGGGGATGTAGGGAGGGAGAGAGAGATAGTACTTTCTGATGTCTCTTTTTATAAGAACACCAAATCCTATCAGAGCAACCTCCCCCACCCCCAACTGACCTTGTTTAACCTTAATTACTTTTTTTGAGGCAGAATCTCCAAATGCAACGCCCTGGGGCTAGGGCTGCACCATAGGACCCGGGACACAAACATCTAGTCTGTAACAAACACTGACCAGGACCTTGGGCTCCAACCAGCTCCTCTGTTTATACGTTGGGTCACTTGGGTGAAGTGACATGACATCTCTGAGGTCCTCAGTTTCCCCCCTTATACTCTGAGGGAGATTGCACCTCTGCTACCCACCTTCTAGAACTGTTATGAAGATGAAGTAGATGATGGGGAGGCTGTGAGAGAACCTCGTAAACTGTGAGCGGTCCCTTTATGAGAAAAGAGAGCTGGGGACGATCCTGGGGAACCCCGTATCCTCAGGCTCACCTCAGGCTGGGAGGGGGTGTTTACAGGGATGCCCACTGCTCCAGGCATCAGGTGTAGCATCTACACTGACCAGGGGCACAAATGCAAATGCTTGATGGCTCGGCTGGTCCTGTTAGTCAGAGGAATGGAAGTGAGGGGGGCACAGGAGGGGAGGTTGCCATGGTGACGAGGCACAGTTAAACCCACCCTGCTCCAGCCAGGAAAGTCAGCTGTTTTCTCCAACTTTCCGAAGAATGAAATTTGACTTGTTCTGCTGGTAGATAGCTGATTAGAGCATTTAAAACACTAGCAAACCAAACAAAACACTTCAAATTTGGCTCGCAGCCATGCAGCCTCTGACCTAGGCTGTAGAGTTGCTGCTGGTGGGATGGGCAGGGCTGGGCTTGGGAAGGATAAAGGAGTTGGAGAGAGATGGGGGTGTCAGGGGCTTGCGACTGGCATCTGGTGGATAGAGGCCAAAGATGCTGCTAAACATCCCACAATGCACGGGACAGTCCCACAGCAGTTAACTAGGCCTGAATGTTGGTAGTGTTGAGGCTGAGAAACCCTGATGTGTTGGGCTGGAGGATTCTTTCTTGTTCCAGGTTGTCCTGTGCATTGCTGGGTAAACACACACACACACACACACACACACACACACATGCACACACACGCACGCATGCACACACACGCACGCATGCACATGCACACATGCTCTTAACTTGGAGTTAGGCAATCGGGCGTTATCTCTCAATGCCAGCCTAATGTCACCTTTTTATCTGAAATACGTTTGGGCCAGTTCCAAGCTGTCGGCTCCTTGTTCAGAAGGCAGTTTTCAGATCGAAGAT
Organism: Eidolon dupreanum; assembly: GCA_028627145.1. Classification (NCBI taxonomy): domain Eukaryota; kingdom Metazoa; phylum Chordata; class Mammalia; order Chiroptera; family Pteropodidae; genus Eidolon; species Eidolon dupreanum. The sequence goes on from CM053506.1 coordinate 5,718,212, forward strand.
GTTTCTGCAAGTTCAGCCGCCTCCCTGCTTGTTCCCAGCCTTTCTGGGAGAAAAGCGTGGCCTAAATATTGGTCATTATCATGCTGACAAGATTACTGGGAGGCTGTGTCTAAAATGTTTTATCCCAAGTATGATCAACGGGGCTCTTCAAGAGAGAAACAAACGAGTTCATTTCATTTATTCTGAAAGCTGCTCATTGGGAACCCGGTTTCCTTCCCTGCCCCCAGCTTGCCGCCTGGACCACGATGCCTTCTCACTGGGAGAGGGGAGGGCACAAGCAGGCACGCAGGCCCACTGTCTCGGGCTCAGGGTCCTTAACAGCTGTCAGGGCTACTTCTCCATGAACCAGTGCTCTTGGGAGTGTGGCTGCAATTTATTATTTGATTAGTCTCTCCAAGGGCATCTTAATTTGTCCTTCCCAGGCACGTACTCCAGCCAGACGGTGTAAGAAATTACATCCCTGGGCCTGCTGTAATAAGACAATTATTCCAGCCATGTCCCACATCACGGCAACAAGTCCTGAGCTTGGTCACGGCCGTAATTTCCATCTGGGGTGAGAATGCACGGAAGTCTTGAGAAGCCGTAGCTTTCAGATGATTGGTGTACAAAGGGAACACACAGGCGTGCCTTGCCTCTGGGGTGATGTCTGTTCCCTTCACCGGCTCGTGGTATCTAGAGACATGGGGACAGCATGTGGGAGGTACGTGGGCTTTGGAGCCCAAAGATTGGAGCTGGAATCCCCGTTTTGCCTTCAGCGTGTGGCCTGGGAATATTGGTCAAACTTCCCTGGGCATGAGTTTCCTCATCTGTAAAATGGGTGTGATTATAATAGTGCTATAGGATGTTGACTGTGTATGGTCTATTCAACCTCTTCTCTCCTTTGGTAACAGCTCCTTGGTTTCCTTTTGGGGCATAAATCAAGGTGTCCTGCCCTCCCCCAGCCTGAGTGATCACATGACCAAACTGGGCTGATTGAAGTGATTCCAGGTGGATACCCTCAGTGACCCGTGATCCTTACCTTGGTAGCTGAACCCCGACAGATTTCTGAGGGAAGCTGCTCCTTAGATGCCTGGATGCGCCCGGGTCCCTGGTTCTTTTCTGATCCCATTTCTCTAGGCTTCTTGTCACTCCCATGAGCTAACCAAGCTTCTTCCAGTCAGTTTCTTTTTGCTTCTCTTCTCCAAGGTTAGTTTCTCGTGTTGTAACTAAAGAACTCCACTTCAGCCCCAGGCCTGTTGGGAGATGAGAGAGCATATCACTTGGTATAATGAAGTGCCTTCCTCAGAGCCTGGCACACGTGGGTCCTTAGCCAGTGGGGCTCTCTCCCAATTTCTGCCAGGAGAGGAGAGCAGAGTTTATTGACATGGAGGAGACGGCCTGACACAAGCAAGTAACGAGAGGTAGGGAGTGCTCCAGAGGGCTGAGGCTCTGTCTGCTTTGAGGATTCTCCACTTCCCTGCCTCAGTTTATCTCTTTTCCCAGATCCTTTTCTCATTCCTTTCTGGCTCCTCAGGGTGAGGGGGAAAGCTCAGGGAAGGGGCTGGAGAGTATGACCAGTCCTCAGGTGTCCCTCCCTCCCTCCAGTCCACTTCCCCCCAGGCTGCTGAGCCTGCTACCTGTGCCTCTTCCTCCCACAAGAAGTGGGGAGAGACACCCACCAGGAGTAGAAGCTGGGATGACTTTTAAATTGTACCTCTCTATTCAGAAATGAGCTGTCTGAAGCCCCATCAATTTGCCTAAACCTCAGGAGAGGCAGGATTTGCCAGGCCCCCCTAGAGAGCAATCATCAGATGCAAACATGTCAGAGAGAAGCAAATGTTCACTGAGTTGCATTAAATGTTCAAAACCACTTTAAAATCACCCACCTTATTTTCTTAAAAAAAAAAAAATATATATATATATATATATATTTTGCACAGAAAATTGCACAGAAAAGTAAGAACAAAAAGAATATAACCAACACCCATACTGTCACCGCTTAATGGCTTGTTAACATTTTGTCCTATTTCTTCCATGCCTTTATTTTCTAATTGTAAACATTAGTCATAGAGCTAAAGTCCTTGTCAACGAACTACCTTACGGCCTCCTATTTCGCATCTCCATGCCCCCGAGCCTCCGCGAGGTTGCTGTGGCCCCTTCCGCAAGGCAATCAGCACCAACTATGTGTCCACAAACAGGATCAGTGCTTTTTTGTGGGCGTTTTTAGAAATGACATAAATGGTATTGTTCTATACCGGTCATCTGTCTTGCTTTTCTCATCCAACATTTTGTCTTTGAAAGCTGTGTTGGCGTGTGTGGTACATACTTTTGAACTGCGAAGCACCCACGGGATGGGCGGATGGCTGTGCGCGACCCCTCTTGCTGGATATTCAGGTGTAATTTCCCCATTTCGCGTGCCTGGGCCTGTACCTGTCTCCCTGAGCCTGTGTGCGTTTGCCTACGGAAGTTTCCGGATGCACATTTCCAGCTGTATGAGATCCTGCTAAATAGCCACCGCAGTTTTATTTCCCGCTGGGGGATCTCCCCTGCTGCTCCCTCCTCCAGTGTCACAGGGGTCTCCTCTGGTCAAATCCAGGGGCCGCCCATCCGCCTTATCAGCTCTGACACTCGCCCACCAGGCCCACGCTTGCTTTTCCTGCTTCCTTTACAAGCGTCTCCTCCTGCAACTCCCTCCGCAGCCTGTGCTCAGCGTTTACGCCAGGACTTCCACCTTGGTCGAGAGAGGGAGATGTGGCGGAGATGTGGCCGAGACGTGTCTTGTCTAGGCAGGGAGATGTTCTTAAAGCGTTTAGAATCTGACCCCCCAGCCCCAGACACCCCCGGTGTTACACGAACTATACCGAGGTGGCTCGCTTGGCTCCTGCAGTGGAGACTCATTCCGCCTCTGTTCCAACCACTTTCTGGATAACTTGCACCTTGGCTGGAAAGCTAAGACCTGCATTTCTCAAATTTCCTCCAGGTATAGGGACCTCTCTTGACTCCGCCCACCTGTGGTGTAGACCCAGCGCCAGCTCAGGCATTGCAGCTTCTTGATTATAGCAAAAGTAGCAAATTCCCTTCCCTAGGTGGACCAGTTCCGGTTTTGTTGTTGTTGTGAGGGGCGGGGAATCTCTGCTCAGCTTAGAGATGATTTATTCCTCCGTCCCATCCAATGACTCTGTGTAAGCACCTCATTCCTAGAATTAAATCCATTTCCGCTTAAACCAGCTAGAGTGTTTGCTGTTATCCGCAGCTGAGCCCTGACTCATTGGTGTTTGAAGGAAAAGGGTTTTCGACCTCAGATTTATTCTTTGACTTTCTCCGAGAGCACAATCTGACTTCAGTTTCATTCACTTATTTATTGAATCAGCCGAAAACGTGTATTAAGCATCTACTAGGTGCTGAACACGGGAGATACAACAGTGAAACGAGAGGGTGCCAACCAGCACCCTGCTCCAGTCTTTGGGGACACCATTGTCCTGTTTTCCAAACCAGGAACCACACATAGACGGTGGACTCTTCTCTTTTTATTCCCTTCAGATCCCCATGGCCCAGCTACGGGGTCATAGTGACCTTTAGCAAATCATGGCTTGATCTCACAGGCCCCCAAGGCTCTATCCTATCTAAGCACGTCCTTGTGCAGGCGAAGTGACGGCCGAGCCTCAGGAAGGAGGTTGTTCCCCAAGAAGGTCACCAGTGTTCTTGAGGCTTCCAAAGGGCAGCATTAGCATCTGCCTTAAAAAGTGCAGCCATTAGGTTCTGAGAGAGCTGATAAATGGCCACTTTTCCCCAAGACACAGGGCCTCATCAGCTCAGCTGACAGAAAGAGCTGCTTGCCTTGCAGCCAAGTTGGAATCACATCTGGGAAGGTTTAAACCACACAGACCGTTTCTTTTTGTATAAATGGTTGTTCTAAGCCCTGAGATCTACTGTGCTCTAAGACAGGAAGTGAAAAAAAAAAAGCTACAGAATATCTTTGACTTTAAATAAGTGCAGGCCACTGCGGCGACATACATACTTTCGTGTCTTTTTTCTTTTTTAGAGACCAAAGGCAACTTATAAATTATTTAAGCTAGACTTCAAGATAAAGGATGTTGCCAGAAATAAAGAAGGGCCTTTCATGATGATGAAAAAGCCCAAATCATCCGAAGACATAACAGAGCTTCGAAACGTGAGAAGCAAACCTGACAGAATTAAAGGGAGAAACAGACAAATCTACAATTATAGTAGGAGATTTTCTTACTCTTAGCTCAGTTATTGGTAGAGCAAGTAGACAAAGGCAATGGAAGATCCGAACAAAACTATCAACGGTGTTGACTTAACTGACATGTATCAAACCCTCCACCCAGCAACAGCAGAACACACATTCTTTTCCCCTGCAGATGGAACATTCTCTGAGACACACCATATGCGGGACCACAAAACAAGTCTTTAAGGAATTTTAAAAGGTTAAAATCATGTAAAGAATGCTCCCTAATTGACACGGAATTATACCTGAAATAAAAAATGAGATATCTGAATAATTCCCAAATATTTGGAAGTTAAACAACACACTTTTAGAGAATCCATTGGTCAAAGAAGAAATTTCAAGGAGAATCAGAAAGTATCACAAATTGAATGAATAATCATGTTCCCTTACACTATCAATAGCAGAATGACCAGTTGTCCCCGTTTGCCCAGGGCTGTCTCAGTTTTATTACGCAAAGTCTTGTGTTCTGAGAAATTCCTCAGTGCCGGGCAAACCAGGACAGCTGGTCATGCAGTGAAATGTTTGGGTTCAGATGGTTAAGTTATGTGGTCACCTTAGCTGTAGGGCTTCTCTCTGTCTCTTTTTTTTCCTCAGCTTTATTGAGATATAATGGACAAATAAAAATGATATATGTTTAAGGTGTATAAACTGATGCTTCGACGTATGGATACATCATGAAATAATCACCATAACCAAGCTAATGAACATATCCATCACCTCACATAGTTACGATTTCAGGTCTTAAGTCTTTCATTCATTTTGAGTTGATTTTTGTATATGGTATGAAATAAGGGTCCACTTTTTTTCTTTTGCATGTAGATAACTAGCTTCCCCAACATCATTTATTGAAGACACCCTCTTTCTCCATTGTGTATTCTTGTCACCCTTGTTGAAGGTCAGTGACCACCAACGCTTGGATTTATTTCTGGACTCTCTCTGTTCTGTTTTTTTTTTTGCCAGTACTGTACTGTTTTGATGGGGGCATCTCTCTTTTTACAGACGTGGCTTCAGTGGTATAATAAAAAGATTTAGTTTCTAATTCAAGCTCTGCCATTTATTAACTATGCCAACTTGGGCAAGTTACTTTACCTCTTTTGGCCTCGGTTTTGCCATCTTCCAGATAGGGGCTAATATTATCTACCTTGCAAGGTATTTGTGAGAATTTAAGTGAAATGATGTGACTACAGCACCCGGCACATAGGTGCTTAGTAAACAGAGTCTATGATAATTATTACGTCATCTTGTTAAAAATAGTTGTTTTGCTTGTTCAGCTACAAGGCAGAAAGGGACTTTGGAGACTGATTATTAATCCAAATGCCCCGTTTAACATGATCATTATCATAACAATAGCTAATATTCACAGAGCGTCTGCCAGGAGACTTACAACACTGTGTTGCCTTTTACGCATCTTATGAGGAAGCTAAGCCCCAGAGAAGGGCAGGGATTTCCCGTAGTCACACGGTAAGTCAGAGTAGCAGTGGCCTCAGCTGCCAAGTCTCTTTAGCTCAGGGAATCTTTCCACAATATCTTGGAGGGTCTCCTAGCTTTGAGGGGCATCAGAAAGCAGAGGGCCAAGGAGGTGGGCAGGTCCCAGCAGCCCTTGCACAAGCCCCATCCTTTTCCAAGCTTCTTGCGCTGCATGTTCAGAAGTGACTATGGGAAGAGGCTGTCCTGGAACACCGTTCCCACTGCTCCCTGCAAAAGCCTGGGGAGGCCCAGCAGGAAAGGGGCTGCACTGGTCGCGGGAGTTGCCGTCACTAGCAGGAGACTGACTTCTTCTGCTCCCAATTCAGCACAGCTGATTTGTAAGCCACCTCCGAGCCCCCTGCTCCTCTCTGAGCAATGACCCTATTGCTCAGAGCTTCTTCCTTGCTACCGAGGGCAAAAGGCACAGGCCCCACTGACTTCCAGCTGGTTCTCTTGTGACCTCCCTGTTTCCTCCCATTCAAGGCTTTTCACAGAGTTTCCATGCTGGCTTTGTGAAGGCAATTCTATTTCTAGAGAGCTCTTATATTAGCGAGGAAAAAAGGAACTGTGCGAGGCCTCTCTGAGCTGGCAGAAGAAGTGGCTTCCTGTGAGCTCGGGCTTCTGCTTTTCCACTTCTATTTGCTCACTGAAAGAGCAGCAATGCTGGACACAGAGCTTGTTTCTTTGGTTAAAACGTGGCGACCGCCCTCACGCTTTGCTGGATGGCAAAATAATTTCTTCGGTTTCTTTTTTTTCTTGGAATGGGCTGATCCCCATGCTCAGATGCTCCAATTGCTTCCAGAGTGCAGCAGCCCCTGTGCCAGTGTGTTTGGCAGATGGTCCATGCCTGTGGCTTTATTTTCCACCTGCCCAGGAAAACACCCATCACACCTGTTCATAAATTCATATGTATCTTCACCTGGTTGGATGATAACACTTCGAACACAGCATGTCCCAAAGTGAAACAGCCATCATCCCCTACGCTCTCTTCTCTTTCCATCGCACAAGCCAGAGCCCCTGGAATCTGTCCCTTATCTTCCCACTACACCCCTGGCCAAAATCTAGTTTCTCATCATGATTGAGTATGCTGCTGACAAGGAAAATATCCATGATATAGGATGATAGAAAGGCATCAAGGTACATTATGAGTGTAGGCCTAACATTTGTTTTCTTTCCTTTTATTTTTTTAGTGTGGCTACCCAAACTCTTGGGGATAGGATAAAAAAAAAAAAAACAGGGTAATTATTTGTAAGATGTTGGAAAATATCTAAATGTAAGGTCGTTATGGAATCGAAATTGAAATGTCGTAATCTGGATGCGTCTTTGCTTCTTTGTGAGTTGACTCCTGAGTTGCACAGCACAGTCAATCTGGTAGAAAGTGAGTAAGATACAGAGGTTGTTTCGTGAACTTCATGGGTAGAAGTTTTAAAATTATTTTACTGGGCACGTGTGTAATTTGGGGTAAGCTAATCGACATAACGAAACTTCCTAATCTCAAAGGCTTAACACAGTAAAGCTCATGTCACAATTCAGTGTGGCTTAGTAGTTGTCATGGGGAAGTGGGTAGCAAGGCTTAGTCTGTCCTAGACTGTCATTTAGGGACTCAGATTTTTTCCATGACATGGGTCTTTCATCTTCTAAGGTCTTGTCCTCTTTGCATTCAGTTGGCAGAAAGGGAAAGAAAGATAGTGAAGGAGTTTTTTTGGAGGCCAGGCCTGGCAGTGGAGTTCTACGATTCCACCTGCACTCCACTGGCCAGCACTTAGCAGCCGGCCCACCTAACCATACAAGAGGCCGGACAATGCGATCCTGCTCGTGCCCAGGAGAAAAAGGAAATGGAATTCGATAAACACGGAACAGTTTCTGCCACAGCACATTTCTTAGATGACTTTGGATGTTAATTTGATTCTCTTGGTTTTTTTTTTTTTTTTTGATAATCTTGGTTAATTTAAGGAATTGTGGGACAACACTAGTAAAGTAATATGTATGCGTCTATATTCCTTTGAGAAATTAAATAGAGCTCAGAGCTAAAGATACCTGTGATAAAGCAATAAAAATAAGTGAAGAAAAAATTAAAGGAGAAAAGTAATTCGTATTGTAACATAATAAAAACTATGTGTTCTGGTCATCCTCTGTGGTTCCTGGCACTTAGCCCCTAAAGACCTGGTGACTTTCCAGGTGATCAAGCATCTTTCGGGCATCTTTCGTTATGTTATTTAGTTTTTGTTCCCAGTTTCTGAAATACCTCCAGACTGATGAAGGTAAAGTGGGTATCTTTTGTTATTCATGACAACCCTCTTTCAATTATACTTGCGTTTATACTAATGAGGTGACTTTTGGAACGTCCTCAGGATGACGGCCGGTTGCCAGGGGGAACTAACCATGTGATTAGAAGTTGGAAACTTCAGCACCACAGTACCCCCCGCCCCCATCTCTTGGGATGGCAGAGGGGCTGGGGATGGACTTAATCACCAATGGCCAACAATTTAATCGATCATACCTGTGTAATGAATACATGGAGGCCGGGAGGGTGGCTGGAGGGTACAGGTTCCCTGTACCTGTCCTATGCATCTTTTCCATCTGGCTGCTCTCGTATAATGTTTCTTTTATAATAGACCCATAATCTAGGCAGTAAACGGTTTTCCTGTGTTCTGTGAGTCGCTCTAGCAAATGATCGAACTTGAGGAAGGAGTCCTGGGAACCTCTGATTTGTAGCAGGCTGGTGGGAAGCACAGGTGGCAACCCGGACTTGTGATTGACATCTGAAGTGTGAGGGGCAGTCTCGTGGGACTGAGTGCTTAACCTGTGAGACCTGGTGCTAACTCTCGGTAGAGGGTGTCGGGATTGAGTGAACGTGTAGGACACACAGCTGGTGTCAGAGAATTGCTAGGTGGAGGACAAGCGTGAGCGTGGTAGAAGCACATTGTGAGAGTAAGGGAGAAACAGAATTTTTTTCTATTCAAAAGCAAATTCAAGCGTGGAGCTTAAGTGGGAAAAATTGGAGGATTTTAAACAAAAACTTAAGAGCTAATATTTTATGTTGTTTTAGCTTTCATTTTTATCTTTTGTTAAGTGTATGAAAATATTTTTTAATTGATGGCTGGATGAGCTGTACTGAGTTCTGGGTGCTCTGCACCTCAGTACTAGATACTCTGTACTAGATACTCTGTACTTAGTTCTAAGTGCTCTGCACCTCAGTACTGGATACTCTGTACTTAGTTCTGGGTGCTCTGTACCTCAGTACTAGATATTCTGTACTTAGTTCTGGGTGCTGTGCACCTTGGGGCTCTTTGGTGTTTCCCCGGACAGAGTTTGGGGTTTCTCTTTTCAGACAGCTGACATTCAAATGATGCTCTAGAGCGGGTAATGTCCACATCTACACACTTTGAAGTCAATTCCAGAAAGGTGAGCCAAGAGTCAAAAGCAGCCAAAGGAATGGAAATGTGTAAACCCCGAGGGAAAGTTATTTAAGCACAAATGCTATTTGTTCCACTAGGAAAACAAACAGTACTCATGAGGAAGGTGGATTATTTTAAAAAGTGTGGTTAAAATGTGGAAAGACATCATCTGCTCTACACCTGTCTTACTTCTTAGGGAATTTCAATTTGAAAATTCTTAGGGAAAAATTCTTATGGGTCTTGCTTGGGTCAGTTGACCACCTCTGACTCAATCAACGTTGGTTAAGGGGGACGGTCAGTCTTATTGATAATGTTGTCTAAATATTGCAGCTTTTCATTGGCCAATGTACCGCTTATTTCTAATTACCTTGATCCCAACTGACACAGTAAGTTTGCCTTGGACTTGCAGCCAGCTAAAACCCTCACGACTTTCCACATGTTCTATGTCACCTGCCACCAGGCTCACGCACAGAAGATCAATTAGCTCAGTGGCCATTGTCAATTCACCACGTTGACAAAAAATGTAAAATAAAAAGATAAAAATAAAACCGGGTAGTTTTACTGATTTTCCCTTTGTCCTCGTAGAAGTATTTTAGGGAACGTTAAGTTTACCTTTGCCCTCACTCCCTGTTGAAGCCAGAGGCTGAAGAACAGAGACCAAAGGTGAGACCAAGAGAGAGGGGAATCCCAGAGGAAAAAGAGGGGCGACGAAGACACATAAATATATTTATAAGAACATATTCATAAGACTATAGCCTTAAGATGATATATTCATTGAATATAATTAACTCATTCAAAAATACAAGCAAGAAAAATATATGCACAAAGAATATTCTTGAATAGAAAGAATTCAATTGCTAAATTCTTTTTTTGAATAATAATGTATCAATTAAGAATATATTTGTAAGAATCTTCATATTCAAGATAATCTTATGAATATATTTTCCTGGGCCCCTCAGTTTCTCCTGCTCTCTGCCCCTGTCTCGGTAACTACTATTCTTTTGTTTCTTTAATCAAAACAGCCTCAGTGCCTTCAACATGGTCTTTCATCAGTTTGCACGTCTTAATAAACTTGTCAAAATACACTAGTTTGCCCGCGTCTTTCTTTCAGACAGGCTCCAGGTCAGGCTGAATCTTAAGCAAATAAGTGAGATAATGGGACAATCATCTCCTTAAATCACATCTTATACTTCTACTAATCATTATCATCATCATCATCATCATCATCATCATCATTATTAATGTTGTCTAAATATGTGTACATTTTCTTAAGAACAACCCCTGACAATGAGCTCAGGCCAGGCTTACAGCCAGATAAACTCCCTTACACCTTTTCCATAGAACTTGCCACTCGCCTGAGGAAAAGATTCTCTACCCAGACTGGGACCCTTGAAAATTAAAAATCAGACTCCATCTTAGTGTTCTAAGCCTTTATCTTTGAGGAGGAAGAAAAAACCTGAGATCCGGCATTATTTGAAACTCAGAGTTTGTACTACTGATGTTTTAAAATTGTTTGGGACACACTGGACACTTTTCTATAGTTAGGCAATAGTTTTAAAATTTGTAGAACATGCTTGCTACCAGTTTTATATAAATTCTAAGAACACTACATCTTGGTGGCTTGAGTGTGTGTGTGTGTGTGTGTGTGTGTGTGTGTGTGTGTGATCATGGTATGTTTGCATTTCTCTGCTCATTAAGTTTCATTGGAGTTCTCCGTGGCAAATTCTGTGACTTAATTAGATTTTTATTTAACTGTAGAAAAGGAAAGCATATTATGTTTCCAGACAGTGTTTGCACCTAAACTTGAAAGCATTTCTCATCGTGGTCTCCAACTGGAATGTGCTTTCAACCTACTTATTTCATTCTGATTTTTGCGCTGAAGGCACACATAAAGATTAGCCTTTAAATACTGATTTAATCTCTGCCGTAATTCCATCGCTCTTCACCCCAGCGGCTTAAATTCTTGATTGTGTGGTAAAAAGTGACAAAGCTTCAAGAAATAAAAATGCATCTATTTAACATTTTTAAAAGAACCCAGTGATAGTAGGAGGAATTATGCATCGGACGGAAGCAGCTGGTCACTTGTGCAGGTGGCTGACACGGGCTGAGGGGCTTATGCTGGGTGGGTCTGGTTTCTAGCAGATGGGCCGGGCTCTAAGGGGAGGATGGGGTGACCCTAGAAACCCATCTGCAAGTCTCTGCCCCTCCAGCACTCAGGTTCCTCATCTATAAAATATGGATAGTTACAGCTAATGTTTACGGAGAGCTTACTGTGCCGGGTGCTAGTCTAAGCATTTTAGTCATTCATTCTTATGAAATAGGTACAAAAATTACTATGTCCATTTTAGAGATAGGAAAATTGAGGCCACCTAGAGATTATGAATGGCCCACAGCCACTTATCTAGTTAGTAGTAGTGCCCGAATTTGAACCCAGCAGTCTGGCTTCATTATCCACATTCTTAATCCCAAACTCTATGTACGGCATGAAGCAACGAAATGAATTACTCTGTGCTGGGTGAACTGCTTTGCAAGCTCAGCAGCTTCTCAGTGTTCTTAGAAACACCCCGTACCCTGCTGTCTTGTGCCCTCAGGAGGAGTAGGGCAAGGAGGCTGATGACCCAGGTGTGCCGTCGGGCTCTGCCCCTCCAGCTATGACATCTTCAGGAAATCATTCAATTTCTCTGAGCCTTAGCTTCTAAGCCTATAAAATGGGCATAACGATCTCATCGACTTCTCACGGCTGCTGTGAGGTGGAAGCAAGAGGATGAATGTTGGGAGCATCAAGAACTGTAAGGGGCCGATATGGTTGCACTCCATGAAGCCTTCTGCATGACCGCCCAGTTCCCAAGTGCCTCCTTGAACCTGTGTTTTGACTGCTGCAAGCTTATCCTCAAGTGTAACATGTCTTCTTACGTAGTCATCCTTCTTCCAGGCCCGCCGTGGGTTTTCCGGGAGGCTTGAACTTTCAGAGCAGTTGTTTTTGAAGGGACGGTAGTGAGAGTAGTTTCCCAAATCCCCATTTCCCCCGTTCCTGCCCCTGGGTTCTGGCCTGGACCTCTGCCCCAGCTTGGGTGTTTGGAGTAGGTGATTTGAGCAACTGAGCTTGGGAAGGACTGCAGTGGACACCAGACCTTGCTGGGGCACTGGCCAAAGGCTTATGCAGCGAGAAGTGTGGGTGACACTCTCAGAATTAATTCAGAGGATGTGACGCATTAACGCTGCTTGACTGCATCCAAGGACAGCTGGGACGGCAGGGAGGGCGCGGGCCGCACACGCCGAGACCACTGGCCAGCCGCAGGCCCCTGTCCTGCTCCCGCGGCCTGGACCACTCAGCCCACGCTTTCTCCGCCCAGGTCACGCTCCTCCCCAGAGGTGTCTGCTTCGGCTCAAAGGCCATTTTGAGTGTAAAGGCAAAAGGCGAACAGACAATGTCCAAATCAGTCTTTTCTTCTGTAAAATCAATACTCTGCCTTCAAAGAATCAAAGGGAAAAAAGCAAAGGTTGAATTTATAAAACAGACACAATACTGTCTCCCTCTGTCTCTGGGGAAAACTTTTTTCTTGTCTCATCCTGACTGACTGGAACCAACATTGTGCCTTACGGGTATGTTGTTGCTGACGGCCGCTTCAATGAATTCTGGAAGCTGTCGAGTCTCCTTCATCTGGATTTGACTTAACCAGAACTTACAGAAAGCCGTGGGGAGCAGGAGAAGGATCAATCACCAGCCCTGGCTGGTCTCATGGGGGCAATTATCCAAACAAATAAAACCCAGGATAAGAAGAAAGCACTAAATACAAGTGAGAAGTGGCCTCCAGGATAGAGAAGGCTGCAGGTATCAGAGGAGTTGGGAAGAGGGAGAAGTCAGTGTGGGCTTGAAATGGTGGTCCCTTTTTTCTTGGTTTTATAAAATAAAGCTCTAAAGGTCCAGGAAACCAGATGGCCTCGCTGTGCTACTGAGGAGCAGGGTGACCTTGGCCCATCATTCAGCCTGGCCTTGGTCTCCTCGTCTTTAAAAATCTCTTTTGCCCTCAAGCTCCACGGTTGTCTCTCTCCCTGGGGCTCTTTGGGAAGTGCCTGGCTGGGTGCCCCGGGTGGAGTTGACAGCATCTGAGCATGGCTAAGTGGAGCCAGTCACCAGTGGCACCATGTTTTAGCAGAAAGACAGCTTCCTCCAGGAACCAAAAGGTTCAAGGCTGGTTATGACACACGGGCTTCGACCTGAAATGACTAAGTCACTGGGGACACCTAAGGTGTGGCAGGAGATAGAGGAGAAGTGACCTCAGACGACAGTAAAGCTGCATCGAACGCCCCTCTTAGTGCTGAGAACGCCCCAAGTCCCATCTGTGGCCACCTCATGTGAGTGCACAGGGCTGCGAGGCACCTACCTGGGTTACAAGAGGCACTCTTGTCTTCCCATGGTTCTTTAGTCTTGCTTTATCTTCGCCTTTAGCCTGGATTCAGATGTATCCATTGGAGTCACCCTTTCCACATTGATTCGAAGTATCACCTTCATCTTAGGCTATGTTGTCTCCTTTGGAATGCAAAGCATCAGGTGGAAACAAGGAACTAAAAATATACGTTGCAACACAGATAGACCTGAAGAAATGTAGTACTGAGTGAAGAAATGATTACCTAGAACAAGATGGATGGCACAATAACATCTATGTAAATTAAGCCTTCCTCCAAGCCACATAATTTTATTTTGAGGATATACATGTATATTCAAGGATAAATGTGAAATCATTAGAGGGCATGCTGAAAAAGGGAGATAAGGGAGAAAAAATAAACAATTACAAGAGAGGGGGGCCATGCTTACACAGATGATACTAATTGTCATGGACTGAGGAGAGAGTGAAGCTTCCATCTGAAGTTCACAAACACACACACACACACACACACACAGGCGCGCGCGCGCACACACACACACACACACAGGCACATGCACACATGCTGTCGCGTCTGTGCTGTGGAGAACAGGAATAAAAGGGAGGCTGGGGAGAACAAAATACTTTCTGGGAGCTGTGGTGTGAGGTGAGATACTTCTGTTGGAAAGACCAGGATGAGGTTTGGGTAAACTCTCACAGTTTCAGGTCTTTTTAGGGCCTGATTTTTGCCTGATCTACAGAGAGGCATTTTCTTAAATGATACTGGTGTGTCTGCTCAGATGCAGAATGAGGGATGTGATGGTGAGTACCCAGCTGAAGGCAAGATGGAGAAGCTTCTAGCACAGAGCTTTTCAAATTTGAACGTGCATCAGTCACTTGGGATCTTGTAAAAATGTAGAGTTTGATTCAGGAGGTCCGCGGGGCAGGGGGCCTGAGGCTCTAATCTCTAACAAACTCCCAGATGGTGCTGATTCTGCCCGTTGGCAGACCATACTTAGAGTAGCAAGGCCTTAAAATAATAAACTCATTTTTGATAGAATTGAAAAAATAATATGAAGAAACAAAGACAAGAAGTTCTCAAAGCCTAATATTTTCCCAGGATTGTCAGCGGCTTAAGCATTTGATTTACCACTACACACTTCTTAGGAAAACGCCTTCTTGTCTTGTGTCCCGTGTGTCTCCCTTTTTTTGTTAATGAAGGTGCTTGCATAGGAAGCATCTCAGGGAGCTCTCTGTGTTTAATTTTGTGGGTTTGATGAAAAGAAAAAAATCCCACTATATCCCTTAATTATATTTTTGAAATTTGTGATGTGAAAGGAAAGTAGCTGGGGAACAGTAGATAGACTATTACAATTTTAAAAAAATCTTGCATGCAAAAAGCATCATCGAACCAGTGGTCTTCACGTGGCCGGAAAACACCTGAAGAGTGAGAATGAGTAATTGTTTTGATTGGATCTGGTGAATCATAGGAATCGAACAAGATGCAACTTACTCAACTCTGAAGCCTGCCGACAAATACACGGCTGACTTTCCTCATGGTGTGTAAAGCTTGCGGGCTGAAATGTCATGAGGAGCACACGTGGACTAAATTCTTTCCTTCAGGTTACCTCCTTCAGCGAAGTTCGAATCCAAGGGCCCAAGCTTCTTTCCTAGATATGCCAGAAGGCCAGACCTGTGGAGAGAAAAACTAACGTGAGGCTGTAAAGGGTGCCCAGGTGCATTAGATATTAGGGGACTGCCTTTTATGAAGGCGACAAGCTGGCTCATGCAGGTATGTAGAGAGATGATGTCATCCAGGTGTGTGGATAGTTGACTGACTCTTAGGATCACAGTCTCAGACCCTTGGGCTGTCAGAGCTTGTAGAGACCTTCTGGGTTCTCTTCTTTCAACTTGTGACAGATAACGCCTGGGAGATCCTGAGTTGGATAGGGCTGGCTCTGGGTGACTCAGACAGTGACTGTCACTGTGGGAATTTGCATCAGGTGTCCTGATTCGCAGGCCTAGGGGCATCAGCGTTTCCTGTTAGACCTCTTCAAGCTGTCCTTCTGCTAATTCCGACCTCTTCAAGCTGTCCTCATCCCAACTAATTCCTACGGGAGCCTGGCTGGTAATGGTCCCAGCCTCTCCCCTAAGGCCCCATCTGCTCTAGAGGGCCAGTGCTTAGATTTTGGCCTTAGACATTGTATTAGCTATGGAATTATCAACTTCAGTGAAGTCACTGGTGGGCACCTAATTTTAAAAAACAGTAAGAGAGTGTTCCCTCTCTAGGTGGAAGTGATGCCTTCGGCCAACGCACATACTTCACACAGGTCCTTCTGAGTGAGCCAAGGTGCCCCTGACCCCCAACCCAGGAGAATTCGTCCTTCCCGGCAGGCAGCATGAGGGCCTGCTTGAGCAAGAACAGCAGCAGCTTGCTGTGCCCGTGGGAGCTCTGGACAAGTATGCTCAGAGGAGGGAAGGGGACACGCAGGGAAAACCAAGTTGAGAGGATGTGGCAGTCACTCTCAACATTCATGAAAAAGGCTGCTTGGTTTAAGAGTAGCATTACCTGCCACCTTCATCTGGCCATTCCAAGAACTCAGGTTACATTGAATGAACTCTTAGAATTCATTCAGCAAGAGACTCCCCTCTGCAGTGTGAATTGGATCAGATCTTGTGACTTAGACATTTCTTTTTGCTGAATGGCTCCTTGAGAAATTTTCCCCAAAGAGGCATGTGGGAACATGTTTATTTTATTTTTATTTTTCCAAGTTTGTATCCTGAGTCTTTATAAAATAAATGACTATTGGATAGCATAGTTTTGGTCAGCTAGAAAATATCATCACTGATAATGTCTTACTTTCAATCCAAATATTAATATATGGAGTCTTTTTTCTCAGACTTATTGAGACATAATTGACATCTTATATAAGTTTAAGGTATACAACATGTGGATTTGATACACTTGTGTATTGCAAAATGATTCCCACCATAGCATTAGCTAACACTTCCATCATATCACGTAACTACCATTTCTTTTTTGTTGTGAGAAATTTCAGATCTACTCTCTTAGCAACTTTCAAATATGGAATACAGTTTATTAACTATCATCACCGTGTTGCACATTAGATCCCTAGAATTTTTCATCTTTTGTCTGGAAGTTTGTACTCTTTGACCAACATCGGAAACATCTTCATTATGGTAACGTTTGTAATAGCAAGAAGTTGCAAACAACCTAAATGCCCATCAATATCATACTTCTTGTCTACGGGTTCAGACATATGTATGTAAACACACAGGGAAAGAAGTGTAATCTCTGAGATACAGGACGGAGGTTGAAGGGGACTTTAAGTTTTATCTGTTCCATGTCTATAAAATATGAGAATGTGTTCATGTGCTATTTATGTCTTTTAAAAAAACTTGAAAAAGGTAGACTACAGAGAATACAGATAGAAGCTCAGAGAAAGAACTGAGCTTCTACAATACAATTGTTGTCTGATATTTATCATGTAAAGAGAGAAAGGGGTGCAGAAACCCACTGTTGTGCTCCTCTGGCAGGAGACCACGCTGGGTTTGGTGGCTGCTTTGTGCCCATTGGCTGACATCCCAATTATGTCAGGGAAGTAGGGGGCCAGGATTACACGGATTCACCACCTAGGGGCAGACTGTGGGACTGGTTCTTACACTTGAGGGTGCATATGAATAACCTGCAGTGCTTGTGATAAATTCATTTTCCCACATCTCACCATCAGCGATTTTGATTAAATAGGTCTGCCTTGTAGTCCATCAATCTACATTTTTTAATAAGCACCAGAGTTGATTCTGACGAAGGTGGTCTTTAAGCCTCCCTGGGAAGAAAATAATACTTTCCTGTTATTCGCCCTTTGCAGAAACACTGCCTCATGATCTCAAGGACAAGAGCTAGGGCTGTTTCCCTGGTGACAAAGACCCACTTGCTAAGATAAAACACAGGTAGGACACACCTTCTGAGACATCTGAACTACCAAACTGCCACTCCTGAATGTCACGTGTATGTATATCACTGAAAAATCGAGGACCACAAGGACCATTCCAGTTCTGCACTTTGCCTAAAAATAAACAGGAAAGGGCCCTATCTCATTAGATAGGAGCACCAGAATAAACTTAGATGGGTTTAGATAACAATTCAGAGATGGGCATAATGAGATGTGGTTTTGGTTCATCACTGTTTTGTAGGAGACGTATATTAATGGAAATCCAAATGAGGGGCTTGTGCAAGGTCAAGGTTCCATCTAAATGTGACTACAAAGAGCTCTTCACCACTAAATGCCATGATACAGATGTAAGATGATTTTTACCATCCATAAAAGCCATTTCTAGTTGATTATGAAGTAAGATTGGAATCAAAATGGGAGAGCAAATTGCTTTGTGCCTGCCTTTGGAAAAGAATGTAATAGAAATGGCTTTTGAGTGTTTTGTTTTGGTTTCCATGTTTATTTATTTATTTACTTACATACTTACTTATTTGTATATATTTTCTATTTCTAATAGATGAAGCTGAAACACACCGCCCATGCTGCTAATGTCTGAGTATTACTGAGTCCAATCAAAAGTTAAAAAATAAAATGTGCTGAGATCTGGAATTGGGCAGGCTGATCAAGACTTTTGTCTCTTAGTGTGTGTGTGTGTGTGTGTGTGTGTGTGTGTGTGTGTGTGTGTGTTTTATACAGAGAGTCACCAGAGAAGGCTGGGTCCTGGATCTTCAGGAATGCAGCAAGGTCCAGGGATGTGTGCAATGAAGCTGCCTGCAGCTAGAGACCTTAGATAAGCCAAGGTCAGGGACCTTGAATGTTCATTTTCTGCCCCCTGAACACTTAACTCATAGAGATTCATAATGAGCCCTAAATCGTTGTGTATGTTTTACATAAACATAGGGAGGGGAATACATTTAAGCAACATGTGCGATGTTGACACGGTTGAGTAAAAACTGTTATGAACACTTTCAAGACTTTTGTGCCTTAAAATAAATACGATCTGTAAGGGTGAACATAATTCTAATTTACTAAAGCAATTTCCCAGTGGTCATGAATGTGTCGCCCTTTCCTAGTAGGTGGTGGTCGTAGCAATTATCATGGTTACATCATAGTGATTTTTGTAGATTCCTCTCTTACTCACTAGAGTGCAAGTTTTTAGACAATAATGTCTTTTTTTCCCTCT
Source organism: Eidolon dupreanum (assembly GCA_028627145.1). NCBI lineage: Eukaryota > Metazoa > Chordata > Mammalia > Chiroptera > Pteropodidae > Eidolon > Eidolon dupreanum. Next base: position 5,736,865 of record CM053506.1, read on the forward strand.
GATTCTTATTATGATATCTTACCCAGGCTTTGTGTGCCTAGTAAACAATGATGAAATGAAGGAAAGCATTTAGACTGAAAAACAGTAAATTCTTCTCACCACAAAGACTGTTTTCTATAGTAACATTCAAGTGGAAGAGATGGGAATTGCATCCCAGAAACCCTCCTGACAGGAGGGTTCAACATAAGACAAAGGATTATCCAAGAGAAGCTTCCATTGCTATGTGCCAGCTATGTGCCAGTTCCGTCACAAATCCTGGGTCGTTTCATCATCCTCCAGAGGTAGTTATTTTTAGGAATTTCTTATATTTTACAAAACTGGAATTCTTCCAATATGAGGAATTTCTCCAATATTCACATTTAGTAATGGTAGATCTGTTATATAAGCCAAGAATCTGTAGCTATTCCCTACCTGGGCTTTGGGCTTTGGGATTTGGGACCAGTTTTCTCCTCTGTTTGGCAATCAACTTGGGCTTTATGAGAAATAAATATTAGCAATGTGCCAGTGCCTGGCTGCAAGACTGAGTTCCTGATGCAGAAGTGGCATTGGTGGAGGTGATAGTAGAAGTTGCAAGAAAATCGTGTGTGTGTGTGTGTGTGTGTGTGTGTGTGTGTGTGTGTGTGTGTGTGAAGGTTTCTTCATCAGGCTCAGGCTGAGAAGCCAGTGAGGAGCCTGGCTCCTGGAACACACACTGAAAAGGCTTAGAAGACAAAATTCATGTCTGGGGGAGCTTCTACTCTGTTATTGCCTGGACTTAAGTTTCAAACAATTGTTCTCTCCCCACTGGTAATTAAAAAGTGATCTCTAGTGGTTTCCCATGTATTTGGGCTAATTACAGTGTATCAGCATGAGCTTGGGTGGCATAAAAACTTCAGATCCCTTAAGCTCCCTGGACTCCTACCTGCAGTCCTTACCTCTGTTGTCCCTGTCTATTTTTCACATCATATCACCTATTGTCATCATAAAGCATAAGACCATTCCCTGAAGTTCAAATGGCCTCAAGTTTTGTTTCCTACATGAGTTATAAGCATGAGTGAGGCATAAAGATCTGTTTGACTTAAAAATGATATGCTAAGAGTTATAAGCCAATTTGCTAGAACTTCCTTTAACAAACCACTCTGGGTGGGGGAGTATCCCTATACTTATTCAATTCTACTTGAATTTGTATTTTAAGACTGTGCAGATGCATCTGTCATTCATTTGGAGGTAGTAAAGTATAGCAGTTGAGTGCTTTGGCTGCAGAAGCAGGTGGATCTAAGTTGAAATTTTAGTCCCACTGCTTATTAGCTATGACATATGATTAGTTACCTGGCCTTGAAGAGCCAGTTTCCTCATCTGTAAAATGGGTACAAGAATAGTTTTGAGGGAATCAAATGAGATAGTATATGTGAAGTACTTAGCACAGTACCTGGCATGTAAAAAGTTCTCAATAAATGGTAGCTCTTTTATCCATTCAATCAAAAGAAACACGTGTTGGGGATCTGCTGGGTTCAGGCATGTTGTAGGCACAAGAACACTTCAAGACACTGACCCCTATCAATCAGTAAAGAGTGTACAGCCATGGTTGGTGGAGGCAGGGGAGCAAAAACACTTTTACAATTTCAAAGGTAAGAAGTAATAAAGGACAAAAGGATTGCGAAAGGGTGAAGACTTTGAGGAGAGGGTAATCTTTGAGTTGGGCCTCATAGATGTGAAGAATGGAGTTGAGTGGGAACAAAGCAACCAGCATTCTGGAGAAAGGGAATAAACCTGAAGAGAGATATTGGACAGGAGTGGTGGTGAGGACATTATAGAATCCAACTAACAATCTGGTTTGGCCTGAATATAGGGAGTGAGATGGACAGAGGTGAGGAGCCATCCCCCAAATGAAGGAGGATCAGCATAAGGGTGTATGTTGATTGGAAATGCCATGAGTCTGGCCTTTGTTTGATAGACCATTGGAGGCTTTTGGGGAAGGAGAGGTAATGATGCCCTGTAGTTTGCTATTTACTATCATTTCTTCATTTATCTTTAAAGTTTTTTATTTATGATCTCCCAGGCTTCTGGAGCACTATTAGTACAGGAAAGTCTGAACATTTGTGTGGTTTAATTGTAATGTCATGACTGAGAGAGAGAGACAAGCCTTAACTCCAGGGAGGACTAGAGTGAATAAAGATCTAAAGTAGGCTGTTGTCTTCAAAGATGTTCACTTCCTTTTCATCTTGCAAATACTGACAACACTGAAACCTGTACCAGATTTTATTTAGAACTTGGCAAATGATCAGCGTTCTGCTCTGGAGGGTGCCCCGATATTGAACATTCAAATAGTGACATTCATGTGGACTTTAGTCCTATCATTATTTTTAGTATTATATATCAATGATATTGATCAGAGTGATGGCTATAGTTATGGGGCCTAACTGCATCCCAGATCCTTTCTCACCTATGTTACCACAGTTTTCTCTGCTTAAGATATTTTGAAGCAAAAGAGTGTCTCTGCTCTTGGGCATGTATACCCTGTTGATAAACATGAAGAGAAGAATTACTGGGCAAGGGATTTAGACAGGCACGGATTGTATTTTATTTTGAGGTTTTGGGTTTTTTTTTTTTTTTTCATATCATATTGGCTTTAGCTAAATTGATTATAACTCAGAGAGTGTGAGTTTAGAATAGATACAGATGCATAAAATTGATTGCTTTTGTTCCCGTGTTGACTTTTCCTCTTGTATGAGTGAATCACTTGAGTTTGGAGAGTGGACTAATTTATTTCTTTCCATCCTAACAGGGATATATATCAGCAGCCAGGAGACAAAGTACAAGGGTTTATCAGAGAGGGGGCAATGACACTCTGCCCTCTGGAAAAAGGAAATAAGACTCCAGGGGTTGAGATAGTTTCACAGGAAGGAGGTTACAAAGCCTCCTTCCCTACCCCACCCCCACCTGGGTCCAGGTTAATTTGCATTTCAATGACGACTCAATGCGACTAAAGATTTTATGTAACTTTGAAGCTTCTCAAATGTTTGTTAATTTCGTTATCCTAGTGGACATCCTGCAATTACTAGTAACTTTTAAAAAATTTTCTAACAGGAGGTGAAGAGGCCTGGGAGTGTTCACACAAGGAGGGAGAGGATAGGGAAATCCCAGTCCAGGAACTTACATTCTGTACTGGGAGAGGCAGGCAGATAAGGGATAGGGCATGTTAGTTGAGAAAGGAGGCGTGGAAAAGGGTGAGCGGGGAAGTAGTGGGAGCCAGGTAGTGAAGTGTGCCTGTGTAGAGGTACTGGCATGAGGGCTGTATTTTCTGACCTACTTGGGGCGGTGACCCACAGCAAGAGCACAAGTCACTACCCTCCAACTCCCAGAGACAAGGGCTCATCCACCTCCGCTCCACCCTATGGTTGTCAGAATCAGCAGCCCCAGCCCAGGAGGCAGGCGGTGAGGCAGTGTTTGAACCAGGCTGGTCCATTTTCCGAATGTATCAGATGCTGGAGAGGGGCTGGAACTCCCTAATTTTTGTCCCCTCCCAAGCACCCACCCACTGGCTACGCAGCAGGGCCCCGCGGGAGCTGTCCGCGGTGCTGAACACTTTCTTTGGCTTGGCCGGAGCCTCAGCCTTGGCGAAGGGCTCAGTGGGTCCCGGGGAAAATAAAGAGATAGGAAGCGGTGAGCTCGGGGCTTTAAATCTTAAATCGCTGCTGGAACTTCCAATGAGACTATCTTAACCACAACCCTGACTCTGCGCAGGATCCAGCGCTTAGGGTCGGGTCCCTCATCTTTCTCCACACCCGTGGTGTGTCTCAACTCCCCCACTCCACTTCCTTCCCTACTCCTTCCTTATTGAAACTGCACCAGGTCATCCTGAGAGAACTGGTCCTTCACGACCCCTTTCCTCCCTCGTCCACCCCACCCTTCTTCGGAGCGGGACTCTCCCAGGGCACAGCAAGCATTCGAGATTCTCTCTCGCCCCTCTGGCCCAGGTTTGTCGACCTCCCCTCCCCTTTCCGTTTCCATCCTCCTGACAATGTCCTTCTCTCTAGTTGTCTAAGCACCGAGTCGGGTGGTGTTTGCTCCGCCCCATTTTTCCATACAAGGAAGCGCTGGAGTGGAGGGCGGGGGGTAGAGGGAGGTGCTCCCAGTCCCCCTCAAAAGCTGCGAGCCCACTGGGAACTCTTGAATCTGTTCAGCTCCCGCGGAGAAGCGAGGAACCTGCACCGCAGTCGTGGACGGAGGCTCACTAGGAAACGAGCTATTCTGGCCCTCCCTCCCCGGAGCGCTGTCTCGCCCGCCAAGCCCCACTCACCAGGTAGGACCGTGCTCCTGGGTTTGGCCTGCGTGGACTGCGAGGGCTCTAAATCGAGTAGGAGGAGTTTAAGGAACCTGTGCATGCCCAACCGCGTATAGACTTATTTTCACAGAGGTGGGATGACAGTACTTTTTATTGTTGTTATTTATTTTGGCCGGTTATTCCAAAGTGATTGAAGTGAGAGGAGGTTGAGGGAGGAGGGGTTTGATAGAGAATGGGAAGTGAAGGACTTTGATTCTCTCCGGACAGGTGGTCATGGCCTCACTGCCGACTCAGGGCCCGCGAGCCCCTGACTTACTTTCTGGACTACCGCCGGCGGCCTTAACTCCGGCCAACCAGAGCGCAGAGGCCTCAGTGGGCAATGGGTCTGTGGCTGGCTCAGGCGCTCAGGCTGTCACGCCGTTCCAGAGTCTGCAGCTGGTGCATCAGCTGAAGGGGCTGATTGTGCTGCTCTACAGCATAGTGGTGGTCGTGGGGCTGGCGGGCAACTGCCTGCTGGTGCTGGTGATTGCACGGGTGCGTCGGCTGCACAACGTGACCAACTTCCTCATCGGCAACCTGGCCTTGTCCGACGTACTCATGTGCACCGCATGCGTGCCGCTCACGCTGGCCTACGCCTTCGAGCCACGCGGCTGGGTGTTCGGCGGTGCCCTGTGCCACCTGGTCTTCTTCTTGCAGCCCGTCACCGTCTACGTGTCGGTGTTCACGCTCACCACCATCGCGGTGGACCGCTACGTCGTGCTGGTGCACCCGCTGCGCCGGCGCATCTCGCTGCGCCTCAGCGCCTACGCCGTACTGGGCATCTGGGCGCTGTCCGCGGTGCTGGCGCTGCCCGCTGCCTTGCACACTTACCATATCGAGCTCAAGTCGCACCGCGTACGCCTCTGCGAGGAGTTCTGGGGGTCTCAGGAGCGCCAGCGCCAGCTCTACGCTTGGGGGCTGCTGCTCGTCACCTACCTGCTTCCCCTGCTTGTCATCCTCCTCTCTTATGTCCGAGTGTCGGTGAAACTCCGGAACCGCGTGATGCCTGGCTGCGTGACCCAGAGCCAGGCCGACTGGGACCGCGCGCGGCGCCGCCGCACCTTCTGCCTGTTGGTGGTGGTTGTGGTGGTGTTCGCCATCTGCTGGCTGCCACTACACGTCTTCAACCTGCTGCGGGACCTCGACCCGCACGCTATTGACCCCTACGCCTTTGGGTTAGTTCAGCTGCTCTGCCACTGGCTTGCTATGAGTTCCGCCTGCTACAACCCCTTCATCTACGCTTGGCTGCACGACAGCTTCCGCGAGGAGCTGCGCAAGCTGTTGCTCTCTTGGCCCCGCAAGATAGCGCCGCACGGCCAGAGCATGACAGTCAGCGTGGTCATCTGATGCCACTGCACCTCAGGCCTGGCTGGCCTGGGGAGCTCCACGTCCACTGGTCTTCAAGGTTACCCACCCGAGGCTGGACTAGAGAGCTTATTCTTAGCACCAGAGCTAAGCCAATACAGGCAAAACTTCCAGCCCAGCTATCTTGTCCAGTTGTCTTGCCTTGTCCTTGTGTCTTTGTACAATGTTACGTGGGCTTTGGTGGGAGTGCTTTGCTGGGAGGAGGCCCGGGAGAGGGAGGAGGATTTATTATTTCCTCTTTATGCCCTTGAAGGCCAAACAAAGCTCTTTCTCTAGGTTCAAAACAGTATTTCAGACCCGCGGCTGTCCTCCTTGCTTTTTCTTCTGTTTGCTCAAGGGTGAGATGAAGAAATGATGATGGCAGGATTTTACATGACTGTATTGGAGTTGGTAAAGATTTTCAGGTTGCCTTTAAAAAAGGATACAACGAAGATATAATACCTGATATTGCTTTGTCAATTTGAACCCATTTACTTCTAGTTTCAGGGAAATATGTCTTACAAATCTACATCTAGGATTTTAGCATTTCCTGAATAAGACCTTTATATATCGAAAGGGTTTTGATTTTAAATCCATTTGCATTTATACTACAAAAACACAAACTACCTTTCAAAAGGTCTTGCTATTATTTTCTCCCCTTCTTTATTCCCCAACTTCTATTTGAAAATGGTGAGATGAATTAGCCCATGAAAAGATAGATAAATAGGAATAAAAAGGGGACATATAACTGTGCACAGGACAGACATCTTATCTGTGTGTATGTTTGTGTATACACACCCAGTGTTTGCCACAAGGTGGGCACTCAAATATTTGATTTTCTGAATACTCAGTGTAAACTGTGAGCCACAGCATTCTCCTGCATTCTCTAATTGCTCAGTTGCAACAGATCAACAGCTGTTATCTGACTGCTCAGCATCTGCTCTGTGGTGACACACTTGGAACATGATCAACCCAGAATACAAGGATTGGGAGGAGCTTACTTAAGGCCAGAACAGAAAAATAAACTGTCACCCACGGGATGCATAGATCGAACACTTCATTCCTTCCAGGGTAAAGGGACCTGGTGGAAACTGTTGGGTGACAATACCATTGCTGATAATCTTCACTTTAACCCCCCCCCAAGAATTCTGTAACTGAGGACCAGTGCTCTGTGACAAGGATTTTCACATCGATGTTGGAAGAGTGAGCAGGGCAGTGAGGGCAGGGGTCTTGGGAAATGAAACATGCTATCCAGCAGCCAGAATGGCATTTAGGGTATGAAATTGTGTCTATAGTCACTCAGTTGCCATTTGTAAGATTTCAGTACTGCACAGCTCACTAAGCAGCAGAATCAATGTTTCCCCACCTTTCCCCTTCTCTTCCTCTCAGAAATGAGCTCATTCACTCATTAAAGGAAGGGAAAAAGTGGGTGATTTGGGGCTGACAAAGATTAAATCATATTACTCCAATGTCAGCAGCCACAATGGGAGAGTGAATATCCATGGTTGGGCTAGTGTTTAGTAGTTATGTGATTAGAGTTTTCACAGCATGGGGAAGAGTCAGAAAGCCTGACCTGAGAGAAAGGAAAAGGCGACCTAACTTAGGAGATGCAGGTTACCCCTGAGAATGGCACAAAAGCTAACTTTCAGCTTCATCTTTGGATGTGGAAAACAAAGAACCTGTGCTCTTATCATGTGGCCCACCCACATTATATCACTCCCCCTCTCCAAATGAATGCAGCTTCTAGGCCTCACAGGGACTGGCTTCTGTGCTGCCAGCATCTCCATTACTTGGGAGGCTCAAGGTCACATATTTCATGTTTCCTCATGAATGCATGTGGAGAGTCAAGGGAGTGGGGTAAAGGATGGAATTAGTTGGGAAGGAATCTGATTCATTATGATCTCTTTGTTGGAAAGTTTAAATCACTGGTTCTTAACCCTGGCTATTCCTAGAATCACCCAGGGAGCTTTCAAAAAACATCATTGCCTACGCCCTGGGCATCAGCATTTTCCAAGGTGGTTTTAATATGTGTCCAAGGTTAAGCACCTTAAGAATTATCCTTTTTCTAATGAATCTCAGAAACATCTGAATGAAGCTTCGATTGTACCTGCCAAAGGTATTAAGAATTTGGAGTTGAATTCTGACAAAGATTTACATGCCACACTTAGGGAATACTCTTTTAGCTTTCAGACAATACCCGATGAATCACACAGAGGCAACTCGCTATAATCAGAAATATATAGATATACACTCAATAGTTTCCTTACACATCTCTTATGTCTAAGGCACTGTATGAATCCAGTCAGTTGAAAAAAAAATTATCATCATTCAACTGCAGATCAATTGCATTATAAAGTTATACACTATGAATTATTCCAAGTCCTGGTTGTGAGGGTGTGAAAAAAATTGAAATGTTCACTGATTAGCTTGATTTAATTCTAAATCAACTGTTAGAGGAAAGTGTCCCCATTAATTACTAGAAAAGCTGCCACCTGTTTCTAGCATGCTTACAACTTAAAATTTTTAACATTTATGTGGACTTGATGGAGAATCTAAAGAGGCTGGAGAATTATGCTGTGTTTATCAACATCTTTACAAATTAAGCAAATTGGCAACTGAACAGCAACTAATTAATTCTTAGCCTATCTGAAATCTATTTGGGACTAGTTTGACTAGTAAACAAACTAATTTCTAAAAAATCTCTCAGAAGTAAGTTCTAGAGAAATCCACATAGACTTGTATAAATTTTTATTTGATGTAATTCATTTTCAGTAATACTAAGCATCCAGTCCTCTGCCTGCAAGGAGTGATACAGGCTGTAAAGCTGGGAACTGAGCCAGCCTGGTACTTGGCAGCGGCCCTTTCTGAGGCTGACAGGAGGTTCTGTAATCCTCTTTGCAAACATTGTCACCAGGTCTCACTTTTGGCAGTCAATCAATAGATTTATCTCACTAAATTGGCTGGGGAGTGTTTCAATATGTGTTGGCAACAGTTACCTGGAAATAGCAACTGTGAGAGATGCTAAGGTAACAGTATCCCAATTGATGTAAGCTTCCTGAATTTTGTTCTTGTGGATTTTCAGCCTGCCCTTCTAATGGGGGGAGGGGTGAGGTGCTAAGTTCCAGGTTTATTTTCTCAGGTAGGCTAGTCAACCACCTCTGTCCTGTGGCTTGCATTCCTGAACATATAGTAGTCTTGCAAATGCGTGTCACAGACCTGAGATCAAGAGGACCCAGGCAAGAGTGTGGCTAGATCTGGGAGTGAGCCCAGGCTCCATCCTCCACAGATGAGAGGTCAGGGGCACTTTTGTTGCCCAAGGTAGGTGCTCTATTGATTATCCTTCATGAGTTGATGTCTTTGTTATGTGCGTATGATGCATATGGCTTTCCCACTGTGTGAAGCTCTTCAGCCTGGGGCTTGTACTGTGTTTGTCACATTTTGGGTGCTTAATAAATATTAAATCAGTGGTACAGTCTCTAGCCATTGGATTAATAAACGAAACCAGTTACACACACTTTGTAACTAGACAACCTCAGGATGGCCAAGGATAAAGCAAGGATAAATCATGCCAAGGAAAACATGCTATTCCATTTAGATTTGTTGATTCCAGCTAATTCCTGGAATAAACTGTTATTTGGAGTCTTCTGTGACCCAACCTCAGTAACGACAGCATTTCAGTACATAGCATGAAGCTCTGTGCTCTCCAAGAATGCATGTGCCTAAATCCAAGGGTCCATCAAAGAGAGAGTAGAGAATTTCATGATTAATTTCTATATCATCATGAATCCGAATCATTATTTAAATGTTAATGTAATCACCTACTTTAACATATAACTTGGGAAATTTAAAAAACATTCACCATTTGGGTCTGTAAACAAAATTTTATCATCTAGATTCCAAAATGCCATGACAGAGTCATAAACAGGATTTTCTGGTACACCTAAACATAAAACTTACATATAGATTTATGTACACATTTCTAGGTATCCGTTCGTTTTTCTAAATGGGATAAGCTAATATATAGATGTTAGAAATGTAAAATATTTATTTGGATGAATAAGAGTTGCAATCTTGATTTGTTAAAAGACTGGACATTCCCAATCAGTCTTTAGAAGGAGAAAGTATAGGAAGTAGAACATTTTGAAAATTGAGGGTACACGCTTCTAACAGGTTTTCAATAGTTTATCTCTGCTTTCCAACTCAAGTTGTCTTTATTTCCCACTCTTTGTTTCTCTATTCTGCCTTTTTTTTTCCTGCTACTTTTCCATTTTATCTATAAAATACCTTCCAAATCTGAAGCTACCTCCACCCCAGTGAGAGAGCAGGTGGGATTCAGACATCCACCTTCCAGTGGCTCCTTCTAAGGTGACCATGGCTGATTCCATTGCAAAGGTCAAAGGCCCATAGAGAGTAAAGTACTTCACCTTATTTAACCACAGGTGAGTGAGTGTATCAGCCCGGGTCATGATAATGTTGGTGAGGGTTTATCAAGGGAAAACCTGGTTATGAAGATGAGGGTGAGATGCAGGGAAATATGAGAAATGAAGCAATAACCAGTACCCAGTAAGGCAGAGGAGCTGACCCCCAAGTCCAGGGACAGGAAGGGAGGGAGGGCTTGCTGAACCTCCAAAGGGCAGAGTCATTTACAGAAGGCCACCTGAGAAGGCAGAGTGTCGTCAGAGGAGGGCTACAGCCAGCCCCAGGTATCTCCACAGACTGGGAACCAGAGGGAAAACCAAGTTCACAAGAAACTAGAATACTCCCCAGACATATCCAAGTGTCACAAAAGTGATGCATAAGTGCCATGGGAATTCAGCAGAGGAGCTAGTCACATATAGCCTTGATAATCAAAAAAGTCTTCATGGCCAAGATGGCATTTGAGCCAGACTTTGAAAGGTACCTGGGATTGCTAGCAATACAGAGAGTAATGGCCTAGGAAGGTTAGTAAAGTTACCTACCTAGGTAGTGAAGAGGGATGCCCATTGAGAAGAGTGTTGGCTATACTTATGAGAGTAGAGAAAGACAAGCTGGCTGAAGTTCAATCTGGGAAGATTAATAATGCCTGTTAAATTTGTTGAATTCTTACTATGTGCTAGGCACTGTGCTAAGTATCTTCCATTACATTATTTATTTCTCAACACGTTAGGAAGTAGGCATTCTCATTATTATTCTCATTTTACAGCCAGGAAAACAGATATTTAGGGAAGTCAGGTAACTTGTCAAAGTGTCCCAGCTAGTAGGTGGTAGAGGTGGGATCTGGGTTCCTAAGCCTGCATCCCTATCCATGTAATATCCTAACTTGAATTTCAACCTAAAGAATCTGGACCTTCTTCAGAGGCAATGGGGAGCCCCTGAAGGTTTCAAAAGAGTGGGAGATAAAAGAATAATTTGTTTAGGAATGTCCTCTAGGGCCTAACTATGATAACAGGGAAATTGTGGTTGGGGAGAGACAGGAAGCAGGGAGGTGAGTTAGGGAATCATTGCCATAAGGGTCAGAACTAGGGCAGTTGGAGTGAGAATGGAGAAGAGACAGGAGGGAAAGGGCCCTTGAGGGAGATAAGCATCGGATATCTGAATATTATATCTGGTTGAATTTTTCCTATTTACCCTATTTACATAGGCAGAAAAGATAAAATATGAGATTTATGCCATGGGTGCTTAATATCTGCACCAACCAGGGATGCTTTTCATAGAAAGTAACAGAATACCCAGCAAGACAGAAGGCATATATCCTAAACACCTCTATTATCTGACCTAAGAAGAATCCTAGAGGTGGGCAGTTTCCAGATAGGTCCAGTAGCTCAATGATGTCATTGAGGACTCAGGTTTTTTTCTGTCTTTTGCCTCCATCCGTCTTTGACTGATTTACCTTTATCCTCACGCTGTTACCTCATGGCTATTGAAACTCCACATATTTTTCTACAACCCAGGCAAGAAGGAGGGGGAAGGAGAAGCACCCGCTTTCTTTCCCTCCCTGTAAGAAAGCGGAGATCCTCCTATGTGTCCCCAGTATAATTCTCTTCATGTCCCATTGGACAGAATTGGGTAACATACCCCTATCTTCAAGGGAAGCTGGAAAGGAACTCTTTTACATTCTCTATAATGGGAGGTTCATAGTCTCTTCAGGTGTCAGCTTAAATGTCACCTCCTCTGAGAAGCCCTCTCTGATTGCCGCATGTAAAGTAGGTCTGCCCTCTTGTTCTTTAGTTTAGCTCCCTGTTTGCTCATTCATGGAACACATCACAATTTGTAATGACACATTTCTTTGTAATTCTCTACAAATATGAGCTCCACAGGGGCAGGGGCCGTATCTGCTTTATTCACTAGTGTCTCCTCAGAGCCTAATATGGGGCCTGGTACTTCACAGACATAGCAAGTGGTGAGAGCTCTATTAGGGTGAAGGGAGGCCCACAGGGACCTCAGTGCAATCGTGCTCCCTGCATGGCTCATGAAGCACCCTAGGGGGCCTGAGCCAGTGCGCATAGTGGGTGCTCAGGTGCGCTCTTAGAATGCAGAGGCAGCATGAATGGTATCAGTCACATCCTGTCATGAAATCTCACTCTGTGACAAGCTCACATATCTCTAACACCCACAACAGCCCTGCAAGGCGGGCATTGCTATCCTAGTTTTATAGAAACCAAGGCTCAGAGAAGTCATTTCCCCAAAGTTGGTGAGTGACATGGGATTTGAATCAAAGTCTATATGGTTCCAAAGCCTCTTCCTGTCACATTGTCCTGCATCACACAATTATGATAATGACGAATAATAATAATAATAATAATAACAATAGCGACACTTATTGTTCTGATTGTCCCCCGCCTCCTAATGGAAGGAACTACAAAGTATTTGTGGCCATTTGTAATCTACTCACATTGATTTTATAGGTCAGAAAAGTAAGTCACAGAGAGACTAAGTAGCTTCCCCAAGATTATATGGTTTGTAAGCTAGTGGCAAAGTGGAGACTCACAGTCAGGTAGGCTGCTTCAAAGCCCACATTCCTTCCCCATTAAACTGAGCTACCTGTCAAGAAGCGTGGGTTTCCCAATATGATGGTTTTTCCTAAACTGCACTTTCTCTGTCCTTGTAGCTAGTATCCAGACAGCAGGTCTCTTGGCACATGTTGCATGAAGACTGGCTTTGAGACAAAGCCCAAGCCCATAGTGGGTGTCCCAAGAAAACTCATGCCCTCTTTGGATGCTGACCAAATGAGGTCTGAAATTCTATCATTAGGTAGAATTCATTTCCTCCCTTCCTCCCCTCCTGCCTTCCTCCCTTCCTCCCCTCCTCCCTTCCTCCCTTCCTCCCTTCCTCCCTTCCTCCCCTCCTCCCTTCCTCCCTTCCTCCCTTCCTCCCTCCCTTCCTTCTTTCCTTCCTTCCTTCCTTCCTTCCTTCCTTCCTTCCTTCCTTCCTTCCTTCCTTCCTTCCTTCCTCTTTCCTTTTTGTCAACATTATTGCCCATGTTTTTTTGCTACTGGTTATTTTCCACTTGGATAGAAGAATGGAGGATGTTTTGGCTGCTTGAGTGAATGCCCTATTAAATATACAAGCACATGAGAGATTTGTGGGCCACTACGACTCAGGTGCTTATTACGATAATCAAGAGGTAATGACACCCTAGGACTGCAGCTAAAGCCTGGATAGAAATCAGCTTGCTTGGACTAAGAGAGGAAAGATTATGGTAGAATGTATTCGTTAATTTTTCATACTTATTGTCAAGGCAATGTGGATATGTGGATCTTAATGAATTCATTCATTAAGGGTGATTTGGTTTTGAGTTCATTTAATACTCATCAAAGATTACTCATCACCCTTTCCACATGGTCAGCATACTGCTCAGAGAATGGCAGCTTATTGCGTGTGTGTGTGTGTGTGTGTGTGTGTGTGTTTTCAACTGCAAACCAGACTCAGTGAATAGGCCAACTCCTGATACCCGCAGCTGATGAAAGATCTTGCACATCACAGCAATGAGGCTGGTCTCTGTTTGCAGCCTGTCACTCTGGGACAAGCCAGGCATTGCCCACATTACAGAACTCTGGTAACAGCTGTGCCAGCTGGGACTTGGAGAAGATGGAAGGTTTCCCACAGGCTGGTAGTGCTGCAAATTAAAACACCCTACTCCTGGGGGTGAGAGACTCTGAAACAGAAGGACCCCTAAGGGAGCATATAATTCAATCCCCACATTTAACAGATTAGGTGACCGATGTCCAGGGAGGGTGTGGGACTTAACCCCAGCCATGCAGCCTGGGTTAGTAGCACAGCAGATACACTTCAGCAAATTGTTTCAATTTTGTCTCATTATTTGTCTGATTTTATAAATAATTAATCTTATTAAAACAATAATCTTATTGTTAAAACCAGCAATACATAAAAGTATAAGGAATAAATGAAAAAATGTAAGTGATTTCTTAAGCTCTGCAAGCACATCGCTGTGAGTTTGTGCAGGATGTGGTTTATTTCAGACACCAGTCTAAAGTAGTTTGTCATAGCAGTGTAAATGGACTAAGTGCTTAAAATGGAGAAAATTAGGTGCTAAGAAGGCAGTTTAATGTGATCAAAAACTGCAACAATAAGCTCACAGAAGGAATGGTCTGGTTGGGGGCGTTGTGGGAGTAAGCGACTGCTACTTTCCTTCAATCTCTGTGTCCTTCAGCTCAAATTTAAAATGACAGAAGAGGGACATGTGATGGGCTGAGTTCGTTCTCTTGGCCAGAGAGAACAAGGAACTTGAGTGCAATCTCATCGGTCTGGAATCACAGAGAAAGAGCTAATTCCTCTAAGGAAGTGGGGACGCTAGGAAAGGAGGGATGGAGGATGGGCAGCTCCCAACACAGTTGTCTCTAGAATAATCTCATTCCCAAGAGAGGAGTGTTTTGCCTCTTTCAGATGTTTCCCTCGCGCATTCGTTTGCATGCTCATCCCCTTATTTATATTTTTTGACCCTAGCCAGGTCCTCTGGGTAGTACAAGAGATGAAACATGGTCTGGGTCTCTGGGAACATGAAGTTATCCTGAGGTTGGAAGACAGTCATACAAACCATAATAAAACCATGAAGGATGTACTGTCTTTGTCTGGTTTTCATATCTGAGTGATTACTACCTTTATAAAATTAATTGGGAAATGTTCCATTTTCCTTTGTTTTCTGGAAGAGATTATGTAGAACCGATGTTAATTCTTCTTTAAATGTGTGGTAGAATTCTCCAGTGAAACCATTTTGGCTTGGAGATTTGTTTTTGGAGTTTTTAAAATTATTAAGGAAATTAAAGTTAATTTCCTTAATAGTTGTAGAGCTTTTCAAAGTATTTCATAAATAATTGAGGTATAGTAGTTTGTGCTTTGTGAGGAAGTGGTTCATTTCATCTAAATAGTCAAATTTATGTGTGTAGAGTTATTCATAGTATTCTCTTATTATTCTTTTAATGTCTCAGGAATTGTAATAATAGACCCCGTTTCATTCCTGATGTGTATAATTTGTATCTCTGCCACTTTTTGTCAGTTTTTCTAGATGTTTATAAATTTTACTGAACTAGCTCTGTTTTATTGATTTCTTTATTGTTTTTTTATTTTTGATTTCATTGATTTCCTTTCCTCTGCTTGCGTTGAATTTACTTTTCTTTTTCTTGGTTTTGGAGGTTGGAGCTTAGATGATTGATTTAAGACTTTCTCTCTTTTCTAATGTTCGTATTTAGGGTTATACATTTTCCTCTCAACATTGCTTTAGCTATATCCCACAATATATTTCATTTTCCTCAGTTTCACGTCTTTTTTTTTAAACTTTAATAATATTTTTTATTTTTCAATTATAGTTGGCATACAAATATTATGATAGTTTTAGGTGCACGGCATAGTGATTAGACATCTATATGACTCACAAAATGATGACCCTAATAAATCTAGTGCCTCTCTGACACCGTACACAATTATTACCATATTATTGGCTATATTCTTTATGCTATCCTTTATACCTCCACGACTATTTTGCAACTACCAATTTGTACTTCTTCATCCCTTCTCCCTTTTCCACTGACCCTCCCAACACCACTCCCATCTGGTAACCCTCAAAATATTCTCTGTATCTATGAGTTGTTTCTGTTTCTTTTTGTTTGTTAATTTTGTTCTTTACATTCCACACATATGTGGAATCATATTGCATTTATCGTTCTCTATCTGACTCACTCCACTTAGTACAATAACTTCTAGATCCACCAGAAATATCTTGGTCTCTGTGTGTCTTTTAATCTGAAATGAATCTCTTGTAGGGAGCCTACATAAGGGTCTCATTTTCTTATTCATTCAGCCACCCTATCTTTTGATTGGAGCATTTAATCCTCTTTCATTTGAAGTACTCATTGATAGGTATGTAGTTATTGCCATTCTTTATTCGTATTTTTGATACATATTTTTTTCTTCTTCTTAAAGAAGTCCCTCCAACATTCTTGTAATACAGGCTTGGTGGTGATGAATTCCTTTAGCTTTTCCTTGTCTGGGAACCTCTTTATCTGTCCTTTAATTCTAAATGATAGCTTTTCTGGGTAGAGTAATCTTGATTGTAGGTCCTTGCTTTTCATCACTTTGTGTCAAGCCCTTCGGGCCTGCAAAGTTTCTGTTGAGAAATCAGCTAAAGTCTTATGTGAGCTCCCTTGTAGGTAACTAATTGCTTTTCTCTTGCTGCTTTTAAGATTCTCTCTTTGTATTTAACCTTTGGCATTTTAATTATGATGTGTCTTGGTTTGAGTTCATCTGGTTTGGGACTCTCTGAACTTCCTGGGTTTATATGTCTATTTCCTTCACCAGGTTAGGGAAGTTTTCTGTTGTTATTACTTCAAATAGGTTTATAATTTCTTGCTCTTTCTCTTCTCCTTCTGGTACCCTTATGATGTGAATGTCGTTACACTTGATGTTTTCCCAGAGGCTTAAACTATCTTCATTTTTTAAATTCTTTTTTCTTGTTGCTGTTCTGATTGGGTGACCTCCACTATACCATTTCTAAATTACTGATTCAATCCCCTGCTTCGTCCACTCTGTTGATTCCCTCTACTGTACTCTTCATCTTGAATATTGTATCCTTCCTTTCTGACTGGTTCTTTTTTACATTTTCCAACTCCATTTTTATGTTTTCCATCTCTTTGTTAACGTTCTCACTGAGTTCATTTACTCTTCCCCTAAGTTTATTGAGCATCATTATAACCAGTGTTTTGAACTCTGCATTTGGTAGATTGCTTGTCTCCATTTTGTTTAGTTCTTCTTCTGGAGTTTTGTTTTGTCCTTTCATGTGAAACATGTTTCTTTGTCTCCTCATTTTGTCTGCCTCCTTGTGTCCATTACTATGTATTAGTTTGGGCTCCTATGTCTCCTAGTCTTAGTAGAGTGGCTTTATGTAGTAGGTGTCCTGTGGGGCCCAGGGGTGCAGTCTTCCCTGGTCACCTGAGCCAGGTGCTCAAGGTGTGTCCTTTATGTGGGTTGTGTGTGCTTTCCTGTTGTGTTTGAGCTTTGGTTGCTGCTTGCACTTTGATGGGAGGGATTGACCCTTGGGCTGATTGGTTGTGAGGACTGGCCAGTGAGGGGCTGACCCTACAGAATAAGATTCACAGAATAAGGTGCCCGTCCAGTCTTCCCTTCAGGTGTGTTCTCCTCAGATGCAGGCCTGGGTGGTACCCCGACTCTAGCACTGGTCAAAGAAA
Source organism: Eidolon dupreanum (assembly GCA_028627145.1). Lineage (NCBI taxonomy): Eukaryota > Metazoa > Chordata > Mammalia > Chiroptera > Pteropodidae > Eidolon > Eidolon dupreanum. The sequence goes on from CM053506.1 coordinate 5,754,190, forward strand.
GCCACTGGGCTTGTAGGCCCAAGGGAGTCCTAAAAGGGGTCCAGCTGCAGGGCAAGTTCAGCTGCAGCCTGTGTATCTCTGGGGCTACCTGGTAAGAGTCACCACACAATTGGCAGACGGCTATCACCTGTGCTGGGCTTAAAGGTACCTTGAGAGGTCAAGCCAGGAACCGAGGCCAGCTGCCGCTAGTGCGGGACTTGGGGCTGCTCAGCAGGAGGTATGGGGCACACTGAGGCCAGATGCTGCTTCTCTGGGTTTTGTGAGCCTTTGAGAGATTTTAGGAAAGTCTGCAGCACAAGTCAAGACAGGCCATATTATGGAATAAACCACTGAAAGCAGCTCGGGTGGGTCTGCAAGTTGGGAGAGGCGGGGTCTCAGGGAATCACCTGGGTGGAGCGACCTGTGTTACCCAGGTTGATGGAGAATCAGATGTGGCAGCCACCTGTGACTGCAGGCTGGGATGGGGGAGGGCTCAACAAAGGAACAATGGATACTGCTTTTCTGTCTGGGAGAAAGCCACCCCTCCAGCCCTCACCCTGAAGCCCAACAATTCAGTGTCTTTCTGTGTGTCCCTGGTGCTCCTCCAGCGGCTGCCTCAGCGCTGGAGCTCAGAGCGAGTAAGTTTGGGTGTGGGCCCGAGGAATGGCTGCGACTCCTGTAGCCTCTGTCTCACTCAGCCACAGTCTCTGCTGGTTTTCACAGCCAGAGGTTGTGGGGCCTTCTCTTCCCAGCACTGGAACCCTGGGTTGGGGACCCCTTGCTCCTCAGATGGGGGACGGCGCTCTGCAGCCAAGACAGCCCTCCCGATGCTCGGTCGCCACACGCGGTTGTGAGACCAGGCTGTTTCTCGTCTCCACCCCTCCTACTGAATGAGGTGACGTCTTACGTTTGTCCCTAGTTGTAGTGCTTCTGTTCAGCCAAACCTCAGGTGAAAACATGTGCTGGCTGCTCCGTAGTTGCATTATAATTTTGGTGTGGTCGTGAGAAGAGGCATGCCATCTTGACTGGTCCAGTTCCATGTCTTTTTAAATTTTTCTTGAGACTTCCTCTTTGATCCATGGATTATTTAGAATTGTATTGTTCAGTTTCCAAGTGTTCAGAGATTTTCATGTTTTCTTTCTGTTATTTCTAGTTTGATCAGTATGGTCAGAAAACACTCTATGATTTCAATTCTTTTGGATTCGTTGAGATTTGTTTAATGGCTCAGGATATGGCCTATTTTGGTAGATGATCTGTAGGAAGTTGAAAAGAATGGGTATTCTGCTGTCGTGAGTGCGGTGTACTATAAATGTTGGTTTTCTCTTGTTGGTTGATGGTGGTGGTGAATAGCTGGAGTGGAGAGCAGTTTCGCCTGAAAGTTATCTGTCTTGCTAAGCTTCTTTCCTGTAATGGACTAGAAAGAGGAGGCCTTTTTTTGAAGAACTTGGTTTTTAATTTATTTTTGCCTATGTCTAGTGATGTTTTTGCGTTACCAGATTTTCAGCTCCGAGTCTCAGATCTATGAGGTAAAAAGACAACCCAGGGACCTCATCACTGTGCAGTTCTCAGGTTCCGAGGTCCCTGTCTGGTCTATCTCTTCTTCCTTCCACCTTTCAGAATCTTCTTTGGTTTATCTTTTCATATAATAGCTAGGACCTTTTTTTTTCTTTAAATATTTTACTGTAATGATATATAACTATACATTATTACTTATTTATACTTTATAAAAAGCATACCTATTCAACATAAAATAGTTCACCTGAAATTAATTACCTAAACATATTATTTAACTTTCTGTGTTAATGTATGAATGTCTTTATCCTCAGTATATATCAAAATAGCTCAACACCTACGTTAGAGATGAGATGCCAGGTGTAAGGATCATGAATTAATATTTCAACTAAGTTAAAATTTTCAAAAAATTTTTTTCTATAATTTCCTCTCTGTTTTTCTTCCTTGTCTAGCATAGTCTGTTTTAAGCCCAAAGTAGCATCTTGAAATCCAGGGTTTAAGTCTAATACTTCCTTGAAATCTTCCAAAGCATCATCAAAGTACCCCAGTCTGTACAATCTCTTCCCTCATCCTGGAAGCAGAAATTTCACAATAATGTTTTTAAGTGCATAAAATGAAACACATAGGTTTACAAAGGAAACCACTTATATTAAGACGTAGTTAGCACATATAAAAACCCCACATTTGGGATATATCAATATATCTATTTCTTTATTAACCCATTAAATAAAATATCTAGTGGTAGGTCCTATGGTCCCTGAAATATCAAAGTAGTCATTTGTATAAGTGATATTTTGAGAATCTGCCACAGTGGAAGTGTGATGTCAAATGATCTGTGATTTCTACCGGGGAAAAGGTCATCGATGTCTCTAATACAACTATGCCTTTGTGCCTATGTTCATACTCGAAGGAAGGGCCAAATTTTAGTTCTGGTGTGTCAAAAATAAAGGTCAATTATTTTCTGATCCCAATTCAAAGACACGTTGAATTCTTAACCCTGGTTGACAACCTCTGCTTCAAGGACAATACCAGATATATTCTTAGCCTCCAGCCCAGAGTAACTACAGCAAACTCTGCAGGCAGAGATTTCTGGCAAAGACTTAAA